>OW388306.1:28532770-29132770 GCA_936450465.1 Gibbula magus
GGTTGTTTACTAAGTCATAAAGCTACTGTGCATGTAAATGGGACTTGTAGTTTCGGTTTCTACACTTACGGTTTCTATGATTAAGGCTGCCTCTCGAGTTTCTTCGAAAACAAGTAAGTGTCACATACCGTGTATTTGGCATTTAGGAAGAGATATGAATTTCGGATTAAATGATGTGAACTAAAATCAGCAGAAATATGAAATACTAAACGATGTCCCGTTTAATAACATATTTATGAAACGAGTGTGTTGTTTGGTATTTAACGAGCGAAAGCGAGTTAGATACCGATGCTATTCACGAGTTTCATAAATATGCTATTAAACGGAAAAACCGAGTTTAGTATTTTATTTTTTACTCACTGATTTAAATCTCACTTAATTCCACGAACTCGTCGATAAATGGGTCACAGTCCATTGCGACCGTAGCGCTAATATTGTGACGTCATATTTATGCCATTTTGACGTCACATCAATCAAACATTGTAGATTTATTATACAGCGATATCTTCAACGGGCGAGTAATAAAGGATATTTTATAACTTTTTGATAATCCACCATCGTTGGATGGAGACTAGGATTTGTGAGTTTCATTACTCTAGTCCAAAAGAGCTTGACAGGGTGCTTCCCTTGGATTACTATCCTAAAATTTGAAAACATACTCATATCGGCATTGTAAACAGCTTTTAATTCAATGTTCGATCCCTAAAAATAAGTGAAATACATGTAGGTAGTTTTATTTATAATTGGCAAGCTTGTCGTTGTGTATTTGCTATTGGTTGCTTATTGTACATGTACAGAACTCGATCTGAACTGTGGATATTTGTGCAGGTTATTTTGAACTAATGAAGCTAAGGAGGATGTGGGAGGTACAGCGGTGAGGGAGATGATTGCAAAGGGTTTGTTCATCTTCCGCACGCATCGGGTCTCACATGCATTTTCTAAAAGTGCATGTATGGCCCGATGCGTGCGGAAGATGAGGGTATGTTGTGGTCACGGATATTTCCCCTATATTAGGCATATTGTTAGAGCTCTTTTTCCAAAGCTATTTCAGGCATTATCAATAGTGTACTTAATTGAGATTTGTTTCTTTAGATTGTGTACCATAGATAATAAAACCATGCTAATCCTGATGATCTACATAGACACTGACCATTTTTCTATTAGGCTCCAGCTCCGGTATAGGAGCGGGTATCGCCGAGTGTTTTGCCAGAGAAGGAGCGAGCGTATCTCTAACCGGGAGACACACAGACAGACTACAGGAAGTAGCCACCAAGTGTAAAGCTTCCGGAACGAACGTACGTTATCAAACTGTCCTTTTGGTGGAGATGTTTACTTCAGAAAATCAGAATCGAAAATAGAATTGGGAAGTTTACATATATTTCATTCTCGAAGGATTGGGAACAAGTTGTCTAACTGTGAAATTAAACATGAAATTTAAAATACCCTCTTCTTGAAGTGTGAAACTTGACACTTGTGTATTTCCGCAAACGTTATTATAATTTACTTGAAGTTTTCACAAGTAACACCAACATGATCATGAACATGTGTCTTTTGTTTGTTAAGTCATTATTTTGTTATTCATAATATTGTATGGTCATATAACCTTTATATATTTGTTCAGTTGAATTTTTATCATGTAACATATGTCACTTATATTAATAAATAAATAAATAATTCATTTGTATAGCGCCTTGTTTCCATCTATACAGTTGCTCACTGGCGCATATGGAGGAGTCCGTTAAAAAGTCAAATGGGGGAGAATAAATTAGATGTCATATACATCTCTGAACAGGATAGTTTTGAGTTTGCTTTTGAAGGTGGTTTCACAAGTGGTGGTTTTGAGTTCAGATGGTACACTGTTCCATAGTTGTGGCGCAACAACATGTACCTTCATGTCTTGCATCGCCACCCATCTCTGCAGTCTTTATGGTTAAATAGTCATCTCATTTTGCGATCATGTATGACATGTATGTTCTCTTCAACAATTTCTAATTTTAAACATCTCCAATAGACCATTGTGACGCTCTGAGTCCATGGATGTTCTTGATAGTGTTCGATTATTTCAGAATGTGACGACGACAGTCGGTGACATCACCAATGATGACGTCAGGAAGAGGTTGGTTTCAAACACGCTGGAGGCATTTGGGAAGATTGACATCCTGGTAGGTTTTGTGTTGTTTTCAGTTATTGAAGAATTGATTACAAATACGAAATATTTCAGATTCCAATGACCAGAAGAAGACTGTTTGAAACAGAATGTCGGTGCATAACTGTTTTAGACATCGCAGAGATCAATAGGTATCTGAATGAGATTACAAGCGATATAAAATAAAATAAAACCTCGAATACTATGGCCAGATCATTGAGATATCGGTCGAATTCGATTGCAAGAGTATTGCGCCATCTCAAAGTGTATTTTGTCAGATCATTGAGCCATCTCAAAGTCTATTGTCAGATCAGTAAACAATCTCGAAGTCGATTGTCAGATCATTTAGCTATCTCGAAGTTCATTGTCAGATCATTGAGACATCTCGAAGTCTATTGTCAGATCATTGAGACATCTCGAAGCTTATTGTCAGATCAATAAACTAACTCAAAGTCGATTGTCAAATCAATGAACAATCTCGAAGTCGATTGTCAGATCATTTAGCTATCTCGAAGTTCATTGTCAGATCATTGAGACATCGAAGTTTATTGTCAGATCAGTGAAAAGTCTCGAAGGCAATTGTCAGATCAATCAGACGTTAACTAGTATGCGCTCGCTGTAATTATGTTGTAGGTGAATAACGCTGGAGCGTATTTCTTTTCTGGACTTTGTGACGTCACAGAGCAACACTATAATGACATCATGGATATAAATTTGAAGACACCAATTCTCATGACAGCATTAGTGTCGGAACAGTTACTAAAGAACAAAGGTGAGATAAAATGTGGATTATTATTTATTATTTATTAAACATAAATTGGAGACAGCATTGCGTGTTGTTCCTGATTTAGCTGATGTAGTCAGACTTGATGTAGAGTCTGACCTGGATTATCCTTAACGTTTTTGTCAAATGCCAACCCTTCCAGGGCATCTTACAATAGAAATCAAATATTGATAAAAATCAAGCTTCAACGATGAGAATTCTTTTAGGATAATTTCAAATAATGGTGTTAAATATTTTGTCCTTGTTAAAATCATATTTTAGATTCAAGTCCTTCTTCCAGCATGATATCATGCATGTTTTTCTCAGGTACCGTGATCAACATATCCAGCGTCAACAGTGAAATGACCGTGAGTATAGTATCTGTAATATTGACTCAACCTCAATTGATGCTCTCTTCTCTCTGTGTATTCAACCTTCTTCCCTCCTTGCATTCAACCTTCATCTTTGACGCTGTCTTGTCTCTTTGCATTCAACCTTCTTGTTTGACGGTGTTTTCCCTCCATGCATTTAACCTTCATCTTTGACGCTGTCTTGTCTCAATGCATTCAACTTTCTTTTTGACGGTGTTTTCTCTCCATGAATTCAACCATTATCTTTGACGCTGTCTTGTCTTAATGCATTGTTCTTGTTTGACGCTGTTTTCTCTCCATGAATTTAACCGTCTTTTACACTGTCTTCTCGCCATTTGTTGATTTCGTTCTACGCTTTAAGATACCATCGCTCTGAAATTGGTAGAGGTACATAGAGCGGTCATTTGCAGCTACCTGTGATTTAAATTTTTGTATCGATTCATTGAATTAAGTTGTTTAATGTTCATTGGGGACAATTTTCTCGAAATCTATGACAGGATAAGGGGTGCTGAAAAAAAAAGCGCCCGGGTGCTTATTAGAGGAAATACGGTAAACAAATGTCCCCTCGATTTTCGCTTCCAAAAAAATGCCCCGATAGATGCCTCCCTTATAAGAGTTTGTTGACTTTTCAAGAGCCCGTATGCCGGTATGTACAGCGCAAGTAAAGCAGCGTTGGAGAAATACACCAAGTGTCTTGCATTGGGTGAGTTGAATTGGTCAAGGTCAGAGAGCAGGAACAAGATTGAACATGCAGGGGCTGTCTCACGACGCGTTGTAACGATGTATATTACGTGACTCGATATGATGAAAACGAGCGTATACACTTTTTGGTGATCTTCAACTTGTAAAAGTTGATCAGAATATTTTGGGAAAATCTAGGTTGGACCGATTCGAAAAAAATAGTTTCGTTTTTATATCAGCACAATCAACGAAAATCGTATAACGAGTCGTTACTAATTATAAAAGTCGCATTGTGAGAACGGTTCTGAAGGAGAGCTTTCTTTCATTGCAGGCTGCTATAACACATGCTGTTCGAACTAACTTCAAACACATCTCTTCAATTGTGGACGACTGTCCTTTAGGGTCTTGTAAGGCGAACAACTTTAGCTAGCACTGACTGAAATACTAAATATATTTTTGCTAAGCAATGTTCAATGATACAAGCCCATGTGTATTAAAGACAATGGTTGGTACATTGTCGCAGTGATTAGAGTGCATTTTGAGTGCAGTCAGAATATTTCAATAAGAACATCAGCCAAGAGGAAATCTTGTTCAATCGAAGTGCGTTCAGAAAAGAAAATCACGACTTGTAGATGACAACTTCTTTATTGTGAACAAATACGACGTTTCGGAGTATAGACTTACTTCTTCATCAGGTGAAATGCCTTGTTCTACACGTTCAGCCTGATGAAGGAGTAAGCATATACTCCGAAATGTTATGTATCTTTACAATATACCATGATATCCACATATAATGATTTCCTTATGTACTGCATTTAATTGCTATTCAAAGACGTTCATACAGGGTTTTACTCTGCGATGTTCGTCTCGCCCATATAGACACTGGAGACTTGCGGTGACCATATTGGTACCTTCATGTTCACAGCAAGAGGTTGTGCAATATCTGGAGAAACATGTTTGATTTTCTCTACATTTATGCTGTCTCATATATCAACGTTCTACGACACCAGTATGGTATGCTATTAAATATGATTTATATATTGATTTATTATTGTTGTTATACCTTCATTGTTTTAACAGAAATGGCGCCAAAGGGCGTGCGGGTAAACGCTATAAGGTAAACTTTTCAGATAGTTCAGTAATAATGAGTAATAATAGTGTGTAAAATATATATATGATAGATATTTGTGTTTTCTAGACACGTGCCATGTTTATCTCATCGCGTGAAGTAGACAGTTTATATACTTCCTAAAGGTTCGCATGTCATCTAAGGATCCCTTGGTGAATGCCCAAAACATGCGCAATATTAAGATTAGGAAATATCCTTGTATATGTGAAAAGCATTCAAAGAAAACTTACGGAGTCAACCATGTGTGGTTCAGATGCCCCTTTAAGAGTGGGCACGTGCAGTTATCCTTCTCATTGTGGTATGGTAATACTAGCGCCGTGATCATAGGTCGTTTATGAGACTATGCTGTGTGTACTGTACTTGAATACATGATTGTAATGGTTTCAGTCCCGGCTTTGTCCCTACAAATATAGCAACGCGAGGTAACTTGCCAGAAGGCGCTGCTGAAGCGGTAAGATTTACTCTGGTATTTAGTAAACGAGTAGTAAAACAAGATGGCTACCTTACCAAAAAGGTATCCATTACTTGGAGTGGCAAACGTTCAGTTTTCCAGAACATGGTTTGCCACAATAGGCACTAATGTCCTCCAATTAATGATAAAGCTTCATGGCAATATTCCATGAATGCATCATTATTATTCCATAAGGATATAATTATTATCAAACTATTGTATATATATTAACAGAATTGTTCTGTCTTAAGTTGTAATATTTATTGATATTATCGTAAATAAATAATGCAACAACTATTCAAAGTTACAATGTCGGAACAAATAATATCCATAGTTTTCATAAGTGGTCGAATATTTACATTAAATTTAAATGGGTCAGTGAAATATCCTAATGTCATATATATATATATATATAATGTCTAATATATATATATGCTGCCACAAATATTTAGTAAGTTACAATGTTGGAAAATATTTTGCAATATCTTTCTTCACCAATTAGTAGTTTCATAACCAGTCAGAAATTTACATTAAATATAAATAGGTCCGTGAGATAATCTTGCAGATTCTAGCGACTAGCCTGGGCTTAGTATTCCGATGATTAGTTCATAGAACAGGGGAGAGAGGAGACCTCTGGTCCTGAGGGAAGCGAGGTGATAACTGATAACACTGGCGCAGAGCGAGATAAGTGAGAAAGTCGGCCAGGATACAGATAGCACGTAGGCAGAGCCATACCAGTAAAGCGTCATTAGCAACCACTACCCACACTGCTTCATTCCAATATGGCAGCCCCCAGTGGCAACTCCGCAACCTCAGCTTAATATATAGTGCTCGGAGTCTAATGAGCAAAAATAGTAAATATTGTTTTGGACCAAGACTTCACAGAGTAGAATGAACAATGTTAAAACGGTCCAAGACTAAACGTAAAATATGAAAGTGATCAATGTCTGCCACATGATCGCAACCATATTCGAATGCAAATTCATTTCATAATTACGAAATGTTTGATTTTTGAATGGTATATGTCGACAAGTCATTTGAAAATGGAATCTTTAACAGTGTTATCGAAAGTTCTTGCGAAAACATTATTGCGAGAACTTAAGCAAATTGGTAAACTATGGAGACAAGGAAGGGTGCATTTCAGTGTCTGTACATGACGTCATACTCTTACATTTAGTCTCTGAAATGGATTTTTGTTAAAAATCAAAATTGGAAGAAAAAAAAAGGAAAATCAATAGGAGCCTCTGAGATGCGTTCATTTTCAGAACAGAGCTATGTTGACTTCCTTCGTTGCACTAGACTTGCCTAGGCTCTATAAACATTAAGGAGTCTGGATGACAGTAATACTAATGGAGTCTTTTTCTTTTCTTCCCCCACTGCAGGGAGCCAAGGGGTTGGTGAAAGCGACACCGTTGGGTAGAGGCGGCACTCCGGAAGAAATGGGTCGGATTGCCGTGTTCCTCGCCTCCGACACCGCCTCCTTTATAACCGGGCACATCCTGGTAGCAGATGGAGGGCTCCGGCTTAAGTCCGGATTTTAACTTTCAACATGACGACTTGCAGTTTCTCCCAACAGAGGTTACCCAACTCATAGTTTCTCGCGTTACCCTTGACGCAAGTGGAGCGTTTTCCTGACGAGCGATTGAAAATTCTGATACGTTGGTATCAAAGTTAGATGTGCAAACAGCGACGTTGTTTCAAACTGACGTTTCTGTCTGCTCCCGTAACCATAAGACTAGAGTTGTTTCAAACTGACCCTTCTGTCTGCTCCCGTAACCATAAGACTAGAGTTGTTTCAAACTGACCCTTCTGTCTGCTCCCGTAACCATAAGACTAGAGTTGTTTCAAACTGACCCTTCTGTCTGCTCCCGTAACCATTAGACTAGAGTTGTTTCAAACTGACCTTTCTGTCTGCTCCCGTAACCATAAGACTAGAGTTGCTTCACCTGTACGATGCGCACATATTTCTTACTAGACTGAGGTCAGTCGTGATTTATATACATTTGTAATCCATGTGGACAAATCAGAAAGCAGTTTTCATCAGCCGTTTACAGAACATGACATGTTCATTGATTGGTTATTGGTTAAAGTCATCCTTTTGGACGAATCAGAAATCAGTTCCAACAGCTTCAGGCAAAACACGATTTGCTCATGGGTAACCCATCTTGAAGAATAATAGACTTTGTTCAAGCTTCATACATGACATGAACTGGTTATAGATTGGTTCAAATAGACAATCTGATATTCACGTTGCAAGAGATTCTTACCGATTTAATTTAATTAGTTTTTATTTCAATTCTGGGATTGTTGAATGTAGCTAATGACCAATAATTTTTTCTAACCTATATGTTTAATATAAGATGTTTATTATATATAAACTTTTCATATGTTAGTGTAGACCACTCTTCATGAATTTGTGCTGGTAGAAGTTCTATGTGCAATAAGTTAACGTTTGGATTCAAAGATTAATTACACTACAAAACTTCAATTTATATTAAATGAATTGTTCGTAATGCGTTTGGTCAAAAGCTCCAGCGTTTATACAAACATAAGTTCAAACTATGAAATTTCAGCAATATGCTCTCTGTTGATTGGATTAAACAAGGTCATGTGACCGGTATACATTCTCATAAACACAAGATTGACAACTGAAAAGAATAACCTTCATACTCTGAAGTTTACATAAAATAACCTGCGATACTACTTTAATAATAATAAGAGTACTTATCAAGCGCAGAATTCCACAAACAAGGTCCATGCTCAATGCGCATTATCACTGTATCATTGCGCATGTATGACACTGTAATCACATGCGTTTTTCTTCATTCAACTTTTTAAAAACCTTACAATGTGAATTATTATTGTAGTTTGATTGAAAGTTTTATGATAATATTAAAAGCATGTTAAAACCAAAAATTAAATACTTAAATCATATTTTCTGTGAACTACGTTTTGTGCGTGGTGACACATGTACATAAGTGATGCGGTATTATTGTGGGCGGAGCTTAGCGCCTGATCTAAGACAATACATTTTTTATAGAGATTTTTTATTTTCAAAAGTTTATTTACTGATTAGAGATCACTTAAATTGCAACGGTTGAATGTATAAGAAATAGATTTCATAATGTGTTTGTTCACTGGCTTATAAACGGTTTGAAAGTTCCAAGTTAAACTGTAGTATAAATGCCGTCGTCAAGCTCCGGCATTTATACCACTTTAACTTGCACCTTTTAAACCGTTTATAAGCCAGTGAACAAACAAATTATGAAATCTATTACTTAATTAATTTTTCAAACCATTTATAAACCAGCGAAGAAACACATGAAATCCGTGTTCAACTACTATTAGTGTGTTTGTGTATACATGTATATCATCCGCAGTCATTACATGTACAATGTAATGTGAAGCATACGTCCTTTCTTGTTTATACATGTACACATAGCTTTACAGTTGTTGATAGTTGCTATTGAAAACATAAGACATGATGTCTTAATCGTTATTATGGAAATGAGTTTCTATACAACTATCATATCACACTTACACCGACTTTGTTTCAACGAAAATTACCATTTTGATGTAATGCATGTTTGAAACAACAACGAAGGGGTGAAAGATGAAAACTGTTTTTAACTGATTGAAATTTGTATTAGCATGATGAGTATAAATAACCAGAATATTTACATCTCTGAAATGCATGAATGTACCTGGAAATAAACAATTTAAAGGATGGTCTAAGTTTCATTTGTTTATAGTACACGGTGCACATTGATACTTTCTTCGTTAATCTAGACCAAGGTAATTAATTCCTTTATTAATCTAGACCAAGGTAATTAATTCCTTTATTAATCTAGACCAAGGTAATAGATTCCTTTATTAATCTAGACCAAGGTTATTCATTACTTTATTAATCTGGACCAATTAATGAATTACTTTATTAATCTGGACCAAGATAATTAATTACTTTATTAATCTGTATTGAATTACTTTTATTAATCTGGACCAAGGTAATTAATTAATTACTTTATTAATGTGGACCAATGTAATGATTTACTTTATTAATCTGGTTAGCTATTCTCGAAACGTTCGTAGTCATAAGACCTGGTTTGCCTATTACAACGTTATTCGAGACTATAAGGCCTGCTCATCCGTTCCAATAAACGAGGTGAGGAGAGTTGGGGTTCACGAGTATTTCACTTACATCACGACTGCTAGTATGGCATCATGAATATGCATTGCGGTGAAACCTGCGAGCAACGACTGGAACTAGCGAACCATGGGTGGTACTAGACTGAAATTCATTGTAGCCCTGCACCCAAACCGTACTGCGTGTAGAAAGTTCTCTACTGCAGACAAAGCTGCCGTGCCCCTGGCGGGATTCGAACCCGAGCGCGCTTACCACAGCGCTATCTCGCCTTCCTCCTACGATGAATCCTAGCAAACGTATTTTTTTTATTTCAATTCATCTGTAGTCGACGATCAGTCAGCAGAATGTCCCCATGTCTCTACCGTGACCCTGAAGGTAATCAGTCTTTTTGTAAAGGGTTATCAACCGAGAAAACAGGTCAGTGAGATAAGAGAGTGCGAGGACCCTAGGTGTGAAATTCTACACCTGTGTTTTCCCTTTCACCATAATCAATGAGTAGCGAAACCGTCCGTACTTCACTTCATGATGCCAGTACATGCTATAGTTTGTATTTGTCTTCTCCTTTTCGGTAGGTAATTTTCACGTGCTCTCCGTATACCTATAAACATACATATACCTATATACATTCATATACCTATATACATACATATACCTATATACATACATATACCTATATACATACATATACCTATGTACATACATATACCTATATACATACATATACATACATATACCTATATACATACATATACCTATAAACATACATATACCTATTACATACATATACCTATATACATATATATACCTATGTACATACATATACCTATGTACATACATATACCTATATACACACATATACCTATATACATACATATACCTATATACATACATATACCTATAAACATACATATACCTATATACATTCATATACCTATATACATACATATACCTATATACATACATATACCTATAAACATACATATACCTATATACATTCATATACCTATGTACATACATATACCTATGTACATACATATACCTATGTACACACATATACCTATATACATACATATACCTATATACATACATATACCTTTATACATTCATATACCTATATACATACATATACCTATATACATACATATACCTATAAACATACATATACCTATGTACATACACATACCTATATACATACATATACCTATATACATACATATACCTATGTACATACATAAACCTATGTACATACATATACCTATATACATACATATACCTATATACATACATATACCTATATACATTCATATACCTATATACATACATATACCTATATACATACATATACCTATAAACATACATATACCTATATACATTCATATACATATATACATACATATACCTATGTACATACATATACCTATGTACATACATATACCTTTATACATACATAGACCTATATACATACATATACCTATATACATTCATATACCTATATACATACATATACCTATGTACATACATATACCTATGTACATACATATACCTATATACATACATATACCTATGTACATACATATACCTATATACATTCATATACCTATATACATACATATACATATATACATACATATACCTATAAACATACATATACCTATATACATACATATACCTATAAACATACATATACCTATATACATTCATATACCTATATACATACATATACCTATATACATACATATACCTATAAACATACATATACCTATATACATGCATATACCTATATACATACATATACCTATATACATTCATATACCTATATACATACATATACCTATGTACATACATATACCTATGTACATACATATACCTATATACATACATATACCTATATACATACATATACCTATGTACATACATATACCTATATACATACATATACCTATATACATACATATACCTATGTACATTCATATACCTATGTACATTCATATACCTATATACATACATATACCTATATACATACATATACCTATATACATACATATACCTATGTACATACATATACCTATGTACATACATATACCTATATACATACATATACCTATGTACATACATATACCTATATATATACATATACCTATATACATACATAAGTATACCTATATACAAACATATACCTATATACATACATACACCTATATACATACATATACCAGTCCATAATTGTTTTATTATGTATTTGACACAGGAACGAAAGGAAAACAATGAAATACAGTCAAAAATGTAATTTGTTTGAATAGCTGGAACTACGGTGAGATGACGCCATGGTTACAATAGCATGACGGCATGCAACAATCGTTTGACGTCATGCAACAATCGTTTGACGTCACTCAAGTCAATATTGCTTTTGGTCGGACTCGGGCTGGAGTCAATATGCTTTTCTGTCGACGGACACGTGATGGCTTATCGACCAATCAGATCGCTGGAAAAATATGCTCACATAATAAACATTCATATACCTATATACATACCTATACCTAATTACCTACATATACCTATATACATACCTATACCTAATTACCTACATATACCTATATAGCTAATGTGTATTACCCCAGCCACGAAGTTGACGAGTGTACCTGGAATGAGTGAAACTCTGTTTCCAGATCATAACTTGAAACTGGTTGAATTATCTCAACGAACTTTGGTATAGATATGAAACAATTGGTGAATACGAGCTTTTAGATAGTAAGGGTTTTCAAAAATTAAATCAGTTTCATTGTGATAATGCGAGAAACTTGAACAATTAGCAAACGCAATCTTTATTACATTTACTTGGTGCTTGGTAATAAAAGTATTATATCATCACACAAGGGGCAACAGTGTATTCGATCTCGTGTTAAAGCTACATCGTGTTGTTGGGGGTCACATATGCCAAACTTCATATCTGGTGTTAATACAGTAGAGACTGTTTCCGAAAAATCATATTTAGATGATAGTCGACTCCGTATAGTGACGATATAAAGGTAATGAGTGGTAATATTTGATCGATACCGGACACTGAGCCGCGACTGACGTGCGTCAATTAGTCAAACGTAATTTTGGAAACTTATTTGCAAAAGACAAATTTGTGTTGATAATGTTCAATAGGTCATATAACTACTGTGCATGTAAATGGGACGTGTATTTTCGGTTTCTGCACATGTATAATGATAAAGCTCAATTTTAATTGGAAACTAGTAAATGTGATATAGTTGGCGATTGGTGATGAATATGCAAGTTGAATGATATGAATTGAATATATTGACACGTATTATAGCGAAATACAATATAAAGAAACAGAAAGGATGCATCTTTAAGAGATGCTGTTCCTTTCTAGGAGTGCAGATACATCTAATCCCGCCAGGGGCATGGCAACTTTGTCTGCAGTAGAGAACTGTTCTACACGCAGTAAGGTTTGGGTGCAATACTACACTGATTTTCAGCGTAGTACCACCCATGGTTCGCTAGTTCCAGCCGATGCTCGCAGGTTCCACCGCAGTGCATAGCCACATGGCGTTGTGGGCTATCTCCCTGCCGTAATACTAGCAGCCGCGATATAAATGAAATAATCTTGAAAGCGGCGTTAAACCCCAACTCACCTCACCACCACACCCTGCATCTATATATCCAGCCGTCAGTCAGTTTGGCTGATATCCGTGACAACAGTCATATCGTTACACGAACACTATTAAAATGCTACTGAAATTCACATCATGTTTGTTCAAAAACCAGAAACAACTATCATGTGTGGGCTACACTGGTCTAATCCAAACGTCCCTAAGGTTGACTAACATCTGCAAATATCATGTAATTCGGATGCAATTTACGTGTAATTTGGATTAGTTTTGCGGTCAATTCCATTACTTTAACTACACTGACAAGGTGTCATCATTTGTCCATATATCCTTATCGATACAAATAGAATAATATTAAAAAGCAAATAGATGACTGATGTTTGACGCTCTTGGTCACTTATTTGAGATTTTACAGATCTTACTATAAACGCGAGTTTTAAAAAATTTGACATCTGGCCTATTCAAAGAGCTGTCAAAACTGTTAGGGTTATCTGCGAGGTTTGCAATTATAGATGTTATGGTACATTCAATTGTCACTTTTGACGTGAAAACAACTAGCTATGAGTTTCATTTTCGACATGCTACACTTCCTAAAGAACATCATAGCTAGCATGATAACTGATATAATATATGCTATAGTATAAGATATAAGTGTAGGTGGAATTGCAACTTCACAATGCAAGGCATAACTCTTGCCAGTTTCCAATACTGGCTGATTTAGGCCTTGCAGTATTTCCTTAAGAAATCTGCGCTTAGAAATTCAGGCCCACTGTGCATTTCTGGTGCAGCGATTCACTATCTAGGCACACCAAAGCGAGGGAAATACCGCAAGGCTTAAATCAGCCAGTAATGCAGACTGGCAAGAGTTTCGCCTTGGTGGAATTGAGGCATGTAGCTCAACTATCATTCATTTGTGAGGAACTAACAACGCTGCAATATACCTATCGCGATAATTGTTTCTTTACAATTTAAATCCAGAACATGCTGTTGCCGTTGACGACCAGTGCATCAACTACAAGACGATGCCACGTGACATCGAGCGCTACAAGGACACAGCAACCCAAAGCGGACATAGCAACGTCTGCGACAATCTTGAAGATGGGTGGTACAGATTCAAAATGGCGGAGATAGCAACTTCCTGTGTTCCCATCGACCATTGCGGCACAAGCTCGACTGTGTGGATGAAGGACCCTGTGCCCAAGACAGGGGAAACTAAAACGAACGAGTTCTGCGTCAACCACAAAACGGGTTCGAACACCAACCCCTGCTGTTTATTCAGTATCAACATCAACGTGACCAACTGCAATGGGTACCTGGTGTATCGGTTCAGTCAAGGGGATCTCCTCTGCCCCTCGGGGTACTGTACAGGTGTTTTTAAAAAAATTGAATTATACTTTTATTGATTTAGTGTCAGGTTTTGTGTATGTATCTAGCAGATGTTGTAGGGAATCTCCGAATGGAGAATGTTTTTATACATTCAGGAAACACCCTATTTTAAAAACCGAAATGTGGTGCTGTGGAATGTTGGGATGAAACACCCCGGGTTTAAAATATGATTGAATTAAAAATTAATTTGTGAAACATTTAAGAAATTATTGATAAAATTATGATCGTAAGTTTACCCAAAACAATGATTGTGCTTGAATGAACTACGGAGGAAATTATGGTGTTATAATAACAACTAAATATCCGTAGTGCATTTTAAGACAAAATATATTTTATCATTCATTAAACGAACTGGAAGAATGTTGAAGTATAAGCCCTCATTCAACAAACATTGACAAAAAGCATACACTTATGGAAGTGGAAGTCGGTGGTATTCAATCTGTTAACTAAACACGTCTTGCTTTAGAAAGGCCGAGTCAAGAAGAACATCGGATAGTTTTAATGCAAAACTGTTTACAAATTACAGGTGACCTAAAACCATGTCCCAATGGTCAAGTATCGGACACAGGATTCCAGCCATGTACTGGTGAGTTGCAGTACAGCAGAGTCCATTATCAAAGTTACTTAGGAAGTGTGTATGTTGTTATGTCACGTCATTCATGAAGTGATACTACACACGTGTAATAACACACAATGATTGAGACACAATAGCATATTCTATGAAAAGGTAATAAAGGTGCACCAAGTGAAGTATAGGTTTTAAAAATAGGATGATACAACAATAACCCCACGGCTGTGTTAGCAATGGCTAATGGTTAACTCACGCGAGTCCGTTTCCCTTCGAACGGCCATTTGAAAGTGTTCACACTAAAATGGCCGTTCAAAGGTACTTCAAGTGATCTAACTGATGTATCGATACCAATTAACCAAATAAAGTTTTAAATGTGGCACCATGATGGAATGATCAACCATCCTACTGATATCTCAAATCGTGCGGGCCCCACAAATCTACTTCTCACACTAAAGAGTTCTGAAAAATGTCGCTTTATGTGTCCCACCATTTTCTACCAAACGGATACCCGTTTCCGATTGATACGGCTTATCGCGTAGTGTAATGAGATGCTTTAACGAAACAATTATATATAGTGTATAAACATTAATAATAAATGGCAAATATTAGAAAAACGTGCTACAGTGCCTTTAACGCTTATTACAGTCTCGTACCCTGCTATGATTGGTGCTCCTGTACTAAGTTCGCCAACCATTACAAGTGACGGCCATGATTTCACACAAACCTGTGTCATCAAATACAACGCTTCGGAGCCGGATGCGACCTTTGACCTGACGTGGTATTTTGACGGTGCAGTATTTAAAAAGTTAACCCTTAAACAAGGGCAACTTCAAGATGTTCTGACATCGCAGGATTGGAAAGGTCACATTGGAAAAACGGTATGGAGGAACATTGCAAATAACAACGTCAGAATATTAGAATTTGTCGGAACTAAATTTACACATTATATCGCGTTCAAACAAAATAGATACTGAACATTTATAAACAGTTTAAATGATAAGATTAAAGAATAACATCATAACAGATATGGTATTCAGATTACGCTTGTAACGTCATCATAGTTGCACGTCACAAATACATGTTTAAACTAGTAAATGCATATCTGGTTTAAAGTGGTTAAAATCACAGTCACTAAGAAACAGCCCTAGGAAAACCTACCTATGCCTAATGAAATACATCTTCCCACGGCAAGGTGAAAACGTATCGAAATAAATTCTATCCATTTGGGGAGACAGATGATTTGAAAATCTTTTCGTTTCGCCCGTGACGTTGTGAAGATGAATGAAATAATAATAGCTAGGGTGGGACTATATGCGTATTACTAAGGGCTTTTCCAAGTGATCCACGTACTTGTGATTTAAAGGCTTAAGTAGCTGAATGTCCCAGAGACTTTCCAACCCTTACACATAATGAGCCCTGACTCAATATAGTTCTAGGGAGTAGAGAATTACAGGGATACCTTCAACGCCTTAGTGTTCCTTGGTATCTATATTTATGTTAACCCTATCAATTCAGAAATAATCATGTCAGTAATGCATAACGCTGCATGTTCCAACCAATATTATACAGTGCTGTTTCCGACTGTATGTCATCACAAATAAAATAACAGAAATCATCGTCGACTTCTGGACATATGTTCACCTCACAGGGGGTATTTTAATGTCATGGTGCAGCAGGGGATTGTGCTCTATCTCGGACTAACACTGAAAATCCTGATAAGGTACAGAGGCCATGGCCCTTCTTTTTAAAATTTCAACCACGTGCTGTTCTGATTCTGAATGGTCTATTTACTGGAACAGTTGACATGTGGTGTTGAGCCGTACTTTCCGTCCAAGACAAAAAGGGGCCAGGAGCGGATGAGTTCACCGTACACCGGAGAGATAAAAGTGGGTAGCTATACATTATAGATAGACTAATATGTCTTTGTTATATAGTCTTACCTATTGGTAAGAACATTTACCCCGTGTATATTCTTACACTTATCTTACCGTTTACCCTTGCCATCCATTACCCCAAAATAGTTGCATCTAAATATATAGTTGAACGCATATATGATCTACCCAGGGTTTTACATGTGCTCCGTTACTCTCCACTATATTGCCCCTGGGAAACTCTTTACTAAAATTATCCGCCCTTGGCCGGCGTGACGAAGTCAGTAACCAAAGAAAATACTCAATACGATAAGACAGAAATTGTCAAGGGAGATAACCGTTGACGGATGGCTAACACAATGACCGCGGGTGCTTTGCAACGAAGTGATATGAATTGTCATTGGCTCGCAGGTCCAAGCTACGTAGCAGTTTGATTGGCTCACGCCGGCCAAGGGCGGGTAATTTGAGTACAGATTTCTCTGATGGAGTTTCCCAGGGGTGATATAGTGGAGAGTAACAGAGCATATAGAAAACCCCGGGTAACCGAGGTTGGTGGATCACATACGTTACACAAATATCTGTTCTTTTGGTATATTAGGTCATTTATCAAAATCTATTGCGAGTTTGTTGTAAACTTAAGGATCTGTTTAATATTAACCCTAATATCGGCAAAATCCTAAACCTGATCCCTATACATGTATGTGTCTTACTTAAACTTGATCCTGGCCCGCACGCATAAGCCAACCCTCATATCTACATATACCCTAACGCAGATCCTTAACCTTGATCCTAAACCTATCCTAAACCCCAAACCAAAGACCCCAGCCCCTGCCATTGCCAAAAACCTAATCGTAACCAATACCCTAACTTACAGTATCCCTCAACCTGACCACAGCCATACCGAACCTTAACCTTAACAATAACCTTAACCATCAACCTGTCCACAACCCGTCCCTTGAAACAGACCCAAACCTAAACCTAAACCAATAGCTGCACCAGATTCTAAGCTCTATAACCCTAACCCATACCCGAATCCAAACCCTAAGCCCTAATGTAACGCTAAGCCTAACCAAAGACCTAAGCCTTTCTGTAAGCCTACATATGCACCTAAGTGGGACCGTAACCTTCAGCTTTTCCCTAACTTAACTTAATAGATAGATATGATATCTAGCAGACTCTGTCTTATTTAAATACAAATCCAATGAGGAGAAGACATATGTACAGTAAACGTCGACCAGTAACATTACATGATGTCATCTGTTTTATTTCGGGGCGTATATGGAGATCTAACATGTAAATGAATGTAGCAATACAATACTCATATGTCCCCAGATCAGTCCAAGTCACGTGTATCTAATGGAAGGAGCGGAACACGAGCTGACCTTGACCTCGACTCTTCCCACTGTGTGCTCCAACGCTGGTCGTGCAGCCTGCAAGATGGAACTGCTACTGGCGGCCAAAGCTGGAAACCCAGGTCTGTTGGAATCTGACTTATAAAACTGTCGTTTGTCACCTCAACTTCATCCTGAAGCCGAACATTATAACCTCCTGATCACGATTTCGGTAGAATTTATTTTAGGCTAAATTAGTATTTTACAACATACTTCTTATTATGATTGAAAGGGACGTCCATTGTGTTGTCACATATGCCAAACGTTATACATGGTGTAATTTTATCGAGAAGTACTGACTGTTGCCGAAATTTTTGATGACAGTCGACACAGTATAGTGACGATATAAAAATAAACGTTACTGATCAAATATCGGACAACGTACCGCGTTTGGCTCGCGTCAAGTAGTTAAACCTAATTTTTGCAAACTTAGTTATAACAGACAAAAAGGTAAATTTGGGTTTATAATATTAAATAGGCCATACCATCTTTAATAGGTCATGTTTCTACACATGTATAATGGCGTTGTTCAATTGTCATTGGAAACCGGTAATTATGATATATTTGGCGTTTGGGGATGAATATGCACAGCACAAATTGTATGTTGACACGTTTAACACATGTTGACACATTAAAGCTAAATAACATATTCTGAAACACAATGAATGTCACTTTGGAATATTACAACTCTGCTTCTTGCAGTTACTTTTTTTAAAAAAACGCTGAAGAAAATGATAGAAGATGGTTAATTACGCTTACGAAACGTGGCAAATTATCTCCTAACATGTCCCCTCCCTTCTCAAATTCATTGAGCATACTTGGCAGCTGAACACACATCACAAATTCCCTTCTTTCCTTCAAGACGATATATTCAGCAAGGGAAGCTGTGGAGTTCACATAAAGACGGACGACTGGGACCCTTCAACCAACAGCGCCGTCGTGAACGTCACCGTCAGCAGCGTCATAGACGTGGTGGAGAGACCGGATATGAACTACCACATCGTGTACCGGGTGATGCCAGACATCCTTGGCCATACAATCTGGGATACGTATGATATGGAAGGTTTCAATGTGCGTTTTCTTGTGGTCATCTACATACTATTTTCCTGTGGATGTTAGGGACATTATTTTCTGTTATCGAAGGCTGTCGGTTGAAATGTTATGCGGAAGGGAGATGCTTTGTCTAACTCATAAACCGATTCCACATTCCAGTGTTGACTATATTCGATATCGTATCATTTAGAATTTGGAATATGTTTAATATGAAGTAGATCAATGGACTAGGTTATATATAAAACTGGCTTAGTGGATAACAAGTTGTGTTTCTAATGGTGTTTTCTGGTTCAATTATTTTTATCTATTTAAAAAAACAGAAATGGATATGAAAATGAAGTCATGTTTGCTTTACGACGGGAATCAATTGCTGTATTTTTCTTGAACTTTGGCGATTACTGATGATTAGTCAGTGCTGGCATGTGCATCAATTGTGATGAGAACAGATGACGTCATAACGCTTTACCTAGTAACCTTGACGTTGGTCATAAATTTTAATTGCTCAGTAGTATGCCTTTGCTACTTAAATGTTCATCCAGTGTAATTAGGCCTTTCAGATGAGATAATATTTTTGACATTGTGACCTTCACGAAGTATTTCCCCTTAACATTTAGCCTTAGACATAACTTTGATTGATTTGTTATAGGCCGTTGGTACTTAACGGATCATTCTCACGTGGTAATATTGTTGTTTTACCTTTTGAACACTGTACTTTGTTTTATCCAAACTATTCTTATATCCGGGGGGCATCACTGTTTAATAAACACATAATGTAATGTCTGTAAAATAGCATATTCTATAGAAGAAAAGACAATAAAATCTACCCGTTTTGCTGTAATCTGATAAAGCCAATCAGCGTATTGGTCGTAAAATTGCGGATAAATAAATTACGAGGGAGCAGGATGGATGTTTTATTTTTCATCGATCATTTAGAAAAGAAAATGTGCCTCAGACAAAATATTTCTGCACAATAGTTTACAGTTGAAGATGGTAGGCTTTCACATTTTGTTTGCCCAGATGACTGTGAAAGACGCTGCACACAAGTACTGCATGGAGACTGGGGACCCGGAAGTAATCGGATTTAACAAAAACACGTGCGTGACAAAATATCAACTTGTGGTTGTACTGGTACTACTCTACGCTCTGTTCAGATCCATACGCTTAGAATGTCAAACGTTATTGTGTGCCAAAAGTAAAACTGTGCAGTTGTGGACAACCAGCTTTGTATTGTGCAGCTGTCTACCAGCGGAACAATATCGCAAAACGATTCTCCGACATATGCTTCTTTCACAACCACAATCAGAAGATTAATATTTTCCCTCAAGTCTTGACTGCACATTCTCTTCTTTGAGTATGATATTCTTCCTGGAAAGGCGCCCGAGAAGTGAACGTTTATTATAGGATAGTCACATGATGTTAGCGACGTATAGTAAGGTGGTATAAATAGTATGGGAGACCAGTTTGGATATCTATAGAACTGCTAGTATAAATGTGTCATGTTCAATATATACTCATGGTAATAATGGTTGACAACCCCTTATAGTTATAGGAATTCAATGTTATATAACGTAACATGTCAGTTTCGATTATTGTTTTGGTACAACATGTTACTACTGGATGTCTTTTTGTGACTAGTGTCCTTGGGCATTTGCTATTTTTCCACTTGTACTTTAAAATACCAAAGCAGAGGAATATAATACTGTGTCTTTAGATCATGGCATTGGTATAGTGTTACAGTGTTTAGGTGTTCTCATTTTAGTTCTAATAAATAATGAAAAGTTGCATTTGAAAGGAAAATTCTACTGAAGCCAAATATACACAAAATCTTTCATGGAGTCTCATTCGCACACAATGCATACATTGCAAGTATTATTTAGTTTACATCATGTGTTTGTGCCATTTTATTTCGAAAATACTATAATATCGAATAATTTTGATTGTTAAATGCATTTAATTTTCTACAATCCATTTTTTGTTTATGGGTGTCAACCATTTTTGTTATTATAGCACGGTTTATGTTTTTAAAAAAGCAACAAACTGCAAGTGTGATTTATCAATAAAATGCCATATTTCACGACATATTTTTTCCCAAAAGATTGTACATGGCTGTCTACAGTGGTGACTATATCATGTATGATGGCGTCAACTCACAGGGCAAGAAACTGACGGTATGACCAATCAATTTCTAATTCAAAATGTGTGCCAAGAGAAATTGTCAACCTCAATTTATAGAATGTGTCAACTCAGAATTAATTTTATTAAGCAAATGTGATATTTTAAAGGCACAATTAAGTGCACTCTTTTCGCATTCAAATAAGCTAGTTTAGGTCATACGAGGGCATAAAAACTCACTTTAGCTTCCTTTCGGTGCAATCAAATCTTCTTATTCTTTACAATTGACCTACAGTCAATAACTAGAATTTTGAGACGGCCGATGTCACTCAGGGATATCACAAATAGTAAGAGTCGTTGATGTGCAAAATGGGAAATATAGAGTGTAGAAAACGGCGGCACTAGGATTTCGTTCAGTTTTTGCATTTATACTTTATTCTCTTAACCGACTACAAATATTGGATAGTCTTAATTAAAGAATATATGTAACTTCACCGATTTGTAATACGCAGTGTAAGCATTGTTGTTATATTAACGATAGCATCTGCCGTTTTTTGTCTTCGGTTTGTGTGCAATTTTTTAATATTGCTGATATTGTAGTTCTTTCGGATTTAATGCAACGTTGCATTAATTACTTCCGGTATTTTAAAGGTAACTTTAAAACTTGAATATTTACATATTTTCCAGATAACTAATATAATACAGTATCTGAGGGTAGATCGTTTTCAATATCGAGAGATGTGCATTATCCATTCATTATGTATATTATAAAACAATTGGCGTGCAATAGTGGCTTTAACCACTGTATTTTACAAACTACTGGATATAATTATGTAATTTGTTTAATATATGTGTTTTAATAATTTATCATATCTCTAAGGTCAACACGGCTCTCTCTCTCTCTCATTCTCTCTCTCTCTCTCTCTCTCTCTCTCTCTCTCTCTCTCTCTCTCTCTCTCTCTCTCTCTCTCTCTCTCTCTCTCTCTCTCTCTCTCTCTACCAATAGTAAACACACAGACGCACCCACACTCTCTAGGTCTGGCACCAACCGACAGCACTGCCTGTGCCAATAACTTACTCATTCGGCCATTTGGTAAAGTTCCACGTCTGATGAAAACAGCTTTGATCACTTTAGGTGGAGACACGACTGTGGAACCCGTCACGGTCTGCGGCCTCGGTTTGCGCAGTGGGCGTGGCTTATGATGAAACGCTGGTCACCGTGGACATGTGCAGCTCCCGGATGAACGTGCGCGGTGCCACAATGCGCAGAGCTGGAGCTAATCCTGATAGCCTTCAAGTCTTCACGTGCGGTTCCGAGTATGAGGTGACTTAGTACTTTTGTGGGGTTTTAAAGGGACAGTTCCATCAGAGTATTTTTAGAGAGAATACTCTAGTCAATATTCTGTTTGAACGCAGTCCATTTTGATAAAAGTAAGAACGGAAGTATTCCATCGAATTTCGTTTCCACATAATAACCTAGTCATAGATTTAGGACATCAGCTTTTATATAATGTACACATACATAACATTCATTAATTTTCTATATTAAAATCATTCTTATAAAAGCTTTGTAAACATATTAATATATCAGTTTAACAAATAAAAATATTTGTTACAGCCATATCTAAACAGTATGATGCCGTGTATGTTAAAAAACAATGCATGTTCTTAAGAGCGTATGTTTTGTATTTACCAATAGCGATAACTGCGGATTATAATAGTACGTTTTTGATTAAACGTAATTATTTATACTCACCGTTGAAATCTCACCGTAGCTATTGAGTTTCTCTCAAATTAATCACTCGACCAAATATAACACTCCCCGGTACAACATCCACTCCGTGAATGAAGGCTTGTCAGGCCTAGACAAAACGTCCACACCTTAGCTCAACGGCTCAGACATCGGAACGACGTCTTCACTAAGAGCTCAGAAAAGTTAGGTGCGAGGTGCGGGAGCACGTTTCCTACAGCCCCTTAGCTCACCAGGGCAGACAACGGCCTGTGTCTTCACCATGAGCTCAGATGCCAAGGTGTGAGGTGCAGGAGCACGTCTTCTACAACCCTTGGCTCAATAGGGAGGACAACGGCTCCTGTCTTGAAAGAGTACCGAACAACGTGGCAGGTTAGGCGATGCGTGCACGCACACACACGCACGCAATCACACGACGTCGTCAGCAGACGACGCCACAACAGGCATTTGTACAGACGAAGTTGGGAGACAACGCCGCCTTATACCACCGATATAAACGACTAAATGAACAAAATTACAATGTATTTTGTATATTTATGAATGATACCTACCTTTCAACTTATATGCAGTCTCCTTATTTGTTACAAATAATATAACAACAATCGAACCTCAGGCAAGTCTAGATCTAGAAACTTGACAGCGTAAGACTTGTCACGACTCCCATGCTATGCACGTGCAGATTGCCCAAGCCCACAATCCCTTGTCTCCAAACCATCATTCTCCTTGTAAAATTACAGCGGAAGTGAATAAGGCTTCAAACTTTAGGGAAGGAACTATAAGTTTAGAGGTAGGTATCATTCATAAATATACAAAATACATTGTAATTTTGTTAAATGTCTTTCATTCACTACATCCAAACTTATATGTAGAATCCCTCAGAAAGGATGGTGGGAGGTTTTAGCAGCACCGTGCAGCACGGAGTTGAGAAAATTGTTACCTTGCCTAGTCCAAAAATCAGAGATTGCGAGAACGAAGTTGCTCGCTAACCACAGTAATAGTAGGCTGGCCAAAAAGACAGTCGTTAAATTTGCAATTCAACTGAAAACAAGGCCTAAAAAAGGGTAACTGATGGCTTTGTAGAAACTTCGTCCTAGCTCTCAGAGGAAGATAGGATAAGTATAATTACCTAGGCTAGTGGGAAGACTGGACAGAACCGGACCCAGCTGGTGAAGACCCCTCAGATCTGATTGTAGGTCTCGTAGGTAGAAGGAGGAGAAGGTAGTCGAGGAAGCCCAGTAGTCCGCAGCCAGGATGTCCTCAACCGAGGCGGAATGCCATAAGGGAGCCCATGCCCTAATCTCATGAGCGGAGACTTATATCCATCTATCATTCCAGCCTTCAGCTTCTTCTCCCTCCTCAAAAAAAGAAGTTACTCAGCGGAATGGTGATCGCAGTGATCAGTGACTTTCTCGAATCGGCAGTCATAAAGTGCTGAAGTTGAAGCTCTGAGCCCTCCTCTAACTGCATCTGCCACCTCCTTGGAGAAACATCCATCTTTGAGGTTTTGCTGGATAACCTCCAACTTGCAGATGAAGAGACTCTGGGTTTCGGTGGAACCTGCCTGACCTTGGTTGTCTTAGAAGCTTTGGAAATACCGGAAGCTCTACTGGTGGACAAGTTGACATCGTCAACAGTTCTGGATACCACGGACGATTTGGCCACGCTGGAGCAATCAGAATTATGACGCAACTATGACGTCTTACTTTCTCCAATACTGCTGGAACCAGCGCTGGTGGAGGGAAAGCATAAGCAATGAGACTGTCCCAGCTGATTGCCATTGCGTCCACTGCACATGCCCGAGGATCAGGAACCGGACTGACATAAATTGGGAGCTGATTGTTCAGACTGGTTGCAAACAGGTCCACCATGGGCGATTCGCAACGATTCGCTACGATCTCGAAGTTGGACGGATGTAGACACCATTCTGTTGACTGAATCTGATCTGGTCGAGACAGATCGTATGCCAGAACGTTCAAATGATCTGGGATGTGTCTTGCCCGGATCTGACACTTGTTCAGATCCACCCACTGAAACAGTTGTTGGCATAGGAAGAGCATTCCCTGAGATCTCGATCCCCCTTGGTGATTTAGGTAAGCAACAACTGTCGAATTGTCGCAGGCAATCATGATCTTTTTCCCTATCAGATGAGAACTCCGATGTAGAATAGCCTTCAAAATAGCTAGGAGTTCTAATTGGTTGATGTGTTGACTCTTTTCCTCGCTTGACCAACGACCCTGGACCATTTGTTCCAGAATATAAGCACCCCAGCCCACTCAAAAAGCGTCCGTCACCAGAAGGACATCTTGTTGAAATTAGTACATTGTGATCTAGCAGCCACCAGTGAAGGGAACGAAGAATCTCTTGTGGAGGACAGCAACGTGCTGATAGCTCTAGATAGCGCACGTTGTTGACCGAACATTGAAATGGACGGTTCATCAACCTCCCCCTGGAGGTGAGATCTTGCAGATCGACTGAGGCATTGATTGGATCAAATTCCGTACTTCCTCCACCCTGTCCACTGGTGGTATCACTGTGGATTTCTCTGTATCGAAGATCGACCTGATGTATTTGGCCTTCTGGGACGGAATGAAGTCCGATTTGACTGGATGAACTATAAAACCTAGGTGATCCAATATAAAAATGGCATTGTCTCTGTGATACTCCAAGTCCCCACGACTCTGGTCCGGAACGAGAAAATCGTCTAGATAGCCGTGGATTCTGATGGACTTGGAATGGAGGAAGCTGAGGACTGGAGTCATGATTCTGGTGAATAACCATAGAGCTATGGAAATTCCGAACGGGAGAACTCTGAACTGGAACAGCCTGTCGTTGACCGCAAACCGAAGGTATTTCTGCAATGCTTGATGGATAGGAACATGAAGATATGCATCTCGAAGATCCAAGGAGACCATCCAATCCCCTGGTCTAAGAGCCAGTTTCAGCGCCGCAATGGATTCCATTCTGAAATGTGGAGGTCTCTGCAGGAAGTTCCGTTTCAAAATTTTTAGATCTATTATCATTCGCAGTTCGTCTGTGTCCTTCTTCAGCACCAGGAAGATCGGCGAATAAAAACCTCTTGAAGACGAAATAAGGTTTAATTCCACTACCGCATTTTTGTCCCACAACTTCTGGATTGCCGGAGAGATGAAAGCGGGAACCCACTGGTCTCTGAGTTGTTGGAGGAAGAGAGTCGAATTGCAGACGATAACCCTGACTGATTACTGACAGGATCCAGGGATCGTCTGTAACAATTGGCCAGTTCCTGGCAAATTGTTGCAAACGAGCCCCACCTGACCCGGAAACACATCTAGAGGAAAAATCGAGGGACAGGCATGAGTCGTCAACTGAAGAGGAACTGGTGGGGACACGTCAAACCTGCTGATGGTTTCCGCCACGACCTCGGCCACCCCTTTTGTCATGGGACAGTCAAACTTCCGGTCGAAGGACTTCTTAGGCGTATAAGACTGGTATTGTCGAGGAGGGTACTGCCTCTTGCTAGGAGTGCCCTGACTGCTACGGGGAGACTTCTGACTTCTAGGTGAAGAAGCCAAAGCCAACTGGTGCATGTCCTCGCTCCTCTTCCTCTCCAATTCTGTATCTCTCTCCTTGACAGCTTGCTCCACAACATCTCCAAACAGCGTTTTGCCAAACAGTGAAGCAGAGTACAGTTTGTCCTTCAACCTACAGTCTGTGTTTTGGGGAAGGCTATCCTTCTCAGGAGGGAGAGCTGAGAGTCCATCCATGGAAAATGTCTATCTAAGTCAAGGACAGCTACGCCCAGAGAGTCAAAGAAGGCATTTTCTGTGGATAGGGAAGAATAAGGACACAAAGTCCTTGGGATCCGCATCCTCGGGCAAGGAAGGAAACTGTCTCGCAGCTGTTGCCGCAAACCAATGGATATAAGCTGATGTTTGCATAGCTTTGTGGATAGACAACACCACCTCCTTCAACCTGGCATCATTGACCTTGATTTGTTCAGATGGGGTACCCTTCCCCATCAGAACTCGGAAGTCTTTGTCCAACCTTACCTTCTGGTTTGGCAAAGTCTATGTCATGCATACGGTACACAAAATCCCTGTAGAACGAGCTTCTCAAAGGAGTTTTGTCGAAGGAGAGCTTTTCCACTTTCTCAGAGTCCGCCATTGGGGTGTTAGGTCCGGGAAATGCCTAAAAACCTCGTCTATTTTATTATACCAAGTTAGAGGCTGGAAGGGGACTCCTTCATCTCCTTGTCCGTGTCCTTCTTGGACTTCTTAGATCCCGAGGATTGCCCGTAGAAGGAAATGTTCGGCATCTCCTGCGACTTCCTCTTGGCTGCAGGTGGGTCCGCTGGTGGACGACGCTAATCCCCCAGCGACGAAGATGAATCCCTGGAAGATCTCTAGTTGACCAGTGACCTCCCGGAAACCTCCTGGCGGTTGCTCCGTGCCGGCATCCCAGTCCGTTGCCTCTGATGGTCTGGAGCCCTTTGGGTCAGCAGTCCGGTTCCCCGTGACATTCGCCGACAGGCGGTTGTCCTTCCCGGTGGGCGTGCAGGTCGTTGGCTTCTTCACGGCCAGTGGAGATGCACACTGTAGAAGGAAAACACAATCCACTCTCCAAACCCATGCAGGGGAAGAAGAGCATCACATATACATCAAAAACACTTAAAAGAGAACTATAAAACCTCGTTCGAGGGTATTTAATCAAATATCGCAAAACTCTGAGAGCTAGCAAAATGGACGTCCAGTCTTGCTTACGACAAAGAAAGAAGTGAAGCCACTGGGGTAGCCACCTAGCGGGGACCAAGGGTAGAGGGAGGTAACTCTATTTAATTTTACTGTGTTATATTTGGTCGAGTGATTAATTTGGGGGGGGGGGGGGGGGGGGGACTCAATGGCTACGGTGAGTTATCAACTAGAGTATGTAAATAATGGTATTCAAACGAAACTCGTATATAACTTTTGTATTGATTGCCTGATTACCATTCACGAATATGTTCCCCCCGTATCATATTCATGTGTTTTGTTTTAAAAACACTTTTGATCATGCCTCTCCTAATCTGATTTTGTCATTTATCCTTAACTTTTTTAGATATGCGTAGTGTGCAGTACATTAATGTATTGTATTAATTTACCTAAAGCGGCTTTACTTATGAATACTGCTCTCCGTTGATTGTAAGATAGAGTTTCTATAGCTGAACGCGTTTATACATATTCACTCAGTCCCTTCGTGAAAAAGTCATTATTCTTTTACTCAGAAGACATCATCAATGAATTCCTTGTTTCTAGATCTTTGCCTGACTGACCCCCTTCAACTGAAAAATTCTACAAATTGCATTTTGTCTCTGCGTATTTATAAGATTTGGTCATTTTACTCAAATGACTTCGATCATTAAATCAGCGTCTTAAACGTATTTATTCTTTGAATCTATGTCCGCATGTGCATAATCGTGTCACGTTGTGCCTTCTCTTATGAATTATGCGCCCCCAATTAACAAAATAATCCCTCAATACGAAGATTATCACAAACAAATTCTGAACTTCTGTTTGGCAGATCGTGTCAGGAGACGGGGTCCGAGTTTCCGTTATTGCCCACGACCACAACTTGGACGTCAAACTACACGTGCCCCCAACCTTCTCACACTTGGGGACGGGGGTCTGTACTTATACGGAGAATAAGAGCGTTATGGACGGCGGCAAACTCAACATGTTCAGGTAATTACACCCACATGTTAGCATGCACAACTTACACATTGATGCTGGTGCTTCTCCAAGGATATACACAACTTCCCAATGCAAGGCATAAGTCTTGCCAGTCTCCATTACTGGCTGATTTAGGCCTTGCAGTATTTCCTTAAGAAATCTGTGTTTAGAAATCCAGGCCCGCTATGCATTTCTGGTGCAGCGATTCACTATCTTGACACAACAAAGCGAGAGAAATACCGCAAGGGTTAAATCAGCCAGTAATGCAAACTGGCAAGAGTTATGACTTGGATATACACTGTGTCCGGTCCTCTTTGTGTGAAGAAGGTAATTCATCAATGGTCAAACAGTGTATGGTATAAGGACCGTTCGTTAGCCAGAAACTAACTTTTGCTGTGGATTGGCAACATTTTGAGGTTTTTATTTAATTTTGCCATTGAAATTCACAGAATAACACTTCCGGAATTTTTCAGACGTATTCCATGCATGTCAACCTTAACAGACGATTCCGCATGATGAGGTTTCGTTATCAGTTTTGACTTTTGACTTTTTTTTTTATCAAGTATTGGTTTTTTGAAAATATTTATTAGCTTTTGTGAAAGTTTAACTTCATTATCATCATCATCATCATCATCATCATCATCATCATCATCATCATCATCGCCGTCAATAACATGTGCTTCCAGGGCACAACATAACATCCTACAGAGAGGTGCCATGCAATTCATCACCACCCAACAGGTGCCCGTGGATCCCAGCACGTGGTACTGTCGGTGTGGGGTGGTAGACAGAGGCTGTAGTCCTCTTGGTAGAGTGTCTGACCCTCGCTCTCCAGTTAGCGTCGACACACATGGAAAAGTAAGTTAAATCATCTGACTTTACTTCAAACAATGCATTGGGTGGTAGACAGGGGATGTAGTTCTCTTAGTTGACATGTGTGTATTATGAATTCATCATGTTTTGTATTTATCTAGTATAGAGCGATATTCAGATAAAATATGTTTTATCAAACCAATTCTTTGATGGAAATGTCAATATATTAAGAGCATCTGAGTTATCTCCTGTTATCGCAGTAAACCCTGTGACATGTTACAGATGGTGGTGAGAAGTGGATGTAGGAAAGCTTCTACCAAGACCCTCACTTACGACCCACACCACCCTACAGGGTTATTCTACCACCCTACCGACAATGGTTAGTATCACTTGGATCAAGGGAAGTTTATTATATCTCCTTACCATCCTTAATGCTGTGGCTGATGACTCGGAGGGTGTGGATTGGAATCCACAGAATCCTCGTCCCGTACCGAAAGTCTACTATTGCAGTGATCTGAACTATGACAACGCCATATTCGTGCTCTGTATAGTAGTAAATATTATCACAAACCCCATACCGCAGGACCGTACAGTTATGCTGGAATGTACAATTGGTAGGACGGTCCTCTGTACAATACTCAGTAGACCACTCTTGCATGAAGTTCAGCAATAGCGGGTGCAACTTATTAGTTGATGGGTGACTCGCTTTGTGACTGGATGATCGGAAAGTTATAGGGTTTACCCTATCTGAAACATGTTAGTGGATTAAATGGTGTTACCTGGGCTGCGTTCGTTTTGTCTCACTCAAGTGTAATCTTGCGCATGCTCACTTGCCACTTAGCGCGAACGACTCGTATTGCTAATCTGACTGTCACACTTGGTTACTTGGCTTCAAGCTATAAGGCCCACAGGAGGAATTATATAGGCTCAGCATTTTGATGAAGTCAATTTGTATTTACCCGATTTATTTATTCATTTGTTTAAGTATTGTGTATACAAATTGATTACCGAATCCAAACACAATAGATCCGATCTACAATCGTCTGCGATTTTACTGCTTAATTCATCAATTCACCGGAATTATTCATCAGTGAAAATGTAACATTGTATGATCGCCGAAAACACCTATTATGCCAACCTATATTTGTCATTTACCCAAATCAAAATAATTACGTATGGAGCCTAAGTCGGGAGAGTACGGATATGGAAAATATATAGATGATTCTAGCTAGGTTTTTTAAAACACCGCATCAAATGACCTACTTCCGTTACTCTAACGACCTCCCTCCTCGATTTAGCAGGAGGGACCTTGAGTGACTCTAGCGTGCACACCAGAGTGACACTATGGTCGTTCGGTTCGGAATTCCATCGCACTGCTACGTGCGACACACTGAGTGCAAAACGAACGCACCCCTGAAGTTAATTGAAAGTGAGCCTTCGTTCTTCCAACAATGTAATTTGGTAACTGGTTGCCAAGGGATTAAACAGTAATGTTGATAAAGTACATTTATTTGAGTTACGATTATACACTCCCAAGTCCGTTGAGAATGTATCAGAATGATATCGCCCTTACAACAGTCATATTATAATGTGTAGAGAAGTGAATAGCCTATACTTTAGTTCGTAGATATGTGGACGTTGAAGATATTTACAATTATTACAGTTTACAAGTTGCCCACGCCTCCAGTCGGTTTCTGGGCTAATCAGATCGAGACAACGTGTCGTGAATATCTCGCCAACTTCTCGTCTCCCTTCTGTCTGAAGGAAAACGCTGGGAATCTGGAGAAGTTCGTTACTCACTGCAAGAATGACCACTTGGTATGTAGGCTCCCAGAGGTGTATGTCGACATGTCCTAAAAGATATGGATATCCAAATCATATAAAAACTGTAGTGATAGGGTCCATCGACCCTATTTTTTTCAAAGGTGTCACCAATATATTTCCCAATCGCAAGTAATGTGTAACATCCTTTGATATCATAGGATCTCAATGACCGTCATTGATATTTACAATCTATGTACAATCATGAACTACGAGCATGTCTATCCACAGGACCATATAGTATGTTGATGTTAAATACGAGCAGTTCACAGATTCAAAAGGTTGTCATGAATGCCATTGAATTGTACTTCACAGATCCAAATTTGTTTAATCGTTTATAGGTCTTCAACTTTGCAGAAGGTATGCGTACTTGAACCAAGATCATGCCGATCGGGTGTTAAACAAAGCTCGCGGAACATCGTATGTGTCTGTTGTTACAGGGTTCCGGAGCGTTCGACTACATCGGCAGTAGTTTACAAGCGTTCCAGTGGTCCTGTGAGGAGACGGTGCTCTCAAACAGCAGCTACTACACCAGTGCGCATGTTCCGCCACCGGAAGTGACGTCTTACGTCTGTCCAAACCTTTGCAGCAGATCAGGACAGTGCGTTTCCGGCAAATGTCAGTGCAACCAAGGTTACGCCGGCTCTGACTGTTCCTTCTCAACAAGCAAACCACCGGAAGCGTCTATGATTGTCGGGTTAGTGTTGGATGTATGAAGTTTTTCGACTGGAAGCTTGTCGCCATAAAGTCACTAAACTAGCCCTGCGTTCAGTAACACGAAATTCTCGGAATGTTCGAGAGCGCTCGCGAACACTCAATGTTAAAAGCAAGGATGTTAACATGACTGACTGACTCTGGTCACTATTCTGTTTTCATGTTTGTGTCGAATCCCGAATTTTATTTTGGGAGGGATGAACCCCATCAATCCCGTCTGTCAAGAAAGAAACCAAACACATATACGTTGATTGTTGTATATTTGGAAATGTTTTGGGGTGCGTTTTCCCCCTTACCAGATCCACTAAAGCCTCAGAAATTTTAAGTAGAATTGAGTCGATTATTTATAATTAATTGATTGACTAATCAGCGCCTTTTGCAGTTTTTAAGCCATGTTAAGCATGAACAATGTTGTTTGTATTTTGGAAATTAAGGTTTCGACGTAACTGAACCGTATTACGAGTCTGTGTGAAAGGTTTCCTTTAATAAAACAAGTACAACAATGTCATTCCACAGGGACCAGACCCTGTTAGATGTTAGTGAATGAACTTATATATACTAGATATAAGCAAGGAAAGACACATCCGCCCCAAGGAGTCTCTATCATGACCGGAAATGGTTCAACTGGGAACCGTCTATGATTTTGCACAGTTTATTTGAACCAGAGAAGCATTTCCAGGCCGACGGGGAAACCAAGATGGCTTGATGGTCTTCCCTTATGTATACTTCTATCTATATTTAGGGTCTGGTCTCTGTGTGTCCAACTCCCCCCGCAGGGTATAACTCCCGCCGGTCTCTGTCAATGGCTGATGTAAGCCATACTGCATTATGTCACCTTTTCCGTGCTAGCGTGTCCGCATGCTTCACCTTTAGGTGGTACTGTAATCAGGATCAGGCCACGACATGCAACAAGGGCAATGATGGAGATTGCTTGGAGTTGCTGTGTGTCATGAGTTGTGTATTTATTACAGCGGCTCGACATGTGCCCTGTCGAAAGGAGACTGCACCTTACCATCCCTAGTCGTGAAGAACATCCCGGACACTAGCTTCGTGCGAGCTAAACTAACTCTGCTGGAGGTAACATACACCCCTGTCTTCGTTACGTTCATAAATTATGATCGATCCTCTGGAGAACCAATTGCTATAGTGGCCCAGGGCTTTGTAACTCGAAGCAGTCGTTATTTATGTTTCTCACAAATACTTAACGAACACTTTAGGACCATCCTAATTTCATTTTAGTAATCGCAATCGCTAAACAATCGTAAGCCGTTCGTTGGGTGTCTTTTATGAAAGCGTAACTCGAAATATAGACAGCTAAAGACATGGCTAAAGACATTGGAATTCTCCGTGAATCAATTGGTTTGCAATCAGTGTGCAGTACACTACAACACCGCAAAGTCCCGGCACTGCTAGTACAGTTACGTTTGACTATTTGTACTGTGATATCTCTTTGGATGGTACATTTAATTAACTTGAGAGAACATCAATAACAGTTTGTTCATTGACCACATCATAATATTGGTGTATATATATATATATATATATATATATATATATATATATATATATATATATATATATATATATATATATATATATATATATATATATACATTTAATTAACTTGAGAGAACATCAATAACAGTTTGTTCATTGACCACATCATAATATATATATATAGTCTGTTTATATATCGCTCTATTCAATATCTTTCTGGGTCGAGCCGATTTAGACAAAGGCGACATCGCCACAGTTCTTGCAACAGCAAACCTGTTCTGATATTTAGCTGCAATGGAAAAGAACGATACATCATGGGGGTCTAGTAAGGAGGAAACATCAGGAAGGTCGGTTAACTTACGTAGAAAAATCGATTGCCATTCAAGAATATTCTTAATCGTACTTGTATTCCAATGTCATTCAAAGTATCCAACGGATTATTTTTGTCCCGGAATACAGGGCTAACAGTATGTATTCTCTGTTTTTCCCATTTCTTACATACAGATATATTGCCATTAACATGAAATACGATCAGCTAATTAAGGACTGCTTAAAGGTTGGTAAGAGGTTCACCTTGAACATGGTCGCTAAGTTACCCTTTAAAGATGCATCCTTTGTGTTTCATAATATTTTAATTGGTATTAATACGTGCCAACATAAGGTATGTGCTGATTTCAGTTAAAATAATTTTACTCAACTTGCATATTAATCCCCAATCGCTAAATATATAATAATTACTAGTTTCCAATTAAAATCGAGCAGTAGTATTATACATGTGCAGAAACCGAAACTACACGTCCCATTTACATGCACAGTAGTTATAAGACCTATTAAACATTATCAAACCAAAGTTGACTATTTGTCTGTCGTAGATAAATTTCCAAAATAACGTTTGACTACCTGACGCGTGCCACACGAGGAACATTGTCCGGTTTTCGATCAGGAATCGCTACTTTTACTTTATATTGTCGGTATACCGAGTGGACTGTCATCAAAATGGCAATTTTCAGTAAAAGCCAGTACTTTTCGATAAAATTACACAATTTATAACGTTTGGCAAATGTGACCCCAAACAACACAATGGATGTACCTTCAAGGATTGTCCCAACTTAAGGGATTACTTTGAGTTACACAACGTTAAAACAATGTATGCTTAACGACAATCCTTCAGTATACAGAAAATGTAACGACTGCCTCAAGTTACTAGCCCCGGTCTCTTTGTGTGTCTTGGTTCCTGTAAACGATACGGAAAAGTCATGTTTGTCAGTTACACAAGCCATATCTTCCAAACCAAATTCGTGTAATCAACCTGGTAATGCTGCCGTCCCCTTTTCAAAACGGGGAGCAACGAAAATTACGTAAAATATCATATTTATATTAATATCTCCCTCCTTAAAATGACAGTTGTTTCCAACAATGGTTTTAGTAATTAATAATGGTAGATGCATGTATACAACTTGATAGACTAGCTGTATAACGGTAAGTTGTCCATCCATTACAGATTCGCTATGGGAGACCTGAACCAACGAACAAGACGTTTGAGATCCCTGCCGTGGTAGAGAACCGTTACAGCGTGCTGATACCCCTCTCCGCCTTTATAGCATCACTTAAAGGTGAGAATAACTTACAGGTAACTCTTTTCTAAAGAAGGCTATACTCACAGGCCAAGTTGAGCGCAAATATGTTCCGCAACAGAGATGAACGGCCAGTTTTGCACATGGAAAACTGGTCGTTCATCTCTGTTGCGGAACATATTTGCGCTCAACTTGGCCTGTGGTGTAATGACCTCGTGCCATTCGCGTTTTCGTCTTCCCGAGGTAGTTCAGTTAGGCGTCCATTTGGATCCAGGTATTTTCAAATAAGTGTGGATTTAAATAAAAGCTGTTATATCAAGAGTGATTCTAATTTAAATGTTGTATGAATTAATACAGAAGTGTGTCGATGCCGATATATAACGTTACAGATCAGACGGCTTTCCGGATTGACATCCAGTTGACAATAGACGGAAAGACGTACACAAACCCCCTGCAGTACTTCGTCTACGATGACAAGTGTCACTACTGCAATGTGCTGCTCGGGGGTTGTTTGGAGAAGGTTTGTTTACGATGTCTACTGACGGTGTGTAAGTGATACAGTGCACACCGCCTACACCGACATCCCTCTAAGCCGACACTCTTTGAAAAGTTACCTCTTTTTATCCGAAAGGTTTTATAAACCAACCAACCTCTTATCTTACATTCTCTCTTAACCGATATCACTCTTCTCCGCTTCTCTCTGTAAAACGACATATATGCATGCTTTGTCCCGAAATCTTCTGAATGTGTCCCTTCCTAATACGACATCGCTTGAGATCCAGGGAAAAATGATTGATATATACGTGTGTAGAGGTTATTACCCGAGAAAAAGTGTCATATGATTGTTACAAAAACAAGAGTGAATGTTTGTATTTCCCGAGCGAGAGCGAGGGTTACACATAAACGTGCTTCGTAAGAGTCATACATTATTTATAATACTATTACTCTTTAATGGCGATTTGAGTAAGTGATAACGATGATGATAAAAACTGTTCCCAAATCACAAGACATCACTCACGACTACCTCAGCTGTAAGTTTATCTGGGCCCTGACCGATATGAGCAGGAGGACAAGGGAATATTGTTTAGCAAAAACAATTCAATCGAAACGTCATAATACAAACTGAGTTAGTTCATTATTACTACAGGAGAATGCGTGCAAGATTGATGGGAAATGCTACGCTTCTAGAGAGACAAATCCAAGCAAAGGGGATGAAGTCTGCGACCCGAGATCTGCCATCATGGCCTGGACTAAAGGTACCAATCGAAACTGGCCAATGGAGTAATTAAACGGATTTGTAAATTATGCAATGTCTCCATCGGTGACGAATTCCATTTCCTTTTAGCCTGCCCATGTTTAAGTTAATTAAGAAATAGATGCTTACCATCATATTATTGTAAATATCTTTCAAATGAAAAGTATATCTCCCTTATGAAAACCACATATAAACCCATTTTATTAAAATTATCAAAATTCATTAAAGAAGGTTTATGTCTCTTTTGATTACATACTGACTCAGCTATCAAATTTGTATTTGTAAAGTATGTATAAATGTAACTTGTGTATATAACTTATATGATTTATGACAAACTCTTCTCTATGTCGCTGATGTGAATTATGAGAAATAAATTATGTTCTGTTCTGGTAATTACAATGTACGTTATGTGGTAACGGAATTGATGATCAGCTATATGTTAATTTAAGAATTTGTTAATTATATCAACATGAGTTTTACAAAAGTTACAAATAGCCGACTATATGTTTACTTTTGTCAAGTTGAACGTATGTTGAGATATTTGATACCAGACACAGTGGTAAGATTTTATTGATCATTTGCAATCACTGTTCATTTTGTTTCAATGTAAATGTACATAAACACAACACTACGATTCGGTTTAATGCTTATATGATATCATAGCATTATGTGTGACGCCATGCCACTGTGATGTCATCAGTTTTTGGCACCATAGCAAAAGTGGATGATGTAAAAGCATTGTGATCTGAGATGGTTGTCGAGAGCAGGACATTTTACAAAACCTTTAAAACGATTTATCCGAAAGGGCCTCAGACAAACGATATCTCCTGTGTTATATAATTTTATCATAATATAAGGTACATGTAGCTACTGTGTGTACTAATGGATAATAATGTAAGTTATCAATGAGCTGCATGTTATTTTCATTTGTACTTAAATTATGAAATAATCGTTTGTGATGTATGATGATGTTAGAATGTCTCATTGAAACTATTTGTGTTAAAAATGCAAATGTATGCAATAATGTATTACACATATGTACAGGATAATTATGTATAAAGATGGTTTTGTCACAGAACTCAGGAATTATTATTTGTATATATTGTTTAGTAATTATGCAGGTGTAGATAATATGATTTTAATCGAGTTATACATTCTCATACTACATATGTGGTATATAATTCATATCAGATGACACCTGGATGTGATACCCAATAGAGTTAAAATACATATACGTGTCTATTTTATTGGTATATACTGTGCTGTTAGTATTTTGCTTCATTTTTCACAATTTCGTCTGAATACTTTTCATTAACAGTAAATGCAGTGTATTATGAGTATGAACAAGAAGTTACCTTGATGTTTTATGATTAAATTGACATGACGAGATTATTTTATCTTTTTGCAGTTGCTGATGTGAATCCACAGGTTATTGGGAAATGATCATCGCCAAATTGAACTTTTTATTACCTCATACTTTATGTTGCAATAAAATACCAACACACATTCACTGAAATTGTTACTGAAATACACTACCAGGCAAAATAAATGATACCAATTTTCCAGATGGCTGAAGAGAAAATACTGTTGCCGGATGAATGTTTTGAATGTTTTGATAATTGTAATGTGTCGAGGGAAGATAGTGATCACCCACACAACCCTAAAATCTGAAATAACTATATTTTGCGGACTGCACTACAATTCTCTACCATATATAAACTTGTTATCTCCCTATTACACGGATCCCTGTTTGTGATATATCACATGACTTTCTTAAGTATTTCAGAAATAATATAATAAGCCACAATAACATGGCTGACTGCATGTTTTCTAATGACGTTTTTACGTGAAGTTTACGAACATTGTCCTTATGATGAATCAAACTTCTCAACAAAGTGATGAGGCATCAACAGGCAATGGTTTGATTAAGTGAATTTCAATATTTAATAATTTTGAAATTTCAAAAAGTCGTGTGGTTTATCACATTTTTTCCCGAAATGCCTGCTTGTAAAACTGAAATCATTAAACTGCATTTTCTCAGTTTCTCTTTTTTGTGTGTTATCACTATTTCCCCCTACCCCTTCGTATGTTTCTTAAGAGGTTGCCTATACACACTCTACCAAAGTGAAAATGACTTGAGTTGGGGATAACGTTTACAGTCTTCGAAAAATCGGTTCTACGCTAAAATCTAGGAGATGTCGTCAAAAGGGATATTTAGTAAGATTAATCGAACGAGGACAAAGGGTTTTTCTGCTGCAGACAGACAAACAAACGATTGTCCAATAGACTAGTCCTAGAAGGGTATTTAGATGTGGACACGTAAGAAAAGCAATAGACGTTTTGGGGTATATGCTTACTTCTTCATCAGCTGGATTTTAGGGAATACCAAAATGGGACACAAAGTTATTCATGGTACAGAGAAAGTATGATTTAACTCCTGAATACACCGGATGTAGGAATATTGAGTGTCCCGAGGAACACGTACTACGCTCTGCGCACCACGCTTTACGCATTACGTGTTCATGGAATTAACTACTACTATTTTAGCGAAAGTGTTAAATACGCATTACGTACACATGGAATCCCAGCCTTACTCAGAAACGTCGTTTTTGTTCATGTCATACAGATTGACAATGACATTCGACAATAGACAGACTGACGGTCAGGAGAAAAACAATGTTTCTCCGAATCTTCTATATAGGGCATAAACGCTCCGTGGTTTATCAGGCACAAAGCGATACGATATAATGTGCATTAGGGTTTGGGTGGTCACCAGATCCACAATTTATAATCCAAACTTATACACAAGATGAGATTAAAAGCTTTTAAGAGTTTTAAGTTTGGAGAAGAAGTCCAAAATGGTTCTGGTTTATCGTCCTTATGGTCCTATTTAGTTTCTCCATTAGTGTAAAATATTTAGTCTCAGTACAGATTTTACTCTTCAAGAGGTAGACAAATAGATTTTAGTCAATTGAATAGTCTGTATCCATTAGTACATTGGGGTCACTAGAATATGTCGCATATAAGATAGTTCTTTGGCTCAAGGAATCAGCTAGAGTATTGTAGTAGGGAAGCGGATATACAAAAATGTACATTGATGGAGTATAAACCGGATTGTTTGATACGAAAAAGGTCACGCCCTAAAACAATAGTAATGACTTTTATCAAGACTATAAAGCCAAGGGAAAGCGGAACTTATGTGGATAGTTTTCTTGGCAAGTGGGGATTATATACTCTACACTGTCGGTTTAACAGTACTGTTTTTCTTCTTGACGTATTCAAACAAGCTACAAAGTGGCTCCGCACAGGCTGGGGAGGAAATATGTATTATATATACAGCATACCCATATCCAAATTTCCTCCCCAGCCTGTGAGGCTCCGTGGCCTGCAATTGGATTTATTTAATAAATGTGTTTAGTTCCGTCTGATTCTTATAAACACAAAGGGGCGTGTATCGCTTAAATATAGGGCAAACTGACCGAGGTTCGGACAGTGTTCCGATCTTAATACTTTAACATTAGAAGGATATATATGCCTACAGATCTTACCATAGTAATAATTATCAATGTTATGGCCAACTTCCAAACGCAAGGCATAACTCTTGCCAGTCTGCATTACTGGCTGATTTAAGCTTTGCAGTATTTCCCTTGCTTTGTTGTGCCAAGATAGTGAATCGCTGCACCAGAAATGCATAGTGGGCCTGGATTTCTAAGCACAGATTTCTTAAGGAAATACTGCAAGGCCTAAATCAGCCAGTAATGGAGACTGGCAAGAGTTATGCCTTGCATTGGGGAATTGTGTTATGGCACGTATACAGCATTTACGGTCTACATCATATGATTCGACAACTGGGCCAATACGGGGTAACTGGGCCCATACAGGAAACTGGGTCAATACAGGGAAACTGTGTTAATATTTTAAAGGGACACCGCGTCGAGGATAAAAATGAGTCTAATCTTTAGCTCACTAAGCTGATTAGAGTGTCTGCTAACGAGTTACGCTTCACTTCACTGTCTACATGCAGTAGTTTGTATTACTAATTACGTGAATTGTCTGAAATTCGGTGTCTGTGACTTGTTAGCAGACATGTTAGGTAGATACATATTATCTGATTTTTATTCTCGACACGGTGTCCCTTTAATGTTATATTATCCGTTGTTGTATTAAGTATATCCGTATTGGCCATGTTACAGGTCCGAGGTCAGAGGTCCGTTGTATTGGCCTAATTGTATCGCAGAATCATTATTATTTTTCAATAATGGAGTTGAGGATGTTGTCTATGGAACTATAAGCACACATTGATGGGTGAGTTTCAAGACAATCTTATGAAAGTTTGTGTTCATACACAATTTATTTATGTTGAGATGGAGCACAGTGGTGTAGTGGTTAGCGTGCTGGCCTCTCACGCCAGAGAGGTTCGAATCCCGGTAGAGACTCCAAACATTTGTGACCCCGGTCTCACACTGCGTTGTGCCCTAGGGCAAGGCACTTCATCCACACTGCACTCAGTCTACTCAGCTGTTAAAGTGGGAAAGTACGGACCTATCCGGTCGCGCGGAGCGCTTATAATAGTAGCAGCCTGAAAGTACACTTCCTTCAGGGTAATAATATGTGTAGCGCTTAGAACATATGCTAAGCATGGATTTAGCGCAATATAACTATGCATTTATAGATGGGAATGCCATCGCTCAAGATGGTTGATCGTCTGACCTTGGGTCTCGTGGTGGTTCCAGAGTCCAACCCGGACATTGGCTTTGTCATCAAACCAGGCGCTGGTGACGTAGAACTAGCCTTCCTCAAGTACAAAGACCGATGCATCCTCCATGATAGTTATATAGTTGAGAAAACTTTAACTGAACGACTTGTCCTCGTATCGCCTATAAACCCCATGTGGCCTACACCACATTCTCTTCCCACAGAGGTTATATATATACTCCCTTCAGATATCCGATCCTAACCTCGATCTGCTCTACTCGGCCTAAATTTCCCGGCATAAAAGAGAGGTTCCTGATCGGAATCTAGTTGTGCAATCAGCGACGCCATTGTAAAATGGACATTTGACAATGACAATGACAATGATAGATTCATTGCATTACGTACATAAATGGCCACATATTTTGTACTGCATCTCGATTGCCAATTTCCATGAGCATATTGAATTTATGAACAGTGGCATTTGAATAAATTGTATATGGTAAATACAAGAATCTTAGATTTTAATACCATTTACATACCAGCATAAAATTAAATTCATTTTCAGTGAAGTTATCTTTACATTCAGTACATATAATCTATTGATCTGGGTTGGTTCATATACACTTGGAAAATAATTAAGCAACACCCAAGGTAGACTAAAGTTAAGTCTATGGATGTTTTTGTAATTACTGTACGTTCATCCTTTTGATTATATATTTTAATAGCTTTAGCTCCATATTCAGTTTATCTAGACTTGCTGAATGAAGATCTAGACTTATTAAAGGCTGTTATTCTTTACACAGTCATGAGGCACGACTGCACCCAAGTTGTAAACTGAAATGCGGTGCTCTTGGATTGTTAGGATAGCTAATATTATCAACCTACTAGCCATATAACGTGATACTTGAAACGACCTTTCTAAACCGTATCACCCGGTACGAGGGACTTACAACCTTGTAATTCCCTCCAGGAGGGTTTACACAGACAGTTGTAAACACTGTTAGAAAGAATTATAATGATTGTAAACCCTGATATATATTAAGATGACGGCTTGAAAGTAAATGTCTGAAGAAACTAACTTAGACTAATTTTGAAAAATTTCATAAGTTTACGACAGAATATGTACAGCAAATGTTTTGCAGAAAGTGCGTCTCGAACCCGTATCCACCATCACTTGTAATTAATGAGTCAACGCGTCAGACTACTGCGCTAAGGGGACAGACGAGAAACAACGGTACAAAAGAAACTCATATATAGCGCGGCTGTTAACAGGCTGACATCACCGAGGGATCCTCAATATAACGCCAGAGATCCGCAAGACCCCCATATAACGCGACAACAAGTAAAAAAGCCTGTTTTACACTTAAAAACGGTTGATAATACAGATAACCCATTCTACCTCGGATATGGTAACCGGTTGTAGACCCTGATAGTCAGGAAAAACCCTCTGATGCTTCGCATCCTCGGGTTTTTCCTTCCTATCAGGGTCTACAACCTTACCATATCCTCGGTATCATGGGTTATCCTTATATCCTTGGAGAGAAACTACACTTCAAACCTTAGAATTGATATATTGTAAACAACACTGTTGATCCCATGTTGACATTCACATACTAAAACATCGTTTTATCATTCATGATAATAAGCTACGTAGACAGACATAAAATTTCCAGTCCCTTTTTAACGATAATTGAGAAAAAGCTTACAACCATAAAATGATCTGTGAATAAATTGGAGATTATTTGAGTTCAATCTAATTTTTAACACTTCTCCTTGCTTAGATAAGACAAAACCGTAATTGGCGACCGTATTTGTTCATTAAGACAATTAAGTTCATTAAAATTGACAGTTTCATGATTTTGTGAGTTTGAAGGTGCATATACTGCTTTAACGAGTTAAAACGTCAGTTAGTAAAGTGTAACCACTTCAGTTGAAAGAATGACACTGATCACATTACAGCAACACATATTGACTTTCATTTTCCACTTTAAATAATGGAACTTGGATTTTGACACCAAAATAACAAATTAATTTTTGTAAAGGCGCCGTTATTCAAATGACAGCTAGTGAACCGTTATTTGAGTGACCTAGCTTTCATTTCAACACACTATATGATTGTTCTACCAAAAATCACTAACTGTTTTCCTGACAATATGGTCTTCTTTCAAATTGGAACGATTTTCCTGTTTTAAAAAAATAGATGTTGCTTAATTAATTTCCAAGTGTATATACATATCGACCGATTTCAGTTTGGAGGCGGTGTGAAGAACATCTGACTTTAGCAAGGATTGATCGAAATTTTGAAATGGATATTTTATATATGGATATGTAAATACCAACACCAAATGTGATTTTAAAACAAAAATAAAGTTCCAGACGTTCCTGTTCATAATTAAGTCTTCTAGTTAAAAGACAAATTCTGATTTGAATTTATCAACAGTACATGAATTTTGCTGTTGTTCCAAAATACAGTCAGATCCACTGACCAGAGTAGAAAATACCGCAAAGAACTGAAAGGGGTTGATATAGCAATAATATAATTACAGGTACGTTTGATCCTCTATATAGATCTATCTATATATAATTCTGAAATCTAGTATCAGCGACAACCAAAAATCAACACAACTTAGGAAGTTAACAACACAATAATGACGGTTGCCTAAATGCCTAGTAAATGGCGTCAAAGCGGCTCACTTCATTTTTATAAAATTTTAGTCGCCACTGACTCAGTGACTGTTATATTTCAATCTTATTCCGTTGAAAACACGAGCTCACTTTTAGCATTTCCCAGGAGTCCCCTCATTTTCATCGATTTCACGGACAAGTTTTGTTCGATAACGCGACATAATACAAATTATGAATACCTTATCAGTGAAGAAAGATTTTGATGGGATCGAACATACATTTTCGAACCGATAAGTTAAAACAAAGCATTCCTTCGAGATACCTAAAATCGAATCGGTCTTTTCCCAATGAGCATGAAACGGAAGTGGATTCCGATTTCCGGTTTTGTTGTATTCACTCCTTTCGGGTAAAACATCATTATTTTGATTTAGAAAATTCGATTTTAAATCATTACTCGTGTTAATTTATTAAAATGTATTTATTGTTGAAAATGCATTAGTTAGATGAATCATATGTGAACTGGACTTTTTTTTATGCAATTGTAGTTAGATCTATAATCGATGATATGATTTAATTTGTCTCTTGCCTCATCATGGGGTTCCTCCAACACCAACAGAGTCTCTTATATATACTACATGTTATATAGTATATACACGAGACTCTGTTGGAGGGGGCCCATCAATAGCCTATATAGATTGTGACGTCGACTCGCTGTACCTATTATCAAAATATCCATGCATTGTCAAATAGATGTACATACTTTATTCTAGCCACTCTGAATTTTGCAAAGCTGCATTAGGACGTATCCATGGGGGCATAACAAGTAAAATAATTTCAATATGCTCATAAAGATGTCCAATATCCCTAAACATGAAAAATTATTTATTTACTAAACAGAGTTGTAATTAGGCAATACAATATTAACGTTTATTGTATATTATTAACTCAAACATGAATGGCTTGTCTAGAAACATAGTCCTTATAATAAAGCCCTGACAAATTGATATTATGCCAAATTAATACTCGTAAGAATGATATAATATAATAAATGTTGGAAAAATTATTCCAATGATAAGTTATTTATTATTATTTCAAATTATATAATTTCGCAAAAGAATGAAATATATTCAGGTGGGCCTCCATAGAAAAGTTGTTCATTTCACGTCCGGTCAGCTAAAACAAAAAATGCCGTGTGGTAAGTACATACAATATCCTTACCGGAAGTAGCACATCGGTCAAGGCCAGAGTTTGTAGAAGCATGCTGTCAAGTTTGGGAGAATATTTTGATGTAGAAAAAGGCATATTTTGTCGCTGAAGCGTAAATGTCGATTGGGTATGGTTAATTAACAGCTGCTTTAGTTTAATTGAAAGCAAGTTATTGTCAAGTATTTGGCGTTAGGGGATACATATGCAAATCAAATGAGATTATTTGGACGTAAATCAGGACATTTTATATTTTTGTATGTATCAAATCTAAACAAAAATCCATGAAAAACTTGTAATGTCCCTTTAACAAATAAAATTATGCTTTAATTTCAAAACAACTACTAGTACCTGATTTCTTTTGTACAAATATCTTAAACATATTGACTACTGACAGACAGCAGATGATTGGTCCAAAAAGGTCCCAATAAATTGTAATATATCTTTGTAATCATGAATCAAAGACAGCATTTCTAAAAAACTTTTAAAGGCCTGCTCCTTAAATCCAAAAATTGTGTTCTTTACTTCATGTGCGAAGTGAAAGGAGTGGCTCCGAAACACTGTTTGTGGTGTGCACCCATTCACATCCAGTCCATCAATAATTCCACCACTCTTTGTTTACACACTCAGTGCATGGAACACAGATAATTAAAAGAACTGTGAAACTAATTGGTGAATTGCAACTTTTCCTATTTTAATACGCATCTTACGTTTTGAATAATTTGATTTTCAGATTATACATCTACCATGGAAACAGAAGTGAAAACTGAGAAATCTGACAACAGCGATGACGAAACTCTTCCTATACAGTTTACAAGTAACATCACTGGTGACGAAGATGGTGATGAAATAGACGGCACCGCAGGTGATGACATTTTAAGTGATGAAGGGGATGACAATGTTATATCAGAGTATGACGACAGTGATGACGATTGTCAGCATGAAGCAGTCAAGGTGAGTAACCTTCACTTCTGCTCAAAGACACATATGGGCAAACTCTTATCCACCTCCTACAATATATACAAAGTTTGCTAAAAAAATCTGACACTAGTACATTCAGGGGTTTCTTTAATTTATACCAGTAAGATAACAGGGTATAAGATTTTTACAGGCAGGGAAAGCAGGCTGTTAAGCAGTGCGTTAAGATTGAAATAAAGTAAATTTGACTTTTCATAGACGGGTAATTATATTCGCACAGTTTGGGAAGTTTTCCCTGTACCTGTCTATTAATGAAACCCTGTACATTTATAGAGTGATGGAGCTTTCTCCATAGCAGCCGCCTATCTTTGTAACAGTCCGTCTGTCAAGTACCTGTGTTGTGAAACTCCTCCCACAGTTTTTCATCAATCTTTCTGCAGATCGAATTGAAAATGAAACATTGAAAGCTAAAGAACTGAAACTAGATCAACAAACTTCATAGAAATTTCTTACAAGCTACAGTATGTTCAACTTGTTGAAAAATCTTTGTTTAAGGAAAGCATTTTGAATTTTGTCGTGTGCAAATGTTGTTTTCCCATTATACATGACTGATAGCAATCTCTATAAATAGCTTACTCAAGTCATTTCTTCCATCGCTTCCTCTGTTGAAGTGCTATCTTGGATCAAAAAAGAAAATCCTCATTGATTGCAATTAAAGTTAGTTCATTTTACCATGAAAATTGAAGAATAGTTTTCTTCTGGTAACATTTCAGAATCAGTTGTCTATTGGTTTTCTCATTGTAGGCAATGAAGTACCGACTGCTGAACGCTGATTTGTTGACATCGCTGATGCAGGACCAATCCTTTGTGTGCGCACTAACACGCAAGTTTGAAGAAAAGCTTCGTTGGAAGATGTTTCAACTAATGGCTCTGCTGAAGTGTGTGGTGTACAATATCCGCACTCATGGCGCCATCACCCGCTGGGACTGGGCCTACGCCTTGAAGGAAGTTACCAAAATACACAACAGGAAGTATAACGAGATCGATATCAGCAACAAAACCCTGGATCTCCTGGACTGGCTCTCGCTTCATCACAAGGACTTTGTGTTAAAGTGGAAGAAGGTCAGTATACTTGGCAATGCAGTCAAATGCTAAGATATTTGAAGTCACTTGGTTGACTAAGCCGATGAAAGCTGTGTTTTCATTTGATGAGAAGCAGGGATACAGTATGAGGTACCCCTTATCCCTGCTAGGGGATTTTGCGGCAACCAAGATATATGGCCTAATATAAAAGATGTTAGGATCAGAAATCTGAAGGGAGTAACCTCTGTAGGAAGAGAATGCTTACTTGGGTACCAAGAGTATTTTTGGCAAACGGTCAGGTGCAGAAATTGTTTGGGGTGACTATTAACCCACAAGCACTATTGCAAAACCGATAGTCTATTGTCACCTACTTTTGCAATAACAATAGTCTATTGTCACCTACTATTGCGATAGTTTATCAATAACCAAAATAGAAAAACTCTATATTAAACAGTGTTTGATTGTCTTTACCATGAAATTACTTCTTCCAAAGTGACAGAACTTGGGCCTAAAGAAACAAGAATGATAACTCCTGTTGTTATTTTTAGATGTCAGTGATCTGTTAGAAGTGTTCCAGCATTTTTAGAATCTGTAAGTTGCATTTGTGTGCAAATTTTACTTTTGGATTCAAGCAAACAACTGTACTGAAAAAACTATTGAAACTATCGATAATCAGCAGTGCTATTGATGTCTGTTACCCCCTAGAAATTATCAGAGTTTTACCTATCAACTTCTCTCCAGGATACAGTAACTACTAATTATTCAATATTATAATTTTGAATATTCCTTATCATATTATTAACTTATTATATGCCAATACATTCATGTCAAGAGTGAATATGTTTGTTAGTAGGTTGATATGTAATGACTTTTACCCCCAAAGATAGATAATCAACTGGCAATACACCAACAATCGTTACACTGATTATGTGATTGATCAGTGCACCGGCACTACATATGAATGGTTCTATCAGACTGTCCGCCATTTCGTTTTGGTGAATTACATGAAGTGTTAAGAAACAATCATGTTTTCTAAGTTAACAATTTTGTAATAATACAATATACATATGATAGAATATTTACAAAGTACCGGTAAACGTAATTCATCCTTTGACTGATCAACAATGTCTTGGTATGCCTTTGCAATCTTTCCAAATTCATAGTGCTGATGAATGACTCCATTATCATGTTTTTATGTTTGAATGAATCTGCATCATTCTTTGTCAAATCTTGAGTCATCGAAATATTCCTCTGACTGAGTGATATGTTTCAACTGGTTTGTATGATAGAACGAAAGAATGCTCAAACTGAACACTGTCAGTCTATTTTTATAGGACGAGTCCTTCTGTCAGAAAAAAGGCTTTGGGCATGAAAAATTGGATACTACTAACCCTGCATCATAGTAAAATATGTGAAGTATACAGATCAGGGGCAACTTTCACGTTATGTTTTTGCAAATATGGTTTAGAATTAAAATAAAACTTCTTTGAAATTGAAAAGTATTAAATCTATTGCTTTACATTTTAGACTGGTGTGAGTAACCCTGTACATCAACCAGAAATTGAACTTGACGATGCTGATAGCGATGTTGCTATGGAAACCGAGGAAGGTGGCGGGGATGCGGATGAGGAAGAATTTGTGGTTGTTAAGGCAGAACAGGATGAGCAACTCAACAGTAGCGGGAACGTCGGGTTGGAGAATATTGAAGACGAAGCGCCGATCAGTCTGGACAGTATCAAGACGGAGGAAGAGGAAGTTGACTCTACAGAGGTAGACTCATTTGTCGTTTCATCTCGTTTCAAGAGTATTTCAATTATACGAGTCTTTTTCAAAAGATGCAGGAATTCTTGTCTTTGCCTTTTAAAATATTAATCCTTACAAATTTATTTATTTTGTGTGCTTTATTAAGGACATTGTGTTATTATCTAGTAATATTCATGGTTATATATGTGCATATATCATTGTATTTTTTCCTACAATATTTCAAAATGCCAAAAATGACGATTTTCCCTTGTCTCTCAGCCAAATTGTTGCTTATTAATCATCTCTGTAGCTGCAATTTCTTATTGTAAGGTATTTTTCGGTGTATGGCTATGTATATATTCACTGTATAGTTGACTGACATAAAGATAGAAACTTGTTTGATTGCAATATTCGGAAATAAATCATGTTTTGTTGTTGTCTCTCAGTTTTTGTTCTTTCCCGTAACGGCAACTTCAAATTTGAAGTAATGTATGGTCCCTGTTGCTTGGATACTCATGCTCTTTGGCAGTTTCTTTTCCATTTGATACCACAGTGCTCAAGATTATGCATTGAGTGAAAGCTGCAGACGAAGTCTCAAAAGGTGAGAATTAAGGCCATATTTTTACTTAGCATCTTTCCTATAACAGTATTTTCACCTTTAGATGTCCAATATGGCAAACTTTTGTTTTCATGATAGCATTTGAATGTTTGAACATTTGAATCTTAAACGGTGCAAACTTTGTAAGGGAGCATTGATTTTCTGATAATGTAAATTGTGTTGATGTATTTCCTTCCCATAACATTCTTTTCTGTAACGATAAATTTGTTACAGGAAGGAATGATTTTGTTACAGTAAAGAAATTTCCAAACTTTAACGAGGATCAATGATCAAAATGAGCTTTTACATATTAATATATTGGTAGGTTTAAACATATACTACTTCAGATATTATTTCTAGTGTTGGGAATCGACCCCTAACACCCTAATCGATTATCGAAGTCATCTGGCGATCAATTATCGATAAATGATCGACTAGATATATATATCACCAAGTGGAATTCATGAAGACAAGACAAGCTGCCTGGATGAGACGACGACTCAGTCGTACTGTCAAGTTCAACTGCTACGACATTGCTTGTAAAAGATCGTAAAGAGTTTAACCTACTTTTCGTCTCTGCATTAAAAATACACCAAAGGACGTTGGTAATCTTGAATAACTGACAATACATAAACCCATTCAGGTATAGTTCAAACTTCAATGGCACACATACCGTGTCGATACGTCAAATCGTTGAAAACAACCACCGCATACCAAACAAATCTCTCTGGTCAAAATGTGTTGGAAATTGAGAACGGAATCTACGAGATAAAATTCAGGTTGAGGTGCCAACATTTGGCCTTCGACCAGCATTTGACCTTCTGTAAAATAAAAAAATAGGCCTATTTAATTGTGTTTCTTGAAGCGAACACGTGTTGGAGACATGACAGCAGTCATGTTGTTGACAGTTTCATTATCACTCATCAGCCAATCATATCACTTGCTTTTATCACGTGACGAAGGAGTATTCATTGTTTTTAAACAAACACGAGCTATTAAAACATTTCTTCAATCTTTATTCACAACATTTAATGAAAATAAATTTTCATGTAAACATTTATGTCTAAGGGCACTGTCAAAACGTTACTATCTGATTTAATAGGTATGACAGCACTTGATAAGAGCTACGGGCGGAAAGAGAAAAATGACTGCTCCCTCACAAAGTTATAAATAGACTTGACTTCCTGTATTACGGTAGTCAGGCGATGACGCTATTTCGTGTCAACTTAGAGGTGTTTCCAAAGCTTGCATGTACAACAATCGTTTGTTAATTTTGAATATTAAATTCAGTGTAATCGATTTGGATTTTTGATGATCGATAATCAGATTGTTTGCCTCAAACGATCAATAAACCGATTATTTGATCGATCGGTGCACCACTAATTATTTCATCTCCTTTAGTGTGACAAGAAGATCAATATGGAACATTTATTCTTGAACTGTTACAGTAAAGACTGTGATTGTTATGGGAAAGAATTAATCCATGTTTTTGTTATTATTACATTGAATGTTTATCAAATATCTTACTCTTTGTCGGTGTAATCATTTCATCAATACTATATCATACTGCAAGTGTGTTCAACTTTAAATATTGTTAGAGGTACATACATGTGAACTCACAATGAATATTATCGTTACAGTAAAGACAGCCTTCTGTTACAGTAAAGATTCTTTACATTACGGTAAAGATATAACATAACGTAACATGTGTATTGTGACCAAACATTTCAAAACTTTCAAGTACTGTGTATCCATGTATGGACATGAAATGTATTTGAAAGATGATTCAGTAGTTCATTGTTTCATAACGTGATCAAACAGATTGATAAGCATCATCCCCCCTTGTTACAGTAAAGAATGATAATTGTTACAGGAAAGAATAATTATATCTGTCCCTGAAATTATTATATTGAATGATTTACCAACAACCGAATTTGTGGAGCTGTAATCATGACAGAAACAATATCCTAGTACATGTGTCTTCAACTTAAATGCATTGTTAAAGCTTCATGCCGTGATAAATACATTTTCTGTTACAGTAAGGAACTGATTCAGTCACAGTAGAGATCCATTAATGAAGATTTTAACACATTTCAACTTAAATTATGACCATTAACTAAGCTCCACATCATGCGAGCCTAGTATTTCTGTTTTACATTAATTGATGTCAAAATTAATTGTCTTTTCTTCACACAGGATCACAATGGCTATGATCAATGCAGGAGTGCAGCGGAAGTTAAGACAGAGGAAAATTATGACAGAAGAGAAGGCAAATTGAGCGTCAGAATGGCAATGGTATAGAAAAAATACAGAACAAAATGAAGAAATGTTCTAATAAAGAAATAGCCGCCAAAGAGAGAGAAAAAGAGAAAACATAAGATAAATTAACAAGAATGTGTAAAGGTTGCTGAACAAAAAAGGGAAATAAGCTTAGTACAGTACACTACTACTAATTCAGGAATTAAGCGGGTCAACCACCCATTCTGACAGCTGCGCCCATTGATACTTCACTGATAGCGGTCGACTCATCTATGCACTGGACCACGTGCCATCTTCTTACATTTATGGATTTTATGAAGTTTTTTGCAACTTTAATATTGCTAAATTCTTTACTGTAACGATATATTCTTTACTGTAACACGTTAACAGCACTAAACATATGCTACCCATAATAGCGTTATATGACTTCTCAAGTAAAGTTCATCTAGATTCAAATTTTAAAACCATTGGAAGGTATCCAATGTGTTTCCTGTAATTGTGTCCAATATTGATGTGTCAGAGGGGCACTATCTTTACTGTAACAAGTTTGGTATTTCCTGTAACAAACATTTCTTTCCCATAACAGCAATATTTTTGTGTTGTTTAAAGATTTCTAGGACACGTGGTCCTATAAAAAACATTGTTCACAGAAGTAGGAATGTAACCATATACATTTATGAAATAAAAAGTATTTCTCGCTGTTGTTTTTCTAATATTTACAAAATGGAAACTTTCTTATGTGTGGAGTTTTAATGGGATACAATGGCATACAATTCTCTTTGACCGAAATAAAACAATTCAACTTCAAATATCTATATGGGTTTAGTTTAAATCTAATCTGCTCTTCATGTCAGTCATAAAATATTTTAAGAATCATGTTTTTTAATAATATATAACATCATTTGAGTATCGTTACGGGAAAGAAATGAAAAATGTTATTTTCAAGAAAACATGTTTTTTCACCAAAACATTATTGCAATTAAGGGTCAATTCTGATATATTTAGAAAGAGTACTAATATATGATGACATATATTGAATAAATATCAAACTTTTCAAACGTTTTATTTTGTCATTTCATGAGCACCAAATATTGACATATTTTGAAAACGACTCATACAACGGCCGCTAGTATAATTGCAGGGAGAAAGCTTGCGACACTATTATGAACTGTTTGAGAGGAAGTCTAGAAGTTAATAGTACATTTGGAGGGAAACCGAATATTTAAAAAAAAAACCCTAAAAAATTAAAACATAGTATGCTGAATAAAGTGACAATATAGTTTGATGCACAGTGCACTGAAGTGAAGATGAAGTGTGAACCGCCTCTCTCCTAGATACAACAAATCTATATGGATTTCAATACATTTATTTCACAGAAGCAACATTTCAGTATAGTTTTGATAATTGCTTTGTGCAATAAATCATTCTAATGATTTGTTACACCATTGTCATTTCCGTGAAACTTGGGAGTATCAGATTGAACTTTTGAACCACTGGTGGTACTGCTTGGAAATGTGGAGCAGCATCTACCCAATTTTGACTGCATGTAGAACTGTTTTCTACAAGTTACCGAGTGCCCGAAGCCAACATGCTAACCACTACTGTTCATGTCCCTTTTGTATCCAATTATGCTAAATACTCTAACGGCTAAATTAAGTCACCCAGCCACATTAACATAAGTTGATTTTCTTAATAATTACTTGGCAGCATTGAACAGCAATGGTATTACAATTTTGCCAGATGCAAAGTCAGATCAGAGGAAATTAATTACAGTTTACTTTTAAACGATTTAAGACTAATTGCAAGAGTGCAACTTTTCTCTGAAGATGCTACCACTGTTTTCAAACAAATGATGACCAAGATATATTTTGAAATCTCTCTTCCTTAGATTCCAGTTGATGAATCATCGATTGAGGCCATAAAGACCGAGGTGGATGATGATACGGAGGCAGGAGAGAGATTCTTCCACAATGGAGAGGAGCTCGACTTGGATGATGTTCTTGAAGATAACCAGAAAGATGTGAGTTTTTATAAAGCCATTCTGTGGGAACAATGTACAGGAAGTACAATTTGTTAACAAGTTACATGATCATTGACAGAATAGTTAAGCAGTGTTGTTCCTAGAGGGGGTCCTTGGGACATTTGCCCACCTTTTTGGCTTGGTGTCCCTTAAAATTTGGAGAAGTAGGATACTTTTACCATTGCAATGGGTCCCACTTGTTCAGAAATGGCCAAAATGACCCCTCAGATCACCTAGGAACAACACTGGTTAAGGATTGTTGGATAGATAAAGATTACTATGGACTATTGTGATAGCGATAGTCTATTGTGAATAACTATTGTGATAGTGATAGTCTATAGTGATAGTGATAGTCTATTGTGAATAACTATTGCGATAGTGATAGTGATAGTTTATTGTGATTAACTATTGTGATAGCGCTAGTCTATTGAAACCAACTATTGCGATAGTGATAGTCTGTTGTGACTAACTATTGCGATAGTGATAGTCTATAGTGGTTAGCTATTGTTATAGTGATAGTCTATTGTGACTAACTATTGCGAATAACTTTGTGCTATCAGGCTCTTATTTGGAGTATATCAACTATGGAGAAAGGGCAAGATTTGAAAAGGTTTTCGCTAAAATCTGTTCACGGTCAAGGTCACAGCGAGGTCACGACTTCAGCATGCTTTTGTGAATATGCCTTATTTTAACTATGAACACTTTGAATCATTACATGATTGTTATACACAATGAAAAGTGATAATTGATTTTGTGACCTTGAAGTTCAAATGTCAAAGGTCATGAGATATTGGTTTGGGCCATGTGAACCATTTAATTCAATTTTGAATCAGAAATAGGTTTTAAGAACAATCGTGTTTGTGTTTTTATTGTTGCTGTTCAGAAGGTCGAACAGGGAAAGGCGTGACCCTAAGTTTAGGGGCTGCTCTGCTTTTGTGGTGTCCCACAAGCGCTCATCTAGTGTGACTAAACTATTGTGATAGTGATAGTCTATTGTGACTAACTATTGTGATAGCGATAGTCCCTAGTGATTGACTATTTCGATAGCCACAGACTGATTAAAATCTACCTTGTTCCGAGGAATAAAATTTGCAAAATAATGCATCTACGGGATACGAACTGGTTCTGTAGATTTCTCGCCACAAGGTCTGAGAACATCCCGTATAGGCGTGTGTTACGAACCAGTTTAGCGGAGATGATGCCAAGTCAAATTTCTGACCAATCACATCATAGTTGGTAAAAGGTCGCCGTTTTGAAAGCATTTGGAACAGTAAAAAAGATAGCTTTTTGGAGTTATCTGCCCTTAGCTTCTCGCACCGAAAGCTTTTGTTGGAGGTCTTGTGATTGATAAGCTGACATTGCGACTGCACATGAAAGCGTACGGGCTGTTATCAGACGGTTTAATGAGGAAACCTCTGAACAATATGAGTTCGTATCCCGGTAGATGCACTATTTTGTAATTTTTATTCTTCAGAAAGCCGTCGATTTTAATCAGACTGTCGATAGCTATTGCAGTACTTTATCAGTAAACACAAGGAAACAAATTCCAGAATAAACAGTGTTTTATTGATTTTACTTTGAAATGACTTCTTCCAAAGGTATACAACTACTTAGTTTTCAGTGACAGAACTACTTAGTTTTCAAGTTTTGAAGCTGTCAGTGATCTTCCCATTTGTCTGCAAATTTTATTTTTGAATTCAAGTAAACAACTGATAGTCAGTCGTGCTATCCATACTATTGACTATTTTTAAGATCACAATCAGTATCAATAAAGTACTTTCTGCACAGCAAGTCAATATTTGGATCTATAGAAAATGATATATATATATATTTGCTTATCTGACCATCAGAGTGATGAGGAAGAAAAGATGAAGACAGAATCAGAGAGTGAGGCTGAAGTTCCTCCTGAAGAACAGGTTGACGACGAAGATGAAGAAGAGGAGAAGGATGGCGAGGAAGAATACATTCCTGATGAAACTGACGAGGAGGACAGTGAAGGAGAAATGGAAGAAAATACGAAGAAAGAAGACGACCAGGATGAAGAAGAGGATGATGACGAGGGAGAAGAAGAGGAAGAGGAAGAGAATTTAGCAGGAAACATGTCTACGAGTCTGACGATGTTGAAACAGGCTCTGATGAGGAAGAGAGGACAGTCGATGGCAAACTTGACTTCCAGCAAGGGCTCTAATCTGGTAGGCTTGTAACTAATAACAGATATCACAACTTCCTTGTTGATTGACTGCGACTTAGTGTTTGAAATGGTATGTTTTACAACCAGCCACCTCTGAAACTAACATGGAAATTATTTTTCAAATATGTTGTTTTATTGTCGTAAGAATTGTCCAGCTGTTGATATCATTTATGTGTTGACAACATAATTTTGTACCAGAAACCTGAACATGCTCTACAATGCTTATATTAGAAGGACCTGCAATTGGAGCAATAATATCTCAAGCTTTTGTGTTGAGTTGATATTTCCAAAAAATTTTTGCCAGTTGTCAAACATCATAACATATCCATAACTATTCCATTGTTTAAATGTTTAAAAAAAAAGTATATCTGAGAAGGTCTGGAAATATCTGTTTACCCTCTTTTTCACAGACTAATCAGTACAAACTGCCCCAAGCCATCACAGTAAACATGAAACCCAGCGACCCTAATATCGGCGGAACGACTCACAACTTCAATGACCTGTCTGATCTGGAGCGTACAGTACTTGAGACCGCCGTTCAGGCTCGTATGTACTTGTTCAAGTCGACCACATGCACCGTGGAAGAGAGAGAAAAGAAAATGAATGTCTGGAAGGAAATCACGGAGCGTGTGAACAACGTAGTGGGAGGAAAGCACTGGACGCCGGAGGAACTAGTCACCATCTGGAGCAAGAAGCTCTTTGTGGAACATGTGGCTTCCAAGAAGAGTTTAGTGGTTAATAAGGTAGCAGACCAACTGGAGGATGGCCCGAGTGACAAGACCGCTTTCAAATCTCTCATCTCAAAGGCGAAATCGGACGTTACAGACACAGTTCAGTTTTCGTTACAACCCGGACACAATTTTGGAGCTAGTACTCTTCAAAGCCAATCTGCTTCAGTTAAACCTGTGAGTATCCAATTTTTTGTGTGACATATCTTGTGTTTGTTATGTGTGCGTACATGTGTGTGTGTGTGTGACTTCAATTTAGTATTAGGACTGTTTACAAGGTTACTGATTACTGATTACGAGGTAGGGGTGTGGTTTTGGGGAAGTGATACATCGTATGGTTGAGGTGGTTGCTAGCTTTACTTGAACTTCTTTAGTTGCTACCCGTGACAATGCATAAGTGCCATGTAGAGGTGGCAGTAAAATGGTGGGGGTGGGGGGGGGGGGGATTCTGAAGGCCATTTCAGGCATTTTGACAACATTTTTCAACAATGTATTACTTGAGAAAATATTGTATGACTTCCAACCTAAGATGATCAGTAATGCAAACCTGATTGGCTACAGAGCCAATGGCTCTATTATTTGGTATGATCCAACAAACAGAATCAGTTAAATCAAACATTTAAAATGCAAGGCCTTTATGAAAGCAACTAAGAAGTCAAACTTGCATATCTTATCATTTTGCAGCTTCTGGGTTTGGTGAAGAAAGGGGAGCTAACTCCGGAAGAGTCTAAGGTTCTGGAGGAGCAGATTGACATGTACAAGGAAATGCTTCGCTCCAAGAAGGAGGACATCCGCGTAAAAATCTGGAGGGAAATTGCTAAAAGGGTCAATGCTGTTGACACGAGAACGTTTCGCACAGTGGATGAACTCAAAAGAAAATGGACGAAAGACCTGCTACAGACTAAACTGAACTTAACAACCCTAGCCAACAACCGCGCTACTGGGAGGCCTAATAAAGACTTTATCATTGAAAAAGCAAAGGTAACCAAAGATAGTTTTGTTCAACCTTTGGCTTTTGCACTGATATCTAAATCATTTCTGTGTGCTGCATGGTGACCCTTGGGCATCATTGGCTTTCATGGAATCTTCTGGGACCTGTAGGGAAGAGTTACCGTACCTTTTACTTCTTACCCAATCCATATTTTCAAACTGTTTAATGTTAAAAAAAGTTAAAATCCCTTCAAAACAAATTTTTCCATTTAAACTGATGATGGAATACCATCAGTTTTCCTACTTTTTAAACTTAATTGCGACATATGTGTTTTGAAATTTCAGACGATATCGGAAGTGTCTGCCACTGTGAGTGCTCCAGAAACGGACCTACCCATCAAGATAGAGTTAGACAATGCCGAATCGGAACAGACTCAAATACTCAGCGTTGTTTCGCCCACTGCTAAAACCTCCACCTCTGGTCGCTCTCTCTTGACTCAACCCATAAAACTTTCTCAGCAATCAACATCAGCCAAAGGTCCGGTTAAATCTTCGACCAGCGCTCAATCCTTGCTGTATGGGAGAACTCCTCCCTTGACTGAGAAACCACTGAGTAGCAAGACGAAACCTCAGTTGATTGGTCAACCTGAACTGTCACAAATGAAACGAGGCCGACCTCAACAGATGACTACCACGTGCACCGAGCTCGTTTTGTACCAACTCACTGACAAAACGACCATGTATGGATCCTCCGTCACAGTGCCCCGAGCCTGTGTGCGTCTTCAACTGGTTGACAAAGGTCTTTCTGGTGAGTTAAAAAAGATTTTCAGAAGAGATCCTGCTTGTGGTACTCATATAATAAAAATCTTATTTTTATGCAATAGGATCGGTTGTAATTATTCATGAGTTGGGAAACACACTTTTAACAATGGGTCATTTTAGGGCTTTTAATAATATATCTTTTATTTCTTTATTTCGTTCAGTTAAAGAGACATTATCCTTTTTTTCATGACAACTAATTTCGAATTCCTTTGATACGTGCTGAAATTTCATATGTGCTGGTTTAAATTCAGACAATCACACATGGCTGGTATATTCATCCTCAATGGACCATATATGACCATAAATACATTTCAATGAAAATTTAACAATAGCTTTATGGATATATAGAAGTTGAAAACACATGGCCCATTTACAATGAATACCTGTTATAATACATCACCAACCCAAATCTGACTATTTATCTATTAGTTTCCTCTATGATATAACAGTATTGTCATGATAACTCTTTGAGTGGCATTCTAGAAGTTGATATAACATGTATAATGAAGAAAGAAGATAATATTTAATGGCATATAACTTCGTCTATGTGGAATAAAGAAGTTATATAATCATGAATACTGTCTTCGTTCTTCGTTCTTCGTTCTTCATTTGTAATATGAAACTCCAACCAGTGGCAGATCCAGAAATTCTGAAAGGGAGGGGGGTGGGGGTCATTGAAAAGGGGGGGGGAGGGCGTGTTCACCTAGGGGGTAACATTTTTGAAGGGGGTTTCGAACCTTCTGAATCCCAACTTTAGATGTGCCACTGCCAACAAAAGAACTAACACCTGATTCACCCCCAGGCTCTGTGGAGGTGAAAGAAGAACCGGCCGATGACACAATCTTCAGTCCCGACCAGTACAAGGTGCTAACCAGACTCATTCAGCAGAAGATTGACGTCATCAAACTGACCGGTCCGTCTATCGTGAGTTTAGTGCTCAACACAACAGACTGGGAGAAGTTGGTCAGACTGGTCAACAAGGCCGACGCGTCACGCGTCCATTCCGTCCCCAACGTAAAGAGCAAGGTCCGGACTATCATATCTTCCCTGGACAACCTCCTCTCCATGAAGGTCAGTTATATTTTAAAACTTTGCTCGGTCCCGGAGTCGTGAGCAATATTTAGCAAAACAGAAACTGTTGTACAGATGTCAATCGCTGTTGAGAAGCTACATTTTCCAATGTTTTGTAGTGAAGCAGAACTGTTTGGATGTGTTTTTAAATGCAACTAGACGCTAGCCTTTGTTGTAAAAACGTTATATTGGTAATAAATCATTAAGCATTGTGACATCACTTAATTATTCATGATTTAAAGCCTCGAGTTCCAAGTTTGACTGTGTATTTGATTTAGAACTGTTATGATTAAGTTATGTGCTGTGAATTTTAAGAGATGTTAAGTATATTTAACTTTTCAAAGGGACTTTATGATTTTCTATTATTTCTCAGAGATAATTGTTTTCATTTAGAACAAGAAGTCATCAGAAAACACCAGCGAACAGTCTCACAAACATAGCATCACAGCAGACCCTGAAGTACCAATGAAGAAGATCAAAGTGGAACCTCATGACAGTCTTGCGGTATGTGGGTTACCTCCCCTTTAGTGTGCTCCGTTCAGCTGAGAATTCTACTCTGAGTACTCTAAACGTTAGGAGTGCGATCAGTCAATGCTCAGAGTTTGCTCTGAGCTGCTCCTCATAATCAGGTGGAGCAGACAGAACAGCTAAGATGTCGACCTAAGAAATGAACCCCTAAAAAATAGTGGTATTATATCTCCCTTATATAAAATCAAGAAAACAGATTTATCTTCATGTTCAATATTTTTTCGATCATAGTAATATATATAAAGTTATCAATTTCACCAAATGATATCACTCAGGAAATGACCCTTGACCTTCCTCTAAAGTATTTCTTCGAGATACTTCTTTCAACGAGAGCAGAGCAGTGATCTGAGAGTACTCCGAGCATGCAAAAGGACACGCCCTCTGTATTTTCTTACGAAATGAAGATTTGTACTTAACTGGCTGGTAACTGGTGTGGAGCCTCATGCACTAAAACATGACCAGTGACCAGGTTTCTAATGCATTAGCCGAAAAAACAAATACCTACTTCAAACACTTAACTAAAACTGGGTCTTTAGCTGACAACTGTCCCAAAGCAAGTTTCACTGCGTGTGGGCATCTGGGCAATCAAGTGAACCTGGTTTGCCTGGCAATCAGATGAACCTGGTTTGCCTGGCAATCAGATGAACCTGGTTTGCCTGGCAATCAGATGAACCTGGTTTGCTTGCTAATCAGCAGGCGTGCAAATCAAGGGCCCCTTATAACTAACTGTGAATAATCAAAGATTGTTTATTGGCTCAAAATAACCTGTTCCAGAATATTCTAGCAACTGAATTTTTAAACAATTTATGTTTTTCAGAAACCGAGATGGGCAAAAGGTGATATGGTCAAAGCTCAAAATGAAGACGGCTGGTGTGTATATTGTATTGTATTGTGTATTTTATAAAAGTGAAACTTTTTTGGGATATTTTAATGCATTTATACATGATTGTTGCTATCACAATATTTTCATGATCATGATCTTTAAGAAAATTTTAAATGGATGGGGGGGGGGGCTTCAAATTTGCATGCAAAACATTTCAGGGTGGGGGTGAATACTCTTCAAATTACAGACAGAAAAATAGGCAATGCAAGGATCGCAATTAATGTACAGAATAAAATTGATACTTTGAATTCAAGCGAAATCAGAATGATGAAGTTCATCAGATTCACAAGATCACAGATTAAGGTTCTACCTCCCCTTTCCTACCAAGTGTAAGGAGTCTACACAGAGATCTAAAGCACTGGCGAATTCAAGGATCGAAGTGGTGAAATTCAGATCACTTCTATAAAACTTCCAAAATTTAAGGGGGATGGGATAGTGCAGTAGTTAGTGTATTCGGCTTTGGATCAACTTCAAGAGGTCCAGGGTTCGAATCCACCCAGGGGTAACTTTGTCTGCTGTAGAGAACTGTTCTACTTGCAGTAGGGTTTGGGTGCAATGCTTCACTAAATTTCAGCGCACTACCACCCATGGTTCTCTAGTTCCAACTGTTGCTTGCAGGTTTCACCGCAATACATAGCCACATGGTGTTGCAGGCTTTCTCCCTGCGATAATACTAACATCCTTGATATAAGCTACTAGGGCTGTGTATTGCCTCAATTTTTGTATTGCGATACGTATTGCTGAACTGTAATGTATTGCAATACGTACCACAATATATTGCAAGATCCTCTGACAATGAGATATTTCTCTCTAAACCATTTTCACTAGTCTAAATAATATTGCAACATGCTAAATGAACTCTACATTACTTTTATTCTTCTTTTTGCAGTTTAAACATGACACGTTTGATAAAATGAGTTTCAGATCTTTAAAATATCATCTGTAATACAATCCAACACACATTCTAGCACTTCAAAATAATTTTCTTAACATAAGTTAAGCCAGTAAATGTGCCTTTTACAAGATAAATGAATAAATTTGACTTAAAATTTGATTGTGCAATATATTGCGATATGAAAATCGTATTGCAATACCTGTCTAGCACAACTCCGTATTGCAATATATTGGTATTGCAATAATATTGTATAATATTGTATAATATCTGTATCCGTCCTCTGTATCCGTCCTCTGTATCCGCTCTCTGTATCCGCCCTCTGTATCCGCCCTCTGTATCCTTCCTCTGTATCTGCCGTCTGTATCCGCCCTCTGTATCCGCCCTCTGTATCCGTCCTCTGTATCCGTCCTCTGTATCCGCCCTCTGTATTCGCCCTCTGTATCCGTCCTCTGTATCCGCCCTCTGTATCCGTCCTCTGTATCCGTCCTCTGTATCCGCCCTCTGTATCCGTCCTCTGTATCCGCCCTCTGTATCCGCCTTCTCTATCCGCCCTCTGTATCTGCCCTCTGTATCCGCCCTCTGTATTCGCCCTCTGTATCCGTCCTCTGTATCTGTCCTCTGTATCTGCCCTCTGTATCTGCCCTCTGTATCCGCCCTCTGTATCTGCCATCTGTATCCGCCCTCTGTATCCGCCCTCTGTATCCGTCCTCTGTATCTGCCGTCTGTATCCGCCCTCTGTATCCGCCCTCTGTATCCGCCCTCTGTATCCGTCCTCTGTATCAGCCGTCTGTATCCGCCCTCTGTATCCGCCCTCTGTATCTGCCCTCTGTATCCGCCCTCTGTATCCGTCCTCTGTATCCGCCCTCTGTATCCGCCCTCTGTATCTGTCCTCTGTATCCGCCCTCTGTATCTGCCCTCTGTATCCGCCCTCTGTATCCGTCCTCTGTATCCGCCCTCTGTATTCGCCCTGTATCCGTCCTCTGTATCTGCCCTCTGTATCCGCCCTCTGTATCCGTCCTCTGTATCCGCCCTCTGTATTCGCCCTCTGTATCCGTCCTCTGTATCCGCCCTCTGTATTCGCCCTCTGTATCCGTCCTCTGTATCTGTCCTCTGTATCTGCCCTCTGTATCTGCCCTCTGTATCCGCCCTCTGTATCTGCCATCTGTATCCGCCCTCTGTATCCGCCCTCTGTATCCGTCCTCTGTATCTGCCGTCTGTATCCGCCCTCTGTATCCGCCCTCTGTATCTGTCCTCTGTATCCGTCCTCTGTATCCGCCCTCTGTATTCGCCCTCTGTATCCGTCCTCTGTATCTGCCCTCTGTATCCGCCCTCTGTATCCGTCCTCTGTATCCGTCCTCTGTATCCGCCCTCTGTATCCGTCCTCTGTATCCGCCCTCTGTATCCGCCTTCTCTATCCGCCCTCTGTATCTGCCCTCTGTATCTGCCCTCTGTATCCGCCCTCTGTATCCGCCACTGTTAGTCATATAGGTGCAAGCTTCTACTCCATAAAGACATAGAAATTATAATTTGTAAATGACCCTCCCCTACACCTGTTCCATTTTATTCAGGGTGGAAGGAACTATTATTGACATTGATGAGGATGAATACCGGGCCAAGATTCACTTCCATGGACTGAGTCGACAACAGAACAGATGGCTTCCTATGACCAAAGACTTTATTACTGAATCAATGAGATGTATTGTCAAGGTAAGGACCAGGTTAAACTTTGTTATCATTCAGTGGATAGTATTCCCTGCAGGATACAGGTAGCGTATGTTACTGTGTTTAAGGCAAGTTTTTATACCAGAATATCGGGGGTCCTCATACACAGGGGATTTGTTTCAGAAGAAGAAACTCTGAAACTGGGTGAGGGGGTATGCTGGCCTGGCGATGTTGAAATTGGAAACCACATGCAGAAACATTGATGTCAATTCATTGTTTACAATCACTAAACATATATTTTCGATATCCATTGGTGTTTTTCTTTTAAAAAGGGAGTGGTATTGACATCAGCATATTTTTTACTTGTTTGCGAATCCTGCTTTTCACATATCAACTCACTCACACTGTTTTTCATGAAAACATTAGATGTTTCAACCATATGTGGGAAGAGATTATCCTCCAAAGTCATTTGATGTCAATAAAAAATGTATCTGAGAATAGTTAGACTTGAAGTGTGATGATGTCATAGTATTGTGGCATTATCAAGTTTATGACATTGTAGTATTGTGATGTCATGGCAATGTGAGTCATGTACATTGATTTGATGCTGTAAAAGCATTGTGATGACAGGTAGCTGATATTGTCATGCAAACTGTACTGTCAACATTAGTTTGAAGATATCGCTTGTTATTACATGCCTGTAGAAGATACTGCAGTGTAATATTTATATGACAAATACTGCTGCAGGTATGAAATTACAATACTTTTGACTTGTGACGTCACAATGGTTATACTGCCGTCACTGATATATAACTCCCAAAAATCCTAGTTGCAGCGTATTCTTGTAAATTTTCCTTGTTTGAAGTCAGGCACACGGTAGACAGGATACTAAACCTCCTTTAGTATTAAAATTGTTATTAAACTCGAGAATAATTAGGTATCAAACTTGATTTTTTTAATTTCATACCAAGTCATTAACTCACTTGATACTAAAGGCGGTGTAGCTCGTTTCTGCATATTTTGTATTCTGAAATTTGCTATTTATTTGCTATATATTAAGTTTATACAATATATTTCTGTGTTAAATGGTAAAACATCTCATTACACGACCTGATAAGCTGTATCCATTGAAAAGGTTATCCCTATTAAAAGAAAATGGTGCAATGTATAAAGCAACAGTGGTGTGGAACTCTTCTGTGTGATAGGTAGATTTGTAGGTCTCATGAGAATTTGAGAGTTCAGACAGGATTCTATCATTGTATCATATTTAAAACGCTATTTTTAGAATTTAGATCAGTCAGATCACTTGAACCACCTTCGAGCGGCCATTCTAATGTGAAAACATTAAAATAGTCGCTCATAGGGAAATGGACTCACATGACTTAACCGAACACTGTACTTTCGTTTTAGAACTCTTTTTATTGATTCAGGAGTATTATTTAGCCATTGGTAACACATATTTACCTTTTTGTGAAATCATTTTATTTCAGTAAGAAAAACTTGCTACAGCGCAAATGCAAGGTCATTTAGTATACTCTATATTACTCACAAACAATATCTCAATATCTCAGTTTTGGATAACAGTAAATTCTCATTACAGTCTCTCCTCTCCTACTATTCCACAGCTTAGAATATATTTTTATGTGTTTCAGCTCCCAAAAGTACCGAACAGGAGGTGATCTAAATGATGGAATGTATGGTGGACCCATTGTAAAGGAAAAAAGATGTGTGTACATGTTGTGTTTTCAGCTATTTGCTGGTCAAATTGAGCCGAACTGACCAGTGACAATGCTTGTGAAAGATGCTTCATAAATGTGTACAAGCCAAGGCTTGTATACTTCCAGTATATGAAACAAACTGTATAAGCAGCCATCAACAGTTTATTTTGTCAAGTTAATGACACAATTTTAACGTAAATAATTAGCCACTCAGAGAAGCCTGTATGTGGGACGGAGCTCATTTCAAAACACCTCAGTGGAATAGACATTTACATCTTGCATCATCAACATATGAAGAAGAAGAGGAAGAAGACAACATTTGGATTCTTTATCAGACAATTTAAATGAGGGTTCTGGGTCCCTGAAGTTTAAAAATGTGGATCATCTATCTCTTGTTATTGTGATATCATGCCATGCTTTCTTTGAATTACATGCCTTGCTATCTCTGAAGTACGTATTTCGACATTATACAGGGTAAATGGAGTGGATAGTTCAAAATTATATGTTTCAAAATATACTTGTAACAAATTTAAGAACACATCATCTCTATTTGATGTGAACAGACACTTTTCGAAGTAAGCTTATAAGAAGGAGTCAGCATGTTGGCCTTAATGTCTGATATCCATTGTGAAAAATTTGACTCCCAATCATGTGGGAGGTATCCTCACAGATGCCATCACCTTAACCAATCAAGTCCAAAACAATTGTTGATGAAAGCAGTGCGTATTTACTGTCTACTTCGTGGTACGACTGGTCATAATCTCATACCATTCCAGAATGGACCCAGTGTTTTTAGCTTCTTCAGGTCACATGTTAATCAAAATGCATTTACTTTGTTTTAGTCTATTTGAAATAATTTTAAATATCATTTGTTATGTAAGATTTGCATATGTTTTGCCAAACTTCCCCTTGTTATGTCATGCTTACCTTCATCTCATTGATCATTAAATATTCCATGATTTGACTTGTCATCTTTTATGAATCATTGCACGACTTGCTGTCTATTATCATCATTACGCTTGATTCGGAAACCTGGATGCAGGGCTAAGTTGTAGTCTTACATTCTTCAGACTTCAGGGGGGGGGGGGGGGAATATTTAATTGCAAAATTATTATAATGTCAGTCTCTTTTTCAATATATTTCAAATATTTAATAAAATACTATGAGAAATGGGATTTCAATATTTGATAAAATTGTGATATTTTCAGAATAAATACTTTTTTCAGAGTCACCATTACAATAGCGAAATGATTTATATGGAAATAAACTCATTTATATGAAAATAAACTCATTCTTCAGACTCGGGGGGGGGAAAAAATATTTAATCGCAAAATTATTGTAATGTCAATATTTTATTAAATATTTCAAATATATTGAAAAAGAGACTGAGAAATTGGATTTCAATATTTGATAAAATTGTGATATTTTCAGAATAAATACTTTTTTCAGAGTCACCATTACAATAGCGAAATGATTTATATGAAAATAAACTCATAATATGAAACATTATATTCAAAGTTACTCTCATATGATTCATTGTGTTGAATGAAAGTAATATGTGAAGGTCATCCGGACCAGACACATTGACAGATGTATACACATGTACTCTTTTTATACCCCCGCTACGAAGTAGTCGGGGGTATATAGCGGTCAGCACGTCCGTCCGTCCGGTTTTTGCTCCGCTCATAATTCGGAAACCAGTTGCTCAAATTTTATGAAACTTGATATGTACAATCACCATGATGTGTACATCTGCCTTTTGTATGTTTCGTCCCCCCATTTGCATAATTCATGCAAATTTTCTCCGTTTTTCGACTTTGCCATTCACTGTTTTTGTTCCACTCATAACTCAAGTACTAATTGTTCAAATGTCTTGTAACTTGATACATATAATCATCACGATGTGTACATCTGCCTTTTGTATGTTTCATACCCTCATTTGCATAATTTATGCAAATTTTCTCCGTTTTCGACTTATAACCATTCACACTTTTTGTTCCACTCATAACTCTGAAACCAGTTGCTCAAATTTTACGAAACTTGATATGTACAATCACCATGATGTGTACATCTGCCTTTTGTATGTTTTGTACTCTAATTTGCATAATTTATGCAAATTTTCTCCGTTTTTCGACTTTGCCATTCAGTTTTTGTTCCACTCATAACTCAAATACTAATTGTTCAAATGTGTTGTAAATTGATACATATAATCATCACGATGTGTACATCTGCCTTTTGTATGTTTCATACCCTCATTTGCATAATTTATGCAAATATTCTCCGTTTTCGACTTAACCATTCACACTTTTTGTTCCACTCATAACTCTGAAAGCAGTTGTCCAAATGTTAAGAAACTTGATATGAACAATCACCATGATGTGTACATCTGCCTTTTGTATGTTTCATACCCTCATTTGCATAATTTATGCAAATTTTCTCCGTTTTTCATCCTCGCCATTTACACTGTTTGTTCCCCTCATAACTCAGACACTAATTGTTCAAATGTTACGAAACCACTGATGTGTACATCTGTCATTTTTATATTTCATACCCTCATTTGCATATTTGTATGTTTCATACCCTCGTTTTCATATTTAATGACATTTTTCAAATTTTTCGACTTTTACTTCTAAAACATGCTTACAAGTGTAATACTTTCTCTGCTTTAATAATACTTATATATAATGGTCTGTTCATACAAAAGTTTAAACATTGATGCCCTTTTGCTATTTTCAAACATTTCTTTTTTACCAATGTTAAAAGCGGGGGTATCATGAGTGAGCTGTGCTCACTAATTCTCTTGTTTAAAAGTCAGTGTGTCCAAGTCGGGTTATACACCTCCTTTTGGATCATTCAAGCAAAACCAAATATCGGCTCAAAAGAAGTTAAGGGTTAAACCAAATTGTTTGCATCAGACACAACATACAAATCAAAACTCCTGAGCACAAATCCGGTCATCCTCGGTTACCCATGGTTTTATATATGCTCCGTTACTCTCCACTATATCACCCATGGGGAAACTCTGTCAGCGAAATCTGTACTAAAATTACCCGCCCTTGGCCAGTGTGACGAAGTCAGTAACCAAAGAAAATACTCAATACGATAAGACAGAAATGGTCAAGGGAGATAACCGGTGACGGATGGCTAACAAAATGATCTCGTGTGCTTTGCAACTAAGTGATATGAATTGTCATTGGCTCGCAGGTCCAAGCTGCGTAGCGGTTTTATTGGCTCATGCTGGCCAAGGTTGGGTAATTTGAGTACAGATTCCTCTGATGAAATTTCCCATGGGTGATATAGTGGAGAGTAACGGAGCATATACACACTGTAGTCTGGGATTGTCATCATAAAGAACAGAACCCGCTCCAATCTGGCAAAGACTGTGCTCGCAAACAATTTCGTGTGGTCTGGCCGGATACCTGAATACCAGTTGCATTTAGTTGTGACTATGTGCTGACCCAACGTCATTTGAATGACTAATCGGCCGCCGTGTTGTTGAGTTGAATTCGTTTATTGCATGGAACCGCTGCCATAGTCTACCAATCAATCAATGAAAATCTTGAATTAAATGCAGTGAGGCTTGTGTAAATCATTCATAATTAAGGGAAATTTAATAGTTTCGATAGTATCGATAGTTGCGATAACGATGTTGTGTTTGTATATACTATCGATAGAGTACTATTCCCAAGCTATTGCGATGCATCGATAGTTCGATGTATTGTTACACCCCTACTACCCCGCAGAGGTCATGCCAGGTGACTTTAACTGTGACCTTCATAAGTTCAACCATTCAGAGATATAGATATAGAAGTAAATGTGGTGCGTATGGCTTTCTAGCCTCGTACTGATTGGTTGAAGTGTGGTCAGATCAGAAACACAGCGAGGCACGAGTATCAAATCAGGGGAGTAGGGTGGGTGCTGATAAAGATAAAACTTTTGAGCCATTGACCCACTGAGCTGATTATGGAAACACCATGCTCCCAGAATAAGCCAACTGCACCAGCGATGAAAGATTCGGTAATTTATCTGCCGTTCATACCATGGACATGAGTCTAGCGTTGTTGATTTTGTTTGCATGGTGACCAGGGGCTGGTACGTCTTCAATGCTGTCTCTGCCAAGTTTGATTTCAACTGAGCACCTCGTTACAATGACATATATGAAGAAGCATCCTTAGTGAACTATATATATCACTATCGATGATCATCGACGTTAAACCCTTATCTCCCGGCAATTACGTTGTCACTGTGGCAACACTGCTTGATGGATATGACCTGTCACATATATATCATTTCATAAAATGATTCCGGACTTCTTAGAAGTTTCTTAGATTGATATCATCTCATACAATGATACGGGATTTCTAAGTACCCCCAGAGCACGAAATTCCAATTGCAAAGAGTGACATCACTGGTTTATATGATTTTCAATTCGAAGCTCAAAACTTATCGACCCTCGTATCAAGGTCAAAGTCAGTTATAATCCTTCAACTGACACCTGTGATTAGATGGGTATTTCACTAGTTGTACAGTCAGACGTACGAGGGGTAACTGCGGCTATATTGAACTAATTTGATTGTAACGTTTTTGAAGGACATGTGATAGCGGGGTGCAGTAGACAAAGGGATATTTCTAGATGGCAACGTCCATATTGTTATTTATACGTTATTCCCCTTTCTCTCTGTTATTACCAAAATCGAAAGTAAAGTTACAATGTTTGTTCATGAACTTCTTGATTTCCTCGGTTCAAATTAGCCAAGACTGAAATTTACTGAACATTACAGTTAAGCAGTTATAGCAGTGAACGTTATGAAATTCATTATATTCTGGATGTTATTTAGATGGATACAACTGACTTTTTATAAAGAATTAACATTTCTTGATTCCTCAACTCCAAGTTTCGTTTTCAGTTTTAATATTTTTCAGAAATCCAACCATTATTTAAACGAACTTACATAAGAAATCTGAAATAGTTCTGAGATAAATAACCATTTATTCGACATTTTATGCCATAGCACATCTGACAAAACATTATGAATGTTCACGGAGATCCCTATCTAAATAAATTTAGATCAACGAGTATATTAGGTATATCCATGATATAGGGCAGTCGATCTAAATTTATTTAGATTGCGGAGATCCGTGTGCAGAATACCAATGTGTGACTATCTATCCTTATCTAGGTCATCATGACGGTCTTCTTCAGGCAAATCGTTTTACTTCAGGTAAGTTATGTTCATATAAATTAGTTTTTCTTTATGGGTAGACTTGGTGAATAGGGAATATAACGGGGGCGGGGGTTCATTCATTGAAAAAGGAAGGGAGTCCTCCTTTGAGATACATCAAAATGGTTCGAAAGGGGGTGGATTGAATCCGCTACTGCACATTATAGCCCGGGTATAATTGTAATACAATGTCCTTTTAGGGATAAATATCCCAAGATGCAGTCAAGATGCTCAGTTAAGGTCAAGGGTCAAGCCCTAAATTAGTTCGCAGGGGTTGACTCTATCGTGACATAATTCATGACGAATGACGTTTCATGTGACATTTCTATTGTTGGTTACTTAGTTAAAACATGCTATAATGATTTGACAGGAACTAAATGAACTATTGAAACCTCATGCAATACTCAACGCATTCAGATACAAATAACATATAGTCTCCGTATAAAATGTCCCTGATTTCTAAACACTTGTCCTCGTCAACGAGTCGAATGCCCCAAATTAAAAGAGAAATATTAAGCGATAGTGTGAATATATGTACATTATGTACGTACAGCTTTGTACAGCTATAATATAATTATCGCATGTATTGGTGTACTGATTTCATCCCACGATATTTTATGTACCGATAAAAATTACCCAATCGCACTCTCTACAGAATTCAGACGATGACGTCACGCGCAGATGCAGGAATGGCGGCTGGATTCCGTCTACAACTCGTCATGTATGACGATGTTGTCATGCCGGTAGGGTTACTCCCCAATCTGGTTTCCATGGCTACTAGAAAAGTACGAGAAGACGATATCTACATCTGCACTTATCCCAAATCAGGTGACACAACATTTCAATTGGTTGTACACTTATAAACATGTCATTCTTTCATTGAGCCATGCTCCGCGTGTGCTTGCGATATAATTTAATCTGTATTCTGATGTTGCTTATTTGTAATCCTCACTTTCACACTCCTAGTCAACGCCATCTTCACAACGTCACAGGCGTTACGAAAATATTTCCATATCTTCTCCTTCCGCCCTTGACCTCAACCCTCGCATTTTCAGTGCTAAGATTTTAACGTACTGCAGGTTAATCGGATAAGCCAATCAGAAGACAGTTGTATTGCCTCTGTGACTGTGTCGATCGTCGCTTATTTTGAATTGGTTCCGAATGTAAACGGCGATTTCATTGGCTGTATGTTAGCAGATGGTAAGGGACGTAACTCGTGATCACAATAGGTGTCGCTGATTCGTTTCACCACTTCTGCTTAGGTTGAAGGCAAGCTAAAAAATGGAGAGATCTCGATACATTTTCACCTTGCCGTGGGAAGATGAGTCAACGCTATACAATGAAGAAACCAGTGCATTTCTCTTTCATTTCCTGACTTTTAGTATACACTCGTGCACAGCTTTATTTCCTCCTGACTTCAAGTATACACACGGTGTATTGCTTTATTTACCACTAACTTCAAGTATACACACGATGTATTGCTTTATTTACCGCTAACTTCTAGTATACACACGATTATTTATCGCTAACTTCAAGTATACACACGGTGTATTGCTTTATTTACCGCTAACTTCAAGTATACACACGGTGTATTGCTTTATTTACCGCTAACTTCTAGTATACACACGGTGTATTGCTTTATTTACCGCTAACTTCAAGTATACACACGATTATTTATCGCTAACTTCAAGTATACACACGGTATATTGCTTTATTTACCGCTAACTTCTAGTATACACATGGTGTATTAATTGCTTTATTTACCGCTAACTTCAAGTATACACACGGTGTATTGCTTTATTTACCGCTAACTTCAAGTATACACACGGTGTATTGCTTTATTTACCGCTAACTTCAAGTATACACACGATTATTTATCGCTAACTTCAAGTCTACACATGGTGTGTTGCTTTATTTCCCGCTAACTTCAAGTATACACATGGTGTATTGCTTTATTTACCGCTAACTTCAAGTATACACATGGTGTGTTTTCTAAATTTTTCCTTACTCCAGATATACTTTTGGTTTATTTTCTCAATGTTCTAAGAATATACGTCATTAAGTCTTTGAGGGGCATTTACAAGTTATTTTATAATAAAGGCAAGATTTATGGTTAACTATTTGTGTGTACGTCATAAACGACGTTACAAAGAATATGCTTACTCCATCATCAGGTGGATGATGAAATGTACTAGAAATCATTTACATCGAAACGTCGATTAAGATCTAAAGAAAGAAATTGTTCTCCAGAAATCTGGTTTTGCTTATGCTTAAATGTATTTAGTCAACGTGTCTTCTGTTAAAGGTACATCCATTGAGTTGTTGGGGGTCACATTTTGCAAACGTTATAAATAGTGTTACTTTATCGAGAAGTACCGACTGTACCGAAAACTACCATTTTGATGATAGTAGACTTAGCATATTGACGATATGAAGGTAAAAGTAGTGATTTCTGATCGAAAACCGGACAATGCACAGCGTGTGGCGCGCGTCAATGAGTCAAACATAATTTTTGAATCTTAATTATTACAGACAAAAAGACAAATTTGAGTTGATAATGTTTAATAGGTCATATAACTAATGTGCATGTAAATGGAACGTGCATTTTCGGTTTCTACACATGCATAATGATGTTACTCGATTTTAATTGGAAATAGTAATTATGATATATTTGGCGATTGGGGATAAATATGCAAGCTGAGTGAATTTATTTGTACTGTAGACAGCACGTGGTGATTTCGAACGTATTAAAGCCAAATAAAATTTTATGAAGCACAATGGATGCACCTTTAATACACGCATTTGGTGCCCCTGGTGTACTTTTTCCCGAAAGGCCCGATGGGCTTATGGCATATGGCATGGCGTCCGTCCGTCCGTCCGCCCGTCCGTAAACTTTTCGCTTTTTCGACTTCTTCTCCAGAACCACTGGATCTAGTGAGCTGAAATTTTGTATACAGATTCCTTGGGCAATTGGGGTTCTAAATTGTATATTTGGTGATCCAGTGACCCCAAATAAGGGCCTCACAGGCCATAACTTAAAAACTTTCTTTCTTCTTCTCCAGAACGAAAAGACATAGAAGACTGAAATGGTGTGTACAGACTCTTTAGCCGATGGAGATTCTAAATTGTAGATTTGTTGATCCTATGGCCCCAAATAAGGGCCTCACAGGCCATGACCTAAACTCATGTTTTCTTCTTTTCTACAGAATAAAAAGACCCAGGAGGCTATATTAGTGTGTGCAAACTCTTTAGCCAATGGGGATTCTAACTTGTAGATTTGGTGACCCTGTTATACCAACTATGGGTCACAGCCTACAAAACCTGTTGAAGTTGAATTTTGAACTGATATTTTATGTGCACTTCATTCAGTATTTAGTAATCGATAAAATACCCGAGGGAGAGTCATCGCATCTTTTAGATATGTGAGTCTTAACTTGGGTTTGAGAAATGCAGAATTGAGAAAAAAAGTAACTTTGCAGTTAATTTTATTCAGTAGGAATGTGAAATATATGTCGACTTAAGATTACAATCTACATTATGGACATGTTTGTCAAATTCAATGTGAAATGAGAACTTTTGAAAAAAGGTCCTCACAGGTCAAAACATAAATATGTATTTTCATCTTCTTCTCCAGAACAAAGTAGAAGGAATATTGCGTTCGGAAAATTTAGATGTTTAAATGAAAAGGCTTAGAACCGTTAAACTTGTGCACAAATTATTTAGCCAAGGGGATTAAAAATTGTACTATGTACCATGAGATTCATCACATTGCCTGTTATCTCTAAGCCTTATACAGTTAGATAAGTGCTGCCAGTGTTTAGTGCAAGGCAGAGGATATTACATAATTTGGTTGTAAAAGCACATCTGGCTTGTAATCAGAGCCAAGAGGTCAGAGTTTTAATGTGTGTATTCTCTCCATTTTACAATAGCCAATTACATTTTGTATGTATGTTTGTGTATTTTCATAATTTGTTTCTCATTCAGATACAGATATTTGCATGTTACATTATTTTCTCAACTAGGCACTCACTGGGTATGGGAAATAGTCAACATGGTAACAACAGGTACCGCCCAGTATGCCGAACAATGGCAGAACGGTTCCTTTCTGGAGGCTCGGACAGGACCAGAGTTAGACGATCTTCCCTCCCCAAGGATCTTCATCACCCATCTCACACCCAGGTACCTGGGAGAATACATGACACAACGTTGCTACTTAAGAGACAACTTCCCCCGCCAGTCCTAACTCGCGCCAAGTTTCATGTCTATAGGCTAGCTGAGCTCTACATCTGAACTTCATCGTGCGGGCTGCTATGCTAACAGAGATAAATGAATGAAATACAGCAATGCTTAAATTAACCAGTGATCGACAGCGGTACGAGATATGGGATGCGGGGGAAGTTGCTCAAGAGACAAAACATACCTTTGAAATGTCTTTGATATTAATGGGGACGCCCCATGGACGGAGCTAGTAGCACTGCATATATGACACGTGTCCACTGGATAAAACAAATACCTGACTGAGACAAATATACATGCGTCCTAGATGGTATCAATGGCTTCATAACGGTGCCAGAACCAACACCAACACGTACTGATAATTGGTGTAGAAATCATGAAAGCAATGGTTTAAATAATTACTCTCACAATAAGTGAAATCTCCCGTTCTACCTTGCTGTAGTATAATGGTGATGAATTGGTCAGTTGCAGCGCCTCTCAAATGAAGTTTATCCTGTGTAATGTATTCGATAACCAAAGTAGAAACCTTTACTTTCACTTTTTAGACGTCAATATTACGTTGGATGAACCTTTCGTAAAATAAGTTAAGTAAAAAAATAATAAGTTAAATTGATTACCAAGCCAAGACTGTCGCAATTATGTTCAGTTTTGTGTTTGATTGATTATTGGTCTGTAAAGATTTCAGTCGATGATAATTGAACTTCTGATTGGACTATCAGTTTATGGTAAGTCATGTTACCTCATGATGGTAGGAAACAGGTGCGTGTTCTCAACTAGCGTGTTCGTGTTAACGAAAGGTTAACATTGTGCATGTATCCCACTAGGTTGATGCCGAAGGACATCTGGAGTAAAAAGTGTCACGTGATCAACGTACAACGGAATCCAAAAGACGCCATTGTGTCGTTTTTCGAACAGCACATCAATCAGAACTGGGTTGACAAGTCACGTGATGCATCTTTCACCGGAAGTTGGCATAACTACATTGAATCACACATCAACAGATTAGGTAGGTATCACAGGCTGGGGAGGAAGTAACGAAGTATATTACCTATCTATGGTAGGATTCATCCGCGAAGATGTGCATACTTTGTACCAGGTACATAAGCATTTACCTCTAATAAAAGATAACTAGTAACTGAACATAGTTTCTATCAGTAACTCCACTACTAATGAATGCAAATACGGTCGATAGTATTGATTGTCTATGTTATTTCTTTTTAAAATAATATACAAACTAATGGCCAGTTTGTTACAGTAAAACTGTGCCCGAGGAAAAATAAACTATACACTGTAAATATTACATTTTACAAAGAAACGCCAAACACATATATTTGAACTTTTCACTTTAATAAAACAATTACTTAGGGATAGTTCTCGGCTTTATTTGACACATTTGAAGTATTGTCTATTGTTTCCTTAAAACAACGTTTTTTCTAGCAAAACAACGGTTGTACACATGCCGATGTCGCTAAAACGAAATTTGACTTCTATTTCCTTCAGTACCACTTCATTAACCGTTTTCTGTTTGTGGGCAGTAAATGATATTTGAGAACCTGTTTTTAAAACAACAACTGTTTGATCAATGGTATGGTGGTTGTGGTAAACCATATGAACAGATCTAAACAAGCTTGTACAATTCGCCTATAATTGTATTTGGCAGCACCAAGACGTGGGACGAATTCCCTACACAATACCCGGATGTCCCCTTCATCCAGCTGACGTACGAGGACTTGAAACAGGTAACATCTAGGATACTCTATCCTCAGTGATTTATAACGACTAGGATGCCGCTTATGTACCATTTTGATTTAAACTTATGATTTTACACCTTTTACTTATTTGGTCAAGATGAGGTTTGGTGTTGGAGTTGGTAACAGCTTCATTCTTTTTCAGAAGGGATCCTCCTTGGGGTACATATAGCATAACAATCCTATTTTTTGAGTTATGACAGTTAGAATTTAATATTTTTAATAAAACAACCGTAAAAATAATAAATTACTAAAAAATAAACATTTGGACCATCCTAGGTGGGCCCCAGCCCTGGCGGTTGCTGGGCACGCCAGGGGCAGGTAACTCTCATATCACCACTTATAAATCTGTCATTGAAGAGTCAAGACGTGTTTAGAGTTCGAGTTACTTTGTCGCAGATTGTAAGAAAAATGGATCAAGATCTCAATACTGTAGGAGTGGTAAAATTTTCTTATATTGTCTCGGCAGAGTTCTTCATTCATAATCGCATTCCTTACCTCGTAATTATCGGTTTTTTCTTTGCCTACGTGACCAGTTTGGCCACGTGGCGGGAAAAAACGCCCATCATGGCGGCCCTTTTTTATTTTTCGTATCTCTTTCTTCAGAGTTCGAAAATGTTCTAGGGTTGTTCATGTTGGTTTACGATAGGTTTATGTAGGATGCACGACGGTTTTCAATCCTTTTCTGGTCAGCTTTGGCTTTCCGATCGGGATCGGGACTTAGTCGTTTTTCATGCAAGCTAGTTTGTTTACATGCTTCCATTCATGCATCAGGTACGTATCACGGGCTTGCATTTATTATTATTACTATGCAGGACTAATATAACTACCTCTGCCGGGGTCTCTTTGCATTTGTTTATGTTACAATATGCACATTCCTACCCCATCCCCTTTTTTACCTCACACTGTGATTGTTGGATTTTCAGTCCTTCACTCAGTGTTTGGGGTGCCATGTGAAAATGCCACCAGCAGATCGGCATGACAAATGTATAAAGTGCCTGGCCGAAGATGGTCATGATGACAGCCTGTGCGAGATCTGCCTGCAGTTCACCCCTAAGGCTAGAAAGTCGAGGCACGCTGACTTCACCTACTATTTTAAGCTCATCAGGGCGGGGACCGATGTTTTCACTGTCGATCCCCCCTCTAAGACTAAATGCAAAGCTGGTAAAGGCAAAGGGTCAGGTAAGGGCCGTACTAACGAGAAGGCTCGCTCTCCTCCTCCTCCCGATCTCGAATCGGAGGAGGAGGCTGAGTTACAGCCCCCTGTCTTGGAGAGACAGGTCCCCCCCCCCCCCCCCCCCCTGCACCTTTTGACGTTAACCAAGTTACTGCCAATTTGCAAAAGCAAATGAAGGGAATGTTGGCCGAGGCGGTCTCGGGGCTCTGTAAGGAGTTCCAGGCCCCGAGGTTGAGGGACCCGGATGCTACTACGCAGCCCCGAGTCCCTAGTGGCTCAGGTGGCGCCGGGGGTGGCGACAACCAAGGCTCTAACCTTGCTATGTTGTCCACCTCCAAGCTCCAGGCTACCGATCCAAATCGGAGCCCTCGGAGCCTACCCAAAGCGCGAAGCTTCAAGGTGCCGTCAGCTACGCCGAGCACCTCTGCAGCCTCTCGGCGCCCTAAGATCCGAGCCTAGGAGCCGGGCCCCGAGTCTGGGTCCACGGGACCGCGTTCAGGGGTGGATACGGAAGCTGTGGGGCAGACTGTGCTGACACCCATTGTTCACATCGGGTCTTCCTCTCTCATCGATCCGGTTGACGATTCCTCTCTGGAGGTCTCCGTCTACTCGGATCGGAGAGATGAGGAAGACGTTGACGACCTCATGGAGGTAGACGATGTGGATGATGAGGTGGACGCTAGATATGTCCCCCTTACACCAGCTTTCGCACTGAGGCAGTTGCGCGGATCGCTTCAGCTCTGCCTCAGGCCCCGTTCTCCACTGGATTTTGCCTGCCGGGGGACCAATTCTCCGCCCCGAAGGCTCCAAAGGTGCAGCTTAGCCTGCTCCCGTCCCTCCAGGCCGAGAGCATCTCTACTCAGCTGACTGGCACCAGGGTACGGGTTGATTGCCCGGACCTGGTGAAGCGGTACCAGATCGGTGAGGAGGGTTTGTTTGACGTCCCGGGGGTCGGTGAGTATGTGCTCGCCCTCACCTCCCTTGCTGGGTCTGGGACCCATTCCCTTCTGGGGAAGCAAGGACGCCTAGTACCTCCCTTCACCCAGCAAGCCTCGCATCTGCGCTCGGCGTATAGGTCCTTTGAGGATACCTATCGCAACGCGGCGCAGCAGGTGCGAATGTGCGTGTATGCGGCCTTCGGTCGGTGCTGGTAGGGAGGTTGGGAGACCCCGAGTCCGACTCGGTGGTTCTCCTTTCACAATTGGTGGGGGTCGGGACCCATCTGGCGCGTGACGCTCTTCGAAGCGCAGCTAGCCAGATGATGGTCGCCGTAATGGGCATGCAGCGTTTCTGGCTGTCGACTGTGTCGGCGGGTCAGGAAACCCTTGCGCGGCTCCTTGCTCTGCCTTTCCGGTTGGGGGACTCCCTCTTCCCGGGGGCACAGCAGGTGCTAAAGGACGCTGTGGAGGTGGCGACTGTGCGCAAGGACACTGAGCTCCTTACGAAACCGCCACCTACCAAGAAGAACAAGCGTCCATAGCCCAAGGCTTCGCAGACTCCTTCGGCAGGAGAGGCTGAGGACTGGGTCAGACCACTGAACCAGTTACCAGGCCAGAAGCCTAGGGGCGGCAAGCAGGCTCGTGGGGGAAAGGCTTCACGGAGGACTTTTTGGGGGGTCGGAAGCCCAATCAGGGTTCCTTACCCCGCCGGTTATCGAGGTGACTCCCAAAATTCCGGCAGCCCGAGAGCTGCCGTAGACGGGGTTAACTGTCTGCTGCCCAATGTTCCCGTAGGCGGGCGTCTGTCAAGGTTCCTTCCGGCTTGGTCGAAGGTAACCGACAACCCCTGGGTCCTGTCCGCACTCAGGGAAGGACATCTGCCTCGGTGGAAAGTCGCGCCACCGGTCTTCTCAGGGATACGGTACACTCCGGTCCCCTCTGTGCCGGAGAAAGACAAAATCCTCAGGTCCGAACTGTGAGCACTGCTCCAGAAATCAGCCATAGAGGTGGTACCCCCAGGTCAGGAGCAGAGTGGTTATAACTCCACCTTCTTCATTGTTACCAAGAAGGACGGGGGTTTCAGACCGATTCTCAACCTCAAATATCTCAACAGGAAGATAGAGGTTCCATCGTTCAAGATGGAGACTCTGAGGTCGGTCATAGCGTCCGTAGAGGCAAACGAGTGGCTTTCCTCAGTGACCTTAAGGACGCATATCTCCATGTCCCGATGCACCCAGAGTTCAAGAAATATCTGAGGTTTGCTTTCGACGGGACATGTTACCAGTTCAGGGTTCTACCCTTCAGCATCTCAACGGCGCCGAGGGTGTTCACAAAGCCCATGCTGATTCCCGCTCAGGTCGCCAGGGCACGAGGTCGGTTTTGCCACCAGTCCATGGACGATTGGTTGGTCAGGGCGCTGTCTCAGGCTCTGAACCAGGCGGCCACCATGGAGATTATCAGTTTACTGGTATCCCTGGGCTGGATAATCAACCTGAAGAAATCGGACCTGAAGCCCACTCAGGATCAGATCTTTCTCCAGGCCAGGTTCCAGACGGTTCTGGCGAGAGTCTCTCTCGCTCCAGACCAGGTTCTGAAGGTTCAGAGAGCTACGCTTTTGTTCCTAGAGTCCCACAGTCACACTGCTCGCAGATGGCTCCAGTTACTGGGGTTCATGGCGGCAACAGTCGACGTGGTGTTCAAAGCTCGACTTTGGATGAGACCGGTTCAACAGGCCTTAGCCGGTCTGTGGTCTCATTCCGAGAGTTACGAGAAGCAGCTCGAGACTCCGGGGTGGCTCTCACCGCATCTTTTGTGGTGGACCAGCACAGAGAACCTCTCGAGGGGTATCTCTCTGGTGACGCCAGTCCCCTCGTGCACAGTCCAGACAGACGCTCTCGGGCTGGGGAGGGGTCTTAGGGCCCCACTCGGCGTCGGGTCTTTGGACCCAGGCCGAGGCCAGCCTGCACATCAACGTGCTAGAGCTGAAGGCAGTCAGGCTGGTGTTCGAACGCTTTCTGCAGAGGCTTCGTCATCAAGTGGTTCGTTTAGAAATGGACAACCAGACAGACATGTTGTACATCCTGAAGCAAGGAGGGACAGTGTCCCCAGTACTTCTTCAGGAGTCATGGGAGTTTCTCCTGTGGTGCGACAAGTTCGACATCAGAGTCCTTCCGGTTTACCTCCCGGGGATGGACAATGTGAGGGCGGACGCGCTATCACGCAGAATCCTAGCCCCACATGAATGTAAGCTCGACCCGGAGATATTCGCAATTATCTCCCGGTTGTTCGGGTTATTCCAGGTTATTCCAGACCCAAGGGCAGTGGCCGCGGATGCATTCGCGCTAGACTGGACCGGCAGAGTTCTGTGGCCCTTCCCACCAGTTCCTCTGATCTCAAGGGTCCTATCACAGCTAGCGGTTCAGCCGGCTCGTCTGCTTGTTCTGCTCGCGCCGCTTTGGAAAGCGCAGTCCTGGTTTCCACTGGTACTCAGGTTTCTGGTTTTGCCACCTGTGCTGTTACCATGTCAACCAGGACTGCTGGCTCAGGAGGGCAAGCCACACCCCAAACAAGAGGTTCAATGGGTGGCTTGGCCTCTATCCGGAATCGCCTCCAAGAGGACGGTTTTCCTGCACGAGTTGCAGACACAATACTGGCTTCGCGGAATTATTCGACAAACGTTCAGTACGAAGATAGATGGGCCTGTTATACGCGCTGGTGTAGAGGTAGAGGGCTGCCAGATCCCTTTTCTACGTCTCTAGTGGCGGTCCTAGAATTCCTTCAGTATAGGCTTGATGCAGGCTTGGCCGCATCAACAGTCAGGGGATATTCTACAGCCATCTCTGCCTTCCACGTACCGGTGGATGGAGCTCTCCTAGGTGCCCATCCTCTGGTCCAGCGTTTCTTAGCAGGTGTGGACAGAATCCGACCTCCAATGAGGCGGATCAGCCCTTCGTGGGATCTATCTATTGTACTAGATTGGCTTTCAGGGCCCAACTTTGAGGACCTGTCAAGCCTTTCCTTACAGTTACTGACATGGAAGACGGCCTTCCTTGTGGCGGTCACGTCCGGCAGGCGGGTAGGAGACATCCATGCGATGTCCTCCGATCCCGAGCTGACTGTCTTTCATAGGGACAGAGTCAGCATCAGACTGCCAGATTCTTATCGCCCGAAGGTCGATCATTCTTTCCATGTTACTGCCCCCATTGAGCTGCCCGCGCTACACCAGCCGGCAGCTTCGGGCTCAGTAGGTTCTCGCCCTAATATCCTTGATGTGCGGAGAACTCTAAAGAAATACTTGTCCAGGACTGCCTGGGTCAGGAAGGACAAGCAGTTGTTTTGTTGCTACGGCGGAGCCAGCCCAGGGGCTCCCGCCTCCAAACAGACGATATCACGTTAGATAGTGTCAGCCATAGTACTGGCTTACGTCCACAAGGGCATGGGCCCACCAGAAGGTCTGAAGGCTCATTCGGTTAGGGCAGTAGTGACGTCCAAAGCGTTCGCTGCGGCCCTGCCCATCGAAGAGATCTGCTCCGCAGCTATCTGGAGCCGTCCGAGCACGTTCATTCGGCATTACCAGCTGGATAAGCACTCTAGGGAACGGGCTCGGTTCGGTCAGACAGTTCTCTCCAGTGGGCAGAATCATAACTCCTCTAGCTGAATGAGCTTTCCGAGGTTGTTTTTAATTGACACTGTTCAGTTTTTACTAACATCACGTTGTGCACTCCCGAAAAGAGAATCGAAAAAAAACCTGAAGAAAGGACAGGGGGCTGTTTCTCAGGGGTTACTTTACGGGTGTTTTTTAGCCTTTTTGTATCTCTCCCCGTAGTCCTTTTCCAAAAAAAGGGGGGGGGGGGGGGTGCATTTTGCGTAAGTAAAGTATGCCTGTTTTAAAGGTATTTTACGATATTCCCTGGTCCTCAGGCACAGTCCATCCCCTGGAGTTTGCCTTACGGAGTTCAGGTTGGTTGGTCCTCTTTTCCGCTTTTATAAGAAAATTATCTGCGAGCACCTATATTGTACAGTCTATCATTCAGAATTCCACTGCCAAGACTCTTCTTTGGGAGTCTGTCTTATGCTATATGTACCCCAAGGAGGATTCCTTCTGAAAAAGAATCGAACCAACCTGCAGAGGTTGCAGATTCTTTGAAGAGGATCCTCCTTGGGGTAGGGCCACCCGCCTACCCTTATTCTGTCTGCCTGTCAGATTTATAAGTGGTGAGATGAAAGTTACCTGCCCCTGGCGTGCCTAGCAACCGCCAGGGCTGGGGCCCACTTAGGGTGGTCCAAATGTTTATTTTTTAGTAATTTATTATTTTTACTGTTGTTTTATTAAAAATTTTAAATTATAACTGTCATAACTCAAAAAATAGGATTTTTATGATATATGTACCCCAAGGAGGATCCTCTTCAAAGAATCTGCAACCTCTGCAGGTTGGTTCGAGTTTGTCATGATGACGCGACCTCATGAACAATGCCATGAAGCAGTACTCAACTTCTTCGGGTTATGTTAAGAAAAGAACTGCGTAGTTTCAATATTTTCACTACTTTTCACATCATAGTATGTTTGCGAAATACGTGCTAAACCTAGATGTGGATATATTTCACGTTTTCTCTCAGGAATACCAACGTTAGGCACCCGACGGCTAATTTAAACATATCAGCCTTATATAGAATCTTGCTATAGTTTATATAATACATTTTCCCAAGCCTATGATATCATCCTATATACAGGTTTAAATAACGCTGCTAAATATCACCTGCCCCGTTGTTCCCCCGGCAGGACGACGTGCGAGAGGTGAGACGACTGTCCGACTTCCTGCAGCGTCCTTTGCCCGAGTCGACCTGCAGGGAGATCGCCGCAGCCTGCCGGTTTGAACCTCTCAAGTACGCCTCCGAGCACCTCAAGGATCAAACCTTCCACAACAGATGGCGCGAGGGATCTAGTGGTTACTTCAGGAAAGGTGCTTTAGTAAATGAACGAGACGTTTGAAAATAGTGATGTGCATTTTCTGTAAAAACTTCTATATTCTGGCTGAAGACCGAAGGGTCCATCCGTTGGAATTTAATAAAATCCAGTGTCGAATCAAGGGTGAAAAGCGGCAGAAATGGGTACTACATATTACATCTTTGTTTTTACATCGATCAAGTTTTCTTCAAAGATCTTTCTTATTAGCATTTGTCCTTTCAAATATGTCGGATAATAATACAAACAATGTCCAGTCTTTGTCTCTGAGTTTCTCTTCTTTATTTATCAGAAGGTTAATGGTCGATGGTTTTCATGTTTATCCTACGTTTTCTGTTTCCGAAAATAGCATTATGATTTGTCATTGGCAAATGCCACCTTTACAACGGGTTTATGATTGCACAACTAACTTCCCTTACCGAAGCGTAGACAGTGAGAGAGGTTTACATGTATATAAATGTTGCATTATATTTTATATTCATATACAAGGCTTCATATAAATTCAGTCTGATTAAAATCGACGGTTTTCCGTGGAATAAAAATTGCAAAATAGTGCATCTACCGGGATACGAACTCGTTCGTGGGTTTCCACGCCAAACCGTCTGAAAGCACCCCGTACACTAGCGTGTTCGGGCGCAATTCAGCTAGCCAATCAAAAGATGCCCAACAAATGCTTTCGGTGCGAGAAACTAGGGGCAGATAACTCCAAGCAGCTATCCTTTTGTCAGTTCCGAATGCTTTCAAAACCGCAACCGTTTAAATACTATGATGTGATTGGTCAGCTATTTGACTGGGTTTTGACTGCGCTAAACTGGTTCTGAACACACGCCTATACGGGGTGTTCTCAGACCTTGTGGCGAGGAATCTACAGAACCTGTTCGTATCCCGGCAGATGCAAAATTTTGCAAATTTTATTCCTCGGAACAAGGTCGATTTTAATCAGACTGCATATAAATTAAGCGCTGATTCGCTGAAACTAGACAACCCCCAGCAATGTGTACCACAATGCTTAGGGCTTTTCCTGTAGGAGTCTTCCCTTCATATGGTTCAATATTTACATTATCAAAAGCATAATCAATATTTATTGCAATGTATTTTACAATAACAGTGAACATGAAAAAAACCCACTTTATATGTGCCTAATCCAAATTTAAAACCATACAATTAATAAGTTTCGGTTTTTATTTTACTTTTTGTTATAATGAATTTTGTTTAATTTGTTCCAGGGATTGTTGGCGACTGGAAGAACAGATTCACAGTGGCACAGAGCGAAAGATTTGATCAGAAGTACGAACAGATATTTCAAAGTAAATGTCCTTATCAATAAGTATTGTTTTCCTTTAAAGGACAGATGAGATGCTATGAATGTCCGTCCCACGGTATGAACTCTTGTATAACAACCTGTAGCCTTAAAGGAGCAGTAGCACGTTTTTCGCTCAAATATGTTGATGAAATGTATTTGAAAAATAATGTCACTAATGGTAAAACACCATTCTCTCTTCAAGTTGAAAATGAGTGTACATGGTTCGGTAAAGCCATGGGAATCGTTTTTGTAATTCGAAATGATAAAATGTGTTGACCATAAAATGGCCGCCATGCAATTTTTGCTTTATACGCAGCACCGTTATTACCACTACGGATAATTGGTTTGTGTAATAAGATGTTTTACCCTCGAAAGTAAGTATAAATGACATAAACCATAATCATAAATGGGAAATTTGAAAAACTAAAATTTGCAAAAGACGGGCTACTGCCCCTTTGACTAAGTCTTGTAGTATGACATAAACCATAATCATAAATGGGAAATTTGAAAAACTAAAATTTGCAAAAGACGGGCTACTGCCCCTTTGACTAAGTCTTGTAGTATGACATAAACCATAATCATAAATGGGAAATTTTAAAAATTAAAATTTGCAAAAGACGGGCTACTGCCCCTTTGACTAAGTCTTGTAGTATGGCATAAACCATGATCATAAATAGGAAATTTGAAAAATAAAATTGCAAAAGACGTGCTACTGCCCCTTTGACTTAGTCTTGTAGTATGACATAAACCATAATCATAAATGGGAAATTGGAAAAAAAAAATTTGCAAAAGACGTGCTACTGCCCCTTTGACTAGGTCTTGTAGTGTGACATAAACCATAATCATAAATGGGAAATTAGAAAAACATAAAATTTGCAAAAGACGGGCTACTGCCCCTTTGACTAAGTCTTGTAGTATGACATAAACCATAATCATAAATGTGAAATTTGAAAAAATAAAATTTGCAAAAGACCTGCTGCTGCCCCTTTGACTAAGTCTTGTAGTGTGACATTAACCATAATCATAAATGGGACATTTGAAAAAATAAAATTTGCAAAAGACGTGCTACTGCCCCTTTGACTAAGTCTTGTAGTATGACATAAACCATAATCATAAATGGGACATTTGAAAAAATAAAATTTGCAAAAGGCGTGCTACTGCCCCTTTGACTAAGTCTTGTAGTATGACATAAACCATAATCATAAATGGGAAATTTGAAAAAATAAAATTTGCAAAAGACGTGCTACTGCCCCTTTGACTGTCTTGTAGTATGACATAGACCATGATCATAAATGTGAAATTTGAAAAAATAAAATTTGCAAAAGACGTGCTGCTGCCCCTTTGACTAAGTCTTGTAGTGTGACATTAACCATAATCATAAATGGGAAATTTGAAAAAATAAAATTTGCAAAAGACGTGCTACGACCCCTTTGACTAAGTCTTGTAGTATGACATAGACCATAATCATAAATGGGAAATTTGAAAAAATAAAATTTGCAAAAGGCGTGCTACTGCCCCTTTGACTAAGTCTTGTAAGTATGACATAAACCATAATCATAAATGGGAAATTTGAAAAAATAAAATTTGCAAAAGGCGTGCTACTGCCCCTTTGACTAAGTCTTGTAGTATGACATAAACCATAATCATAAATGGGAAATTTGAAAAAATAAAATTTGCAAAAGGCGTGCTACTGCCCCTTTGACTAAGTCTTGTAGTATGACATAAACCATAATCATAAATGGGAAATTTGAAAAAATAAAATTTGCAAAAGGCGTGCTACTGCCCCTTTGACTAAGTCTTGTAGTATGACATAAACCATAATCATAAATGGGAAATTTGACAAAATAAAATTTGCAAAAGGCGTGCTACTGCCCCTTTGACTAAGTCTTGTAGTATGACATAAACCATAATCATAAATGGGAAATTTGAAAAAATAAAATATGCAAAAAGACGTGCTACTGCCCCTTTGACTGTCTTGTAGTATGACATAGACCATAATCATAAATGGGAAATTTGAAAAAATAAAAAGACGGGCTACTGCCCCTTTGACTAAGTCTATGACTTGAACTTGTATAATAATTGTTGCTGAGTTGATATGACTTGCATGTTCTCATAGTGAAGCTAGAACTGAATAGAAGAATAAATCTTTATGGAACATCTAAGGGGTAACTTAATATAGAGCATATATATATAAAGCCGAGGGCGACCGTAAACCGTAAACATTTAAGAAAAAAACCCATTCATGATACTATTTGTTATATCTTGAATCGTTATGATGTGGAGTAACCTTTGTAATCATCCTTAGAAACATGCAAAGTATATTGAAATATTGACGGGATTGCGGGTCTTATTAATACAATATATGATCCAAAGAGCTTTATAACACCTTTTCCCACAAGCTTTCCCAACTGACTTTACTACCCGCGAGCGCTTTGAGCATACATAACGCATGGAAATATCCCAACTATTATTATATTCATTATAAATAATTGATTTACTACCCTCACCCTTTCCAAAATTCCAAGTTGAAGTCACGTTTTCAGTGAGGTATCTTCTATGACCAAATACATTTCCTGACTCCGCCCCCCCTCCCCCCCCACTCTCTCTCTCTCTACAAAGAGTTGTCATGTACTGGATGAATGTAAGCAGATTGTGATCCAAAACATGTGGGTTCATGCAAGGAGTTTCTGTTGCTTGTCTGAGTTGTCTCCCCTTTTGGACATCGCTTATCATCATCATCGGATGTGACTTCGCCGAACATGTCGGCTATGACAGGCATTGGTAGTTCAATATTCCGCTCGTCAATAGCATTTATATCAACTTCGGCGTAGTCATGGACTACAACACTTGGTATTTCGGAACCGGAGCTATGCACAGAGTTGCCGCGACGCAATTGTACATTTCCATAGATCATTCCTCGGATGCTGTATAAAGAAAGAAACAGTTTGGAAAATATTTTTTTTAGAATATCATTTTCATGCCATTGTCATCCATAAATTAACAGAGACGTAAAATAGTGAATGTAAAATATATATGGGAAAAAGTTCAGCAACCCCACAATTATTCACCAGTAAAATTTGTCTGCTAAGTAAGACAATATGTAAGTAACCATAAGAGAATAATAATCTCGCAGTTAACATTTCGTTTCTTTTGGATATTTGCATTTGTAAACTTTTGATATTTTGGTCTTCAAAAACATGTTACGTTATACTGAGAAATGAAATTGAATATTGGTTGTTGTAATCTGGATAATTCCATTATTTCAAGTCAACTGGTCAAATTTTAGTATTTGTCTTTTAGTCAAAAGTCGATAATAACATCACCATACCCCTTCAAAATCTGATAAGAGAAAACTTTAGTTTAATTAACGGGTTGAACTAAAAAAATGAACAAATGCATTAATAAATAGAATGTTATAACCTTTTTACCAATAGTTGTTAAAGATTGTTGAAAAGTAGATGACATTTCACCAACCACTTACTGCCTTATTTTGCAACATAAAAATTGTTTTGATGTGAAAGTCAACTTGGTAACAAAAATTATGTTTTTGACATATGAAACCTGAAGTTGACTACGTACATGTAATTTAGGCACAAGCACAATATTTTGGTTAAAAAATCAGTACCATTACAATTTCAGTCCTTATTTCTTAAAATGTCAATTTTACTCTTTTCCATTGAAGAAATCTGTCCCAAAATCGAAATTGTTTTTATGTCAAGAGTGATTAACTCAGTCAACATACTGTAACGCTCGGCTCCAACAACATCGCATTTCAGTTTTGAATATTAGGTGTGCTTAACCTTTTTCCCATATTTATTGAAAAACTGAAAATCCATTACCGTTTGAAATAGCATGAGAAGTAAATCATTATCACAATGACAACCACCACTAGTGACACTACGGTGGCTACGAGGGTCGGGATAGTCACCGCGATGTGGTGTGTGGTACCCGAATGATGCTGCTGGTCTGAAAGAAAATATAAGAAGATAATGATGTCATAGCATTGTCAACAGTTTTCTCAGTGCTTTGTGATGTCATTAACTGATGATGTAATAGGATTATGACAATTTGATTATGTAGATATCGCTTGTAGATATCGATTGATCCCACACAAGCGATATCTACTGTACGAGCCAGTTTTGGATGATATAGAGGATATCTGTCTTTTCTTGACTAATACCATGTTTATCTCACCGAGTGAGGTAGAAAGGTTATGTTCTCGCGAGTAACTTTTCTACCTCACGAAATTGTCAGGATGTCTTCAATAGATCAAGTTATATTCCTTGTACAATTTCCACAACTTTCCCCACCACTTGCTGTTACGGTGAAAGTTACTTGTTCTAAATAACCGTCAATTACATTTCTATTTATACATCCCACGTCATATTAATTATATATTTTAATCATATTTTAACCCTCTTAGTGCCCGGCCGTTGACGCTATGCTAACTTTTTTGAGTCACTCAAGATTTAGGTCAACGTTGTACATAAAATGTACCCAGGGCGTTATTCATGTTCATAGAATTTTAACTGAAGGATACCAAGTTGGGTATCTCTCTACCTATGTATTTTTTTGTTATAAATATTTAGTATAAAAATAAATAAGCATATAATAATAATATAGTTGCATAATAGCGGTTTTCCTCTAGTCCCAAAATAGGTAGCCTTTATTCAAAGCTAGAATCTTTCCTTGGTTATGGGTTGCAGGGTCCGTTCTTGTTAACCTTTAACTCTTTTTTTTAATTATAAGCATGTGATTTCAAAACAAGACACACTGTAGATTGTTTTGGTGAATTTGGTTGTTTGTGTTACATTGTTATTTTTCTGTAATACTTGTATACATTTAGATGTGCCATGTAGAGTGGAAGACAATGGCACCATGGCAAAGGACTAACTTTCTTGAACACATTTTTTTTGTAAGAATCATGATATCTCTGTTAGATTTATAGTTAGCCTATATTGCACAAAAGTGGTATCAACTTGAAGCTTAGTTGGACAAATGATTGTCAACTAGATTTAATGATTTAATCCAATTCTCTAAAATAGCAATGAGATTAGTGGGGTCATAGTTTGGTACCATACATGGTCCTATGGCACTATAGAGTGTTTTGATGGAGTGTCACACATGTGGGTCTATGGGACTATACAGGTAAAAAGCTCGTACAATCGCTTTTATCTGTGTTTTAGTGTCAACGGTGAACAAGGAAATATTAGACTAACATGCCCTCTTTGGAAAAAGAACGAATCGCTCCTAGTGCACATCCATTCTCATTAAAACCATATGATATCTGTGATTCGTTGCCAAGGTTAAGCTTTCAATATTTGGGATTGTCACTCATCCATGATCTGACGGAATCTCGTAGAGCCCGGGTCCGCTTTTAGAAATTTGAAAGCATGCATTGTCAACGGGAAAGTAACAACTTCCGGCGAACACAGAGCTCTACAGGATTCCGTCAGATCTTAGATGAGGGACAACCCAAATAGGTCTAGCCTTAGGAACGAATCAAATATATGATTTTAATGAGATCGGTGCACATCTAGAAATATTGGGAACAAATATTCTATTTCCCCGACATACAACGTTGATTCCAATGAATCTGATGGCTAAGCATCTGACAATTGTTTTGAGGGTAACCTTCAAAATATATAGACCGTCATTTCTTAGACCCCCTTCTCTACTGTCTAAGAACTGTCTAAAAATCCGGGGCGCTGTGTAAGTATTGGGACAGTACCTATATGAGGCGCTCAGGTCGTGGCCAAGCAAAGGTGGGATTTGAACTGATTTACAAAACTGATATTAAACATTCTTAACTTCATTTATAGGCTCATGACACGTAATATATTTTCTGAGCATTCTATTTTTTATTTATAATTAAATATACAAATGTATATAGTCTACACTCATCTTTTGTTTTATTGATTGTAATTCATTGACTGTAATTTTGTACACGTTATTGAATTTAAATTCTGTATTGTTGTGTTTTCCTGGCATTGAAGGTTATAACTTCAGCCCTGCCGCAAGAATGTAATTTCAGATTTATAATTTCAACTTTGGTTACCTTAATAGTACATGTCTCAAAATATCTAGTTGCTCTTCACTCTAAATAACAAGTAATGACAGTGTTGTTGACTAGTGTGACAAAAGTACTTGGCTCTACAAGTGTGTCTTATCACTTTTATGCTGATGACAGCCAACTCTCGAAGAGCTTTGCTATCGACAATGCCTCTCAGCACACAGGTTTATGTGTCATGGAGAACTGTATCTCGGATGTGTCATCATGGATGACGCACAACATGCTCAAAGTCAACAGCGACAAGACCGAGGCTATTGTCATAGGACCACAACAGAGGCGTCAGAAGATCATAAGAGACTACATCAATGCAGGTACATCACAAATACCATTCGCTCCATATGTGAAGAACCTAGGCGTCACACTAGATGCATCTCTCAATATGGAACGGCATGTGACGGACTTGGTGAGGAAATGCCACTTCCACCTTCGTAACATCGGTGCCATTCGACATTTGTTGACACAGGAAGCGGCCGCCACCCTTGCCAGATCATTAATACTATCCCGGATAGACTATTGTAATAGTCTACTTGGAGGCACAACATCAGAACTGATCAGCCGTCTGCAGAGAGTGATGAACAGTGCGGCCAGAATGGTCACTCTATCTCGAAGAGATTGCCATATTACGCCAATTTTAAGGTCCCTCCACTGGCTACCTGTTAGACAGAGGATCCAGTTCAAGATTCTCTCGTTGACCTACCAGTGTGTAAATGGCATCGCCCCACCTTATCTCTGTGACCTCGTGCAGAAATACAACCCAACCAGATCACTTAGATCCGGCTCTGACAACCTGCTCCTCGTCCCAAGGGTCAAACTACAGACATTTGGTGCTCGTAGTTTCTCCTACGTAGCCGCACAAGAGTGGAACTCTCTTCCAAACACACTCAAAGAGCTGGACTCCTTGCAATTGTTCAAAAAACATTTGAAAACATATCTGTTTGCCCAAGTTTAAACACATAACAACATGTGTTTCCCTGACTTTTTGTTAGCGCTCTGAGCACACCTCAGTGTGGAAGTTAGCGCTATATAAGCACCCTTTATTATTATTATTAGTGTGGATTTAACACCTGCAGTATGTTAACTGGTATTAATAAATGAAATACATGAACAATTCCGAAACCTTTTATATTGACAATACTCATATTTTATGTTTATTTTTCGTGTACAGTATTCAATTTTTTTTATTATTTCAAACGTTCCACACACAGGGCTAAGTAACTACAACAAACAGAATGGGAGGGAAAGAATACATGGGGTCTCCTCAAATTCATGATGACGTCATTAACACTTTGAAAGTCGGGAAGATACCTGTAGGCTAAATAGTATTGATATATTACACGATTTCACTCCTCTAAAACTGACACAAGTTTTAATGTAACTGACACCGTTATTTGTTCAACGATTTCAACGATTGCCCAGATGACAATTTGAAATATTACCTTTTTGTGTTACAGTTGTTGTGTCAGTTGGGGAGACGAGACGATTATAATCAACGCACCCATTCCTCGAGCAATTTGATGGGCACATGTCATTGCAAAATTGGTAACAGTCTCTGGCTACTGTTTCATCCTTAATACATTGGGAACAGAGCTCCTCTACACAGTTATTACCTATACACCTGTTATTGCATGACAAAGAACACCGTTCACCAAAATAACCCAGTAGGCATCCATTGGAACACTTTCCGTCATCATAATCACACAATTGATCCAGGCATTCCAGATTGCATCTCAAAGTACAGTTTGTACCGTACCATCCCGGTTTACACGAAGGACAATGACCTGTCTGTACATCACAGTCCGACTTGCAGCCAGCAGAGCAAGCTTTCTCACAAAATGTTCCATAATATCCTGGCTTACACCCGCCAGTACAACCTCTCAGACATTGCCCAATGCAGTTGTTGCAATGTCGTGTGCAGTCGGCTCCTCCATAACCTTGTATACACATCTCACATAGTCCAGTCTCTCTGTTGCACTGTTTACAGGAAGGTGAACACGAGGTACAGTTCTCGCCGTAGAATGAATTCTCGCAGTCAGCGAAACATTCCCCATCACCATGACAATACCCTTCCTCACACTCACGCGAACATCTGTAACAACCTTGGATTTCCCGACAGGGTGCTCTGCAAGTAGACCCGTAGTATCCGGGGTAACAACCTTTTGTGCACACTCCTGTTCCTCTTTCAGATATTCTACATTCCTGACCTTTACATGCAGGACTGCATGGGTTGTTGCATCGTTTGCCATAGTAACCGACGTAACACTCGTCTTGACAATCACCACTTCCAGCAATGCATGATGAACACTGCTGCCCGCGCTGACAAGTTGAAGCTGTAATCATGATTAAAATGTAGCAATAGTTTTGATGAAGGTTATATCAATAGTATGTAACTGAAGGAAATGCGTCTGCGTCAAAGCATTCAGAATGTCTTTTCGCGATGATAGACAGGCGGGGGACATATCATTTTAATTGAATAAATGGCCATGAGGCCAACATTATATCGACACAATACAATAAGGAATACAACTCGGAGCACCGTGACAGTGATAATGCTTTAACTGTACGCAGTCTGATTAAATTTGACCTTGTACAGAGGAATAGAATTTGCAAAATAATGCATCTACCGGGATACGAACAAGTTCTGTAGATTTCTCGCCACAAGGTCTGACGACACCCCGTATAAGCACATGTTCCGAACCAGTTTAGCGCAGACGAAGCCCAGTTAAAAAGCTGACCAATCACATCGTAGTTTATGAGCGATCGCCGTTTTCAAAGCATTCGGAAAAGACGAAAGGATAGCTGTTTAGAGTTATCTGCCCCTAGGTTCTCGCACCAAAAGCTTTTGGGGGAGGTTTTGTGATTGGTTAACTGAATTGGCCATGGCTCGGAACATTGGAGTCTACGGGCTGTTATCAGAACGACAATAGTTCGTATCCCGGTAGATGCACTATTTTGCAATTTATTCCTCGAAAAACAGTCGATTTTAATCAGACTGTAAGTGTACGTGAAGGTTGGTGTAACAGTAAAATATAACATATTTGATTCGTACATCAGTATATATATAAATATATTCTATTCATGGTACTCATTTTCTAACTTGCAATTGCGATATCTGTGCCAATTGATATAATTGTATGTTTAAACCAACAATACCACATCGTAACTTTACCAGTATTCTTTCATGCCTGCGTCACACGAAGGTAATTCTCACTCTGTTCTACTCCGTCCAAAATTATTGTAAAACGACCTCGAACGGGAAAGAAACGAGTAACGTTTGTGTATAACTTTCCATACTACGATCCAAGTATGTTTACAGACAGTTCTTAGAAAGTCAAACCCGGTCTTTATCCCGTCCTCTGACAGTTGATACCACGTTTAGATGGATTATATTGCCCGTTCATAACGTTTTCAATCAGGTCAATCCCGTTATCAGTCAGTTTATATCAGTTATCACTTAGACCTATTTCGATCTTATTACGCACAATACCGTTCTAACCCGTTTCTCTTCCGATCAACTCGTTTTCAAACAGTTCTTCTTGTTAACACTACGTTCTCATTTCGTTCTTAGTGCGTTGTTCTTGTACCGCAATCACATCCTGGCCCGATTTCTGTAAATGTCCAACACGCTATTGCCCGTTGTTATTCCCGTTCTCAGTTTCAATGTGAAAAAGTTTAAATCTTCAATGGAATAATGTGGACAAAAAAGATTGGCCATAGGAAATCCAGTTATTTTCCCAAAAAGTTTCTGTTATCGTCTTTCCCTAGTAGAAGAAATTCTGTAAGGTGGATAACGTGTTCCCAAACCGTTTCATCATGAATGAAAATATTTAAACCAAACAACCCTGCTCGGCTACCATCCAAAAGTAGAAGAAAACCAGCATTCAAAATTTTTACAGCTGCAAGTTGTTATAAGTATGTATCCCAAATAATGGACGTATCAAAACGCATTTATTCATACCCGTCCCTTCATCGCACTGCCAACGGAGTAAAATCTGTGTGAGAATTTCTCAAATGTACTAAGAACGAATAGAACTAACGGGGATCTATTGTGAACTATTAGAACTGTGTAGGAAAGTAGTAGCAACTTCTTAAGAACAATTAATTGTATTTGGAAGACATTTACATGAAAAAGCAACTGAAGGGGACGTACGTACTGTGGTCGAGGAAATCTGAACCGCCGAGGATCAGTTGTTGACACGCAATTCTTTTAACAAAAGGACCCACGTGTTACGACGTAAGTTGTAATAAACGCGGTAAGATGTAATAACTGCGGTAAATTGTAATAAAAACGCGGTAAGATGTAATACTGCGGTAAATTGTAATAAAAACGCGGTAAAATGTAATAAAGTTTACTGCGGTAAATTGTAATAAGGGGGTGCGGTAAAATGTTACTAAAAAGTGCGGTAAAATGTAATACATAATGCGGTAAAATGTAATAACCATACATCTAATTTTTAGCTGCCATGAATGCCGAATTTGGGTCATTCATTGAACATATACATATGTATTTTTTTAATGAGAGTATTATTGTAAGTATTATTGCATATTAAAATCATAAGTTCTCCAAAATTTACAGACGAACTGTTTTGATTAAACCTCCGCCTTACATGGGAGTATACAGGGTTTATTCTGGCAATCTGTCTGAAACTTTACATATGTATTTCAAATTTACTGGAGTGGTGCCTCTTGATATTGACTCTGTTCACGTTTACAGATAGATAGGTTATTTCCTGAGAAGAGATTGATAACCATTCATGGTTTAACCATATTTATTCACAGAAAAGTGTGATGAGATCGGCAAACAAGCACATGAGTGCTTATGTAAATGCCTCTCTCTACAATGTACATGAGAAAATGAAAGGTGACAATCACTGTTACCAAAACAAAATGCTGCATTCGTTGATACAATGAATTTCATCTAAGGAGTTGGTGCAAGGTCAAGTCGTTGTTTTGGAATATGATAATAACGATATATCGTGAAATAGCAAGGCATTGAAACTGTGGTTTATAATTTGAAATTTGAGAATCTACCAGAGTTAACAATGTAATTGTGAATAGATTTTAGTAGTTCGCAGTTTTTTTGGTTTGATACGCCAGCATTTCCATGCATAATTGATGGCAAGTTATAACCTTTTCTAAAGAAGTAAGAGTTAACTCTAATGGCGTCGTAATTAGGACATGTAAGAAAGAAGTGTAGAGCGTCCTCCAGATGATGTCCACAGTCACAAGCAGGGCTGTCTGATATATATCTGGCGAATCTATCACTGTTTAAACCGCTGCAACCAAGCCGAAGGCGGGAATGAATAATTTGACAGAATCTTGAACCGAGAAATAAATTAAAGTATATCAGTCTGATTAAAATCGACCTTGTTCCGAGGAATAAAATTTGCAAAATAATATATCTACCGGGATACGAACAGGTTCTGTAGATTCCTCGCCACAAGGTCTGAGAACACCCCGTATAGGCGCATGTTCCGAACCAGTTTAGAACAGCCAAAGCCCAGTCAAATAGCTGACCAATCACAACGTAGTTTTTAAACGGTCACTGTTTTGAAAGCATTCGGAACAGACCAAAGGATAGCTGTTTGGAGTTACCTGCCCCTATCTTCTCGCACCGAAAGCATTTGTTGGGCATCTTTTGATTGGCTACCTGAATTGCGCTCGAACACGCTAGTCTACGGACTGTTTCCAGACGGTTTGGCGTGGAAATCTCCGAACGATATGAGTTCGTATCCCGGTAGATGCACTATTTTGTACATTTTTTCCGCGGAATACCGTCGGTTTTAACCAGACTGAAAGTATATTGGGTTGGTGTTGGCTTCCTTGAGTTTACTTTTGAATTCACCAAGTGTATTTGAGTTAGTAATATCTGAAGGGAGAGAATTCCAGATATTTACCGTATCTGGTAGGAAAGATTTGCAGTAGTTATTAGTGTTACATTTTATGGTTTGTAGATTGGAGCTATTTCTGAGATTGTATCGGCTTGCATCAGATACGTTATCAGGTACTAAGTTGGACAGGTAATCATGAGTTAATTTATTTACCATTTTGTAAAATAGATATAATTTTTGGCGATGTCTTCTTCTTTCTAGAGAGGTAATATTAGTTTCTGTATATAATCGTGTGTGGTTTGTGCCACGGACTGCACCACAAATAGTTCTTATTGCATCCAAGTTGAGATTTTCTAGCAGTGTTGCCTGTTCTTTGGTACAATTATCCCAAATATGAGACGAATAGTCAAAAACTGGTAAAATAAATGATTTATACATTGTTTGGAGTGTTCGTCTGTTGAGACGATATTTAAAACTCCTTAAGCAGTTTATCATTGGACTTACCTTTTTAACAATATTTTCGATATGGCTATGCCACATGCAATCTTGCTGAAAAATTATGCCTAAGTGTTTGTGAGAAGATACGTCGTTGATAGTTGTGTTATTCATCGATAGAGCTGGTACGATAGTCTGTTTATGTTTACGGGAGAATTGAATCGAAACAGTTTTGCTCGCGTTGAAATCAACTTGCCATTTATTAGCCCACTTAGTGATAACGGATAAGTCATTGTTAAGGCACTGGGCGGCTTCGTTTGCGTCATTTATTATTACATATAACGATGTGTCGTCAGCAAACAAGCGTATATTGCTTTCGATGCCGTCAACGATGTCATTGATATAAACTAGGAATAATAGTGGCCCTAGAACCGAACCTTGGGGGACGCCAGCATCGACGAATTTTAAATCAGAGCTGTATCCATTTATGACGACTCGTTGAGAACGATGCTCAAGGTAGCTTTCGAACCATGACAGTAAACTGCCACATATGCCGTACGATCGAAGTTTATGAATTATTCCCTTGTGCCATACTTTATCAAAAGCTTTGCTTACATCACAAAAAACCGCTTTTATTTCTTTGCCTTTGTCGAGTTCACTGGCGATAACATTATATAAGAAGGTCAATTGGTTAGAGGGGGAATCTCCCGGGATAAAACCAGACTGGAGATTAGTTAGTAAATTGTTGTCTCTGAAATAATTGAATACATATTTAAAGACACATTTTTCAAAAACCTTTGCCAGGCAGCATGTTAGGGCTACAGGTCTATAATTGCTGCATTCGTTGATATTTCCTTTCTTGTGAATTGGTATTACAGATGCTATTTTCCAAATGTTTGGGAATATTGAGTCGGTTAAGGAAGCATTAAAAAGTTTGGTAAGTGGATTAGCTATGTCGGATGCACAGATTTTTAACAAGCGGTTTCCAATGCCATCGTGTCCGGTCGCTTTAGAAATGTTAGCGGGAAGTAAAATATCTTTAACTTCGTTGACAGACAGATGGACGGAATGCAAAATTGTGCCCGTTTTAAGATCAACATTAGGTAGATTTTTATCGGGATGTTTGACAGTCGCTTGATCACAGAAATAGTTGTTCATTATTGTAACGATATCGTTTAGATCGTCATATACAGAGTCCTGGTGGGTTATTGGCGGGAATAGTGTGTTGTTGCCAGTGGATTTCAAATAGTTTTTAACTAAGCGCCACCACTGCTTTTTACCGTACGATTCATTTATTTTGCTGTCAATCTTCGATAGATATTTTCTTTTGGCATTACGGACAGTTGAAATTACTTTATTCCGGAGTTTACGAAAGCACTCCCAGTCAGAAGGACGGTTTCGTTTTTTAGCGATGTTGTGTATGCGGTTACGTTTTCGTATTATGCTGCGTACTTCGCCAGTTATCCATAATGGATCTTTAGGTCTAATGGTTACTATTTTATGTGGGATGTGATTGTCGCATATATCCGTAAACGTTTTTGAGAAAGCTGTTGTTGCTTCGTCGATCGTGTCTGCTGACAAGACGACCTGCCATTCAACGGAGTTAAGGTCTTTTTTCAGGTTTTCGTTATCAATCCTGTCATAACTGTAAATTTTTCTTTTATATATATTATTTTGAGGGATATCGTCCTTAATGGTTACATGAACAGGACTATGATCGCTACAAATAGGGTCAGACACACCTGAACTAAGTACACTATCCGCGTTAGATACAAACACTAAATCAATTAAAGTTCTAGAGGTGGGTGTAATCCTAGTTGGTTTGGTAATAAGCTGGGTTAAACCATACATTGTTGTAAGACTTTCAATTTTCGCATTGTTTCCTTTTATTATATCGATATTGAAGTCACCTGTAATTATGGTTTGCAAATTTAAGGCCATAGCATTGCTAATTGATTGGTTAAGTAACTCCAAGTATGCCTCGCTTTTGTCGGCTCGGTAAAAGTTTCCGATTAAATAATTCTTATTTTTGCGCTTAATCTGTATCCATTGCCCTTCTAGTCCCGGTATGGTTAGCTGATCCATTTGTTTTGCGTAGAGATTTTTTTTAACATAAATAGCTACACCCCCGCCCCGGCTTGGGCGATCGATACGATATGGTAAATGAAAATTTGGAATAGAAATACCGCTTTGAGGGATACCGTTATGCAGCCATGTTTCTGTCAAGCAGATTACATCATATGACTGGAACTCAACAGATATAAGATCTACTTTGTCTTTTAGGCTTCTTACATTTAGATGAACTATTTTAAGATCAGTGTGCTTACGGGGTCCAGGATTTGGGTGAATATCTCCGCAGCACAACAGTAGAATAACTATAAAAATGGGAGTTTTCAACTTGTATAGACAAAGGGAGGAAAATAGACATATAAAAATAAGCAATTTTGAATATGCCTTGCTAGTGACACTAGAGTAAAACAATCCAACCGTGCGCCTGTATTGAGCAATATCAACCGGCATCGAGTATTAACAGAACAAAAATATACATGGCGGTGGTTGGATTGGATCTAAAGTAATTAGACATTGATTCCTTGTAATTCCAACAACTTGCTACCTTGTAAAAGGTCATGTCATATGCGATAAACGAATGCAAATAGTAAACAAAACACTGGTTGTGTGAAAGGTGATACAAAACAAGAGTATTTTGGGAGAATAAACAAACAAAAAGTAGAACAATAAAACAGCAGATTAATTTCATAATCTGCAAGGTGATAATGTTTGGTGGAAGTATGGATAGAGAAGAGACACTAAGCGACCGCATCACGTGTTGAGACACCGTGAAACGCATGAAGCTCGTGCATGTGATTGAGTTGGAGAGATATTGTAGTGTATGTTTGCAGTCAATGTGGATATACCATCATGGATAGTTTCTACCACGGATTTGAAATCATTGTTACTAGCACGCGTGAGTACTAATTTTATGTTATTTAATTTGATATGTTTATCGTCCAAAAACATTACATTGGACCAATGTATAAACTAGTGTGGCAAGTGCACACGATGCATGTGGGAGATAATGTATGTATACCCTAGGCTATTGCTACAGGCGGACATAACTGTAAGCTTCAAAATGTATAAGTGTTTATGTTATTTACTTTGATATGTTTATCGTCCAAAAACATTACATTGGACCAATGTATAAACTAGTGTGGCAGTGCACACGATGCATGTGGGAGATAATGTATGTATACCCTATTGCTACAGGCGGACATAACTGTAAGCTTCAAAAAGTATAAGTGTTTATTTGTTACATATTATGATAAAAGTGTCGAACTTTCATCAGAAGGTAAATATGACTGAAACCTAACCAAAACAAGACATAACAGAAAATAGGTTGGAACATCAAATATTCTCATTAAGCCGATAACCGATAAACCTTTTCAAATCGTTGAATAGATACCATGTGACGAAAAATAAGTTAAAAGAACATTGATAGCGTGAATGAGGATATAAATACATGGTAGCGTGGATCATGTCAGATTAAGGATAATTTTCCCTGAATCATGACATAGGAAAACAAAACAAAAGCTGAAACAGTACATTGTAGTCGGTATGTTGACTGCATGTTTCATAAAAATAAAACAATTGATTCAATGATTGTCCATTGGAGGAAAGTTCATTCTAACAAGAAGTCATTTACAATTATTACCGATTATACATATATATTGTTCAGCCACGAGCTTTAGCGAGTGGCTCTGAACATTATTTAGACGAGTGGATATTTCGCGTAATCACTCGTACCGAGTTGGTTATTCTATATATTACCCATAATGTAATTAAATTGCACAATTACGCTTGATTTTTACATATTAATGTCAGTCGAAGGTCGCCCTGAACAACACGTCGCCACAGTAACATTGTGACGTCATAAGAGAATTCGTGACGTCAGACCATTGTTTCATGACGTCATAGTCATTCTTTCTACGGATAACCGACCAATCAACATTGAGAATCACTTGAAAGCACATGTGCAAAATAAAAATAATCACCCGTGTCTCCTCACCCGTATGGTTAATATTATAGAGTTCCACCATTTCTGATGTTTTTTTTCTCGAAATTTTATAAATTTACCTATTGTTAGAAAATAATTACATAGTATGTGTTTAGTTTGCAATCAGGGTTAAATAGTTTTGCTGCAGCATGCTCTATACATCCGAAGATCTTACTATCATACTCCTCTTAACAATGTGCACCTGTTCACAACACGCCAAAGTAATGACGTTGCAGATGTCGACATGGTGATAAAAAGATTGCACAAATAAAATCAACCGACAGTAGCAGTGTTTTTGAGCGTGGTTCGGGGGTGCGGGTGTGTGAGGATGGGGCAGTAATTTAAGGCCAATTGATTGTCTTATCAATTATCGTTTCAATATAACATTACTAAGACCATCATAAATTATATGTTATCAGATTATTCATCTCTAAGATTCATGTAGGCGTTTCTTTTGGCCGGTTGTGTACAAAGGGAGATTTGCACATGGTAATGATAGCATGTTCTCACGTGCTGTTATATTCAAAATATTATTGTCAGTGTTGCGAGCAGAACAAATTCATGACACACAAAATTCGAAAATATGTATAAATTATGCAAATAAGACAAACCGAAACAAACAAACAGCACATCTGCAAATCATAGTGATTAAATTTGTAAAGTTTAGAAACATATCATCAATTAGTATCAGAGCTGTTAGTGAAACAAAATCAGACGGACGAATTGTCAGACGGACATTTTGATTGGTGAATTTTACTTTCATCAACATCAACTTCTATAAAAGAAAATATTACAATTTACCGCACATCGTATTACAATTTACCGCACCTTTCATCGAAACATTTTACCGCACCCCCTATTACAATTTACCGCAGTAAACTTTATTACATTTTACCGCGTTTTTATTACAATTTACCGCAGTATTACATCTTACCGCGTTTTTATTACAATTTACCGCAGTTATTACATCTTACCGCGTTTATTACAACTTACGTCGTAACACCCGCGCTCCTCCTTTTTACCCAATTCGAAAAGAATGTCATAAGCCACAAAACATGGCTAAAAACAATGAGGGTTATCATGTTTATTCCTGAAATAAAACATATAAAGTGTATGGGTTATCATTAATTGCATTCGTTATGAGGTACCTATTTCGGGAAAAACATGGATAACCCACAAAATCATCAGGGGTGGGTAATTAAACCAAGGTAAAATCGGTACTTGCTTCAGAATACAATTGCTCGTTTTATTGTTTTTTACACATAATACATTGGTCCACAAATAGAGCTACTATTTTTACATAAACGAACAAATCTGTATTTTTAAGGAAACTTTAAAATCTTTAAACTGCATTTTCTCAGTTTCACTTTTTTGTGGGTTATCACTATCTTCTCCAAACCCCTTCTCATGTCTGTTTGGTTCATGCTTGCAGTACTCTACATGTACGTCGGTGTTCAGATTTAAACTTGTGAACTCGAAGTGACAGCTTCTTCAAGTGACAGGATGTCTTCAAGTTATTTTAACAAACTTCTTCAAGAGAACCTGCTGTTGGTGTTAGTTCCTGGGTTACAGTAATATACGCACCAATATAGTTCAGTAAAAGAGACGTTTACCTGTGTCTTCAACATAATTGCTTGTTGTAAACTCTCAGGTCAACTCCAAGAATCTCAACATGTGACCGAAACTTGTAGTAAAGTATTTTGCTTAACCATGTCGGCGCTAACTGCATTTCTAACGGGATGTAAATTACTCAAAATTAGCGCCAACATAGTTAAAAGTAATAAAGGTTAACAATATAGAACATCTTCTTGGAAACTATCCCGATTGAAAAACAACAGAATTTGATAACCGAAATATTAACATATTTACATCAAAAAGTTTCATCACTTTAGAAAATATCCCAGTATCACAAGTCTTTCAGCAATGCAATCATTTAAAGTCTCTGTTCTCGGAACATAATTTTTTGCTGCTAGGAACAGATCATGCAGGTGATAAATAGTAGTGGGACAGGTAAACACGTTGGCTTTTGGCCTCTTTACAACAATTTCGGCCCTCCATGCTTCTCAAACTCTCTAATTGTTTATTGTCTCTCTCATAACGTGTATTACTGGGTTCTAATGCCCCATTGACACTTTTACGCAATCGTGGTACGCTTAAACTCGTACCAAGACGGAAACTATATGCGTAGCAACGCGGGAAACAGTCGTAAACTATGCGTACCATTGCGTGCCATGCGTGACAGTGCCGACCAATCATTGGATTTGTCCAAGCTCATGCCACGCACTCCAGGGCATACCAGAGCGTACCATTTTCGTAAACTATGCGCAAAATATGCGTACCCGGTGCGTAAAAGTGTCAATGGAAATTATGTCACGCACTGTCACGCACTGTCACGCACTGAGGGGTACTCAATGTCACGTATTGGTGCGCAAGGTTCAACACTGGTACGACAAGATCAGCATGGGTCATGGGTCGATGTAGGTATCTGCCAGTGGTCAGGAATTCTTCCCGCCACTTGACGTGTGTCACGCATTGGTTCTCACAGCTTACTCATTGAACATCACAGTGTACTCACTGGTGCTCATAATCTACTCACTGGTGCTCATAATTTACTCTCATATACTCATTGGCAGGTTTGCTTCACTCACGGACGCCGCACCAATCAGAGGCCTCCACGTTTTCACAACGTTTTGTAGTAATAACCAGGTTCATGTGATTTCCATCTCGTTGTGAATGTTATTTTAATAAAAGTTTTATTACTTTTTACTTGACTTTGTTCTTGTTATCAATCATTTATAATAAATAGAGATTATTAACCAAGTGTGTTTCCGTATCATTAATATCATATTTTTGGAATAAAAATTGTATTATGCGAGCCTTTGGCGAGCATAATACATTATTTTTTATTCCAAATATATGATATTAATGATACGGAAACACACGAGGTTAATAATCTCTTTATCATATATGTCATTATAAAAATAAGCGTGTTTTTGTAGTAAAAGTGGAAAGAGAATTGACCTAGTTTTAGCGGAGTAATATCACAGACGGTACATCACAGTGATGGTCACGACATCGGCTGTGAAGTGCCTAAAATAGTTCTTAATTAAAACAATTTAAAAACACATGTGCGCGATTCTTTAAAAAATCAACAGTTGGTCCCTGGTTTCTTGTTCATGGAGATATTTTCAATCAGTTCATAAGCATCTATCTAAAGCACTCATAAATAATTTGGTCACGTTCCTAGAACAAGGGAAGTAACTCTAGTTTCAACGTTTTGGAAGCTGCGTTGCCGGGTTGATTCGGATTGCTGCATAACAGTATCTTTCGCACTTAAACGGTAATTATTTGTGAGGTGGGGTTGTTTCCTTTGTTTATGACAATAAGTACCTATTAATGTACCTAATACCGTATGCTCAGTCCTCAAGAACTGCCAAAATGCTAGTGTGATCGACGAGGCGCGTCAGTAGGTCACACACTGACACATCAAGATTCATTTTGTACACAGGACACTGCAGCTACTTGCTGATGCTGTTGGTTAGCGCATTGAAGTTTTGAATGATTTTTTAAAACAAATCTACAATTATCTTGACTTTGTTAACACTATAAATGCACAGTGTACCATATCAGATGATTTCGTATTTTCGAATATCCATTCTTTCAAGCGGAAATACTCTGGTAAACTCCCGGTTACGCTTTTCAATGATACGTAAACAGTTTTAGGATTCGCACGAATATTCTGCAAAAGTAGTTCGTGTATTTGACCTTTGACCTGTTTTGCATATTTATCAGATTTGGATACCAAGTTTATCAGATTGCTTTATTGCATCGATAACACCCTCCATTATATGATAATGTATTATCTCTGTGAGCAATAACAGTATTGAAATCTACCTTTCAATAACAGATGTATACAATAACCCTATTGCAACGAGACCAGATAGTGTTCACACACTTTGAACGAAATAGGTATTAACAACACATGAATCGAATGGCAATGAACAGTGTTTGATTAGATATTGATACATTGTTATAGATACATCATCTCACAACTTCACTGGGTTTCGATATCTGTTTCTCAAGTTCTACACATTTCAAGGGTTGACCATCTTCTCTTGCCATGCAACAGCACCAGCTGATGATGAGTAGTAGTAGGATAAGTACTCCCGAAGTTCTTTTGCTTCTTTCTGGCAAAAGTGTCCAGACAAAGACTTCAGACCTCCCATCTGCTCACTGTCCCTCCATGAACCAGGCCGAAGGTCGTGTGTTACTTGATTTTCATTGTCAACATCTGTTGTCGCCAATGGGTACCGTTGTAGATTGAGGTTGTGCAGAATACAGGCACACATTGATCGTCTGTGAGTGTTGTTGCATGGTAGTAGAGAAACACCTGAACCTGAAAGGATAATATAAAACAGTAATTACAGATTCAAAGAATGAACAACTCACAATAAATGCACAGACTTCCAAAACATATAAAAACATTAGTCTTGTTATCATCATTAAGCCAATGCCATTAGAAAGCTATACAAAATTATAAACCATATCAACATGCTTACCTTTGAGACAAGATCCCAAATACATTCTCTACAATACGCCGAGCACGAGAAAACCGGTAGCTGTAAATGAGCACCCTTTGATCCAATGAACGGTGTGAGTAGGGTTTCATGAGCCATGTTTTCAGTGCAAAGGCGTCGTCGGTAACAAAGTGGTAGGGGACAGGCCTGTCTTCATTGGGTAGGGAAGCGGGTGGAGGCAGTCTGGCTCTCAACAGCTTCATGTAACGTACAGTTGCTCCATGTTCTACCATCAGAAGCTTCACCTTCCGCTCCAACATCAAGGTACAGAAATTGGTACCCAGCATCCACCACTGCAAGGAGCACGATGCTATGAAAGTGCTTGTAGTTAAAGTAGAAGGATCCACCGAGGGGGTTTCTTCATAGCAACATGCTTGCCGCCAACGGCTCCAAGACAGTTGTGGTGATTCCATTTGTTCCTAAAACCTTCAGCAATAGTCTTCCACTGGTCTTCGGTTCTAGAACAAACTAATACTTCTGGCTTGTAGACCTTGACGATAGCTTTACATACTTCTGGTAGAACTTGCGTACAGTGCTAAGTTCAACTCCTGAAATTGTATTGGAGACTTAGGAATCGCCACTGGCTAAGAAGCGGAGTGTGATTACTAACTTCAGGCTTACTTCATAAATGTTTTATTAGGTCTTCAAGACTACGTTTGGAAGACCTATTGTTATTATCGTGTTTTTTTATTAGGTCTTCAAGACGAAAGTCAGAAGACCAATTGTTATTATCCTGATTTTTATAAGGTCTTCAAGACGTATGTCTCGAAGACGTATTGTTATTATCCTGATTTTTCTTCTTTATTATTATTATTTGTACTTTTTTTGTCCAGAAAATTCAGAAGTAACGACTGGACCGATTCGCATGTAATTTTCAGGGATGATAGCATGTGACCAGCTCTGGAAATTCTTCAAGACGTATGTCTGGAAGACGTATTGTTATTATCCTGATTTTTCTTCTTTATTATTAGGTCTTCAAGACGAAATTCTGGAAGACCTATTGTTATTATCCGGTTTTTTCTTTATTATTTGTACGTTTTTGTCTGCGCGATTCTGAAGTAACGGCTGAACCGATTTGCACGACATTTTCAGGGATAACAGCCTGTAACAAAAACTAGCCTTGTACGTCGGCCGAATTTTGATTTTCGACTTCTGTCTTGAGTTATCTCCCCTTGAAGTCAAAACTTTAAACCTTAATAGCTCGTAATCTAATCAATATATTTTAATAAAACATACACCAAAATGTGCGGAACAACATTCCCTATCAAAAAGCTAAATGACTTTTTTTCGGCCGTATATATAGATTTTTTGCTATTTCGAAAAAAACTGAATTTTTTATGAACTTTCGCCGTTTTTAGGGTATGCGTCTAAGAAAACCTTCTCGTCCTTCAATTTTATGAGTACAGATACATATGATAGATTATTTTGAAGATAAATGAAATCTTAAGAGGGTTGTTGTTGTCGATCTTTTAATTTCATTCTAGAATTTTAATAATCCGTCATTAAACATGGTCATTTTTAAGAAGACCGAATTTCGACCTCATATTTAAAGGGGCATTACTATGTAAGAAATGAAGATATGTCAAAGATAAGTATGGCTATCTGACTCAAATACGTTCCTTAATATTTCTATCAGATCTATATCATGTAAAAGTCGATAGTTAGGCCACAATTATCGCATTTGTCAAAGAATGTTCGATCTTAAACCACTAAAGATACCAACATGTTTAATAGCTCGTTGTAAAGCAGATATATCATTTTATTACGGACACTAATTTTCAAGCATTTATATAAGTCATAGAACTTTGTCATTTTTCGAAAATCGCCATTTTCAGCAAAGTTCAAAGGATCATAACTGCTTAACTAATAAAGATAATTTCATTGTATTTACAGCTTCGATCCACAAATTCAAGAACAATAACTTTTCTATTGAGTCTTTCATAAAAAAATTGATAGTTAAGCTTTGAACATCCCAAACGTTCTCAATGGGTCCAAACTAAGCAATTTAGAGTATTTTCTTGAATATTCAGAAAAAGATAAGGCATTAATTATGTATGCGATCTAAATGATGATTACATCTTAAGTGGAAATTAAAACACAATATTTTCTATGTTGCAACTTATTATGAAAATATTAACTATTTTGTCTTAATCGTGAGAAAGGTCATGTAGGGGTCCATTTATAAGCGATTGTTCCATTTTCAAAGGGTCATTGTCTTTGGGGAAGTTTTGTAAAATAACTACTGAAGATAGAGACATGTTTGATAGCTCATTTGAAAGCAGATTAACTGGCGAATAACCGAGAGTCCAACATGGAGTTCAAAGTCAAGCAGAAGTCTTGAAGACCTAAGAATTGCCTTGGCAATCCTAGTTAGGTCTTCAAGACTACGTCTGGAAGACCTATTGTTATTATCCGTGTTCTTCATTATTATTAGGTCTTCAAGACGAAAGTCAGAAGACCTATTGTTATTATCCTGATTTTTATTCTTTCTTATTATTATTATTTGTACTTTTTTTGTCCAGAAGATTCTGAAGTAACGACTGGACCGATTCGCATGTAATTTTCAGGGATGATAGCATATGACCAGCTCTGGAAATAGACGAGACAGATTTTAGATTTTCGACTTCTTTCTTGAGTTATCTCCCCTTGAAGTCAAAACTTTAAACCTTCATAGCTCGAATACTAATCAATATATTTTCTCAAAACTTTCACCAAAATGTGCGCAACAACATTCCCTATCAAAAAGGTAAATGACTTTTTTTCGGCCGTATATATAGATTTTTTGCTATTTCGAAAAAACTGAATTTTGTGTGAACTTTCGCGGTTTTTAGGGTATGCGTCTAAGAAAACCTTCTCGTCCTTCAATATTTTGAGTACAGATACATATGATAGCTTATTATGAAGATAAATGAATTCTTAAGAGGGTTGTTGTTGTCGATTTTTTTAATTTCATCCTAGAATTTTAATAATCCGTCATTGAACATGGTAATTTTTTAAAAGACCGAATTTCGACCTCATATTTAAAGGGGCATAACTCTGTAAAAAATGGAGATATGTCAAATATATTTATTGCCATCTGATCACAATACGTTACTTAACATTTCTATAACAGATCTATATCATGTAAAAGTCGATAGTGAGGCCACAATCATCGCATTTGTCAAAATGTATGAAATTTCGTGATTTTGAGGTCTTTTGAGGGGCATAACTTTCAAAGAATTTTCGATCTTAAACCACTAAAGATACCAACAGGTTTAATAGCTCATTTAGAAGGAGAGATATCATATTATTAAGGAAACAATTAGCAAGCATTTCTTTGTCATACTCTACATGTGACATGTCATAGAATATTGTCATTTTTCGAAAAATCGCCATTTTCAGCAAAGTTCAAAGAATCATAACTGCTTAACCAATCAAGATAATTTCATTCTATTTACACCTTCGAATGCACAAATTCAAGAACAACAACAACTTTTTTGTTGCACCCTTTCATCAAAAAGTTGATAGTTAAGCTCCGAACATCGCAAACGTTGTCTAGGGGTCAAAATTTAAGCATTTTTGAGTATTTTCTTGAATATTCAGAAAAACATAACGCATTACTTATGTACGCAATCTTAAGTATGATACCATCTCCTGAAGTGGAAATTAAAGCACAATATTTTCTATGTTACACCTTAGTATGAACATATTAACCATTTTGTGTTAATCGTGAGAAAGATCATGTAGGGGTCCATTAATATGTGATTTTTTCCATTTTCAGAGGGGTACCTTCTTTGGAGAATTTTTGTAAAATAACTATTTAAGATAGAGTCATGTTTGATAGCTCATTTTAAAGCAAAGGAATTGGTGCATAACCGAGGGTCAAACATGGAGTTGAAGGTCAAGCAGAAGTCTTGAAGACCTAAGTATTGACGCGTAATCCTAGTTATTTGTACTTTTTTTGTCCAGAGCTTTCTGAAGTAACCACTGGGCCGATTCGCATGAAATTTTCAGGGTTGATAGCCTGTGACCCAACTTAGATAACAACGAGTCACTTTTTGGATTTTCGACTTCTTTCGTGAGTTATCTCCCCTTGAAGTCAAAACTTTAAACCTTCATAGCTCGAATACTAATCAATATATTTTCTCAACACTTTAACCAAAATGTGCGCAACAACATTCCCCACAAACAAAGTCAGTGACACTTTTTCGGCTGTATGTATAGATTTTGTGTTATTTCGAAAAAACTGAATTTTGAGTGAACTTTTGCCGTTTTTAGGGTATGCGTCTATGAAAACCTACTCGTCCTTCAATTTTTTGAGTAAAGCTACATATTATAGCTTATTTTATAGATAAATGAATTCTTCAGAGAGTTTTAGTTGTCGATTTTTTAATTTCATCCTAGAATTTTTATAATCCGTCATTGAACATGGTCAATTTAAAAAAGACCGAATTTCGGCCTCATGTTTAAAGGAGCATAACTCTGTTAGAAATGGAGATATGTCAAAGAGACTTATTGCCATCTGATCACAATACCTTACCTAACATTTCCATAACAGATCGATATCATGTAAAAGTCGATAGTTAGACCACAATTATCGCTTTTGTCAAAATGTATGAATTTTCGTGATTTTGAGGACTTTTGAGGGGCATATTTTTCGAAGAATTCTAGATCTTAAACCACTAAAGATACCAACATCTTTAATAGCTTATGTTAAAGGAGAGATATCATTTTACTAAGGACAACAATTTTCCAGCCTTTGTTTGTCATACCTTACGTGTGACAAGTCATAGAACTTTGTCAATCGCCATTTTCAGCAAAGTTCAAAGGATCATAACTGCTTAACTAATCAAGATAATTAAAGTATAGTTACATATGCGGATACACAAATTCAAGAACAACAACTTTTCTGTTGAAGCCTTTCATCAAAAAAGTTATAGTTAAGCTTCAAATATCGCAAATGTCGTCATGGGGTCAAAATTTAGGCAATTTAGAGTATTTTCTTTAATATTCAGACAAAGATAACGCAATAATTATGTTTGCAATATAAATGATGATTACATCTTCTTAAGTGGAAATTAAAGCAAAACATTTTCTATGTTACACCTTAGTATGAAAATTTTAACCATTTTGTCTTAATCGTGAGGAAGGTCATGTAAGTTTACTTAATAAGCTATTTTTCCATTTTGAAAGGGTCATTGTCCTTGGGGAATTTTTGTAAAATAACTACTGAAGATAGAGACATGTTTGATAGCTCATTTGAAAGCAGTTCGAGGGTGATACATAGGAAGTTCCGGTAACCTCTGCGATCTTCCTTGTGTAGTTCCGACAATTATAACTGGTCATAATGGCCAAAATGTTGACTCCTTGTCAACCATTGCCTCAACCAGAGTCTCCTGACAGGCAGACATTCTGTCGCTGTCAGCTGGAGGTTTTGATTGTAGATCAATATGTCGTTCACTTTTCACCTTCATCCAAAAGTAGTATACCAGCAGCTGCTGTAAGATGTACGTTTTGCGAAGTAAGGTTCCTTTCTTCAAGGTCTATCTTTCCTTTATATATACTATTTCTATAAAGCGTGCCACTGCGTGCCACAAAATGACTCACAAAATGGTCACGCATACTTAAAACTGAGTACACTAGCGTAACCAATACCTGACAGTGCAGGAACTTGCAAGTGCGCGGTCCCCTGTGCAAACTGTGCGCTAACTATCCGCATATATTGCGTACTGTAACGGGACAATGATGGACGATGCGGGACACATGAGAGACAACTAACATGCGCACCAGTGCGGACAGATTTTGCATACTATGAGCAAAGGTTGACCCACAACGGCACGAACTTTTTGATTGACAGGTGAAATATACATGATATCCATCCGCATTGGTACGCATTATTTTTGATTACCATTGCGGATTCAAAATGCGTGAAAGTGTCAATGGGGCATAAGAGTCAACCTCGTTGATGAACAGTGGGTATCTTTGAAGTGTGCCCACGCGGGACCAAAATGTGCACGCTTGATTGCGCTTTGGTCCGCACGCGTTTACGCGAGAAATACTGCGGCTACGAGCGGTAGAGAGAGGTAGGAAGTGGTACCCGGTGGCAAATGGAGGATTCTCTTGTGACCAAGGCGTATCGAATCGAGGCTTGGCGGACCATCGGCGGAATACGTTGCAAATTGGCGAATAAGAAGCGTGCTTTGGCGGACAATGGCGGTAGACTGTGGATAAAGGCGGAGCACCACGTACGATTTAGCTGGTAAAAAATGCGGACAATTCCGGAAGAGCGCTTAAATTGGTCATACTACTGTGTTAGCCGGAGCACGCGCGTTGACGAAAAATTTGATTGACAGGCCAATTTGTTGATTACACTGTACGTTTTCTTACGCAGCATGCATAACACATCGGAAGCGGCTTAGCCATTGTGCGGGCAAGTGTAAACCAGGCATTACAATTCATTTTCCGACCGCACAACGTCCCCACTCGTCCTTAGCAATATCGAAATACGGTAATTCCGTTCGAAGTATAGCAGCTCCGTTACAGCAATCCCGTTTGAGTACGTTTGTACTACGTCTAATTTCAGAACGGGGATAACGTTGGACGTTGGACGTTCCGCAGCACCCTTCCGTTTTTAGTACGTCCGAGCTAGTTCATAAAGTTTACAAACAGTTGCCACTACGTCCATTCCGTTCTCGGACAGTTCGAGTCCGTTCTAAAAAGAATTCAAGAACGTAGTGAGAACGTGTTTGGTATAAAGGGGGTATAAGAGAAGGTAATACTCGTATTTGTTAATGTTAAATTAAAGTTGGATGTATGTTCATATATTTGTATAAATACTTTGATTATTGACCATGAACCATATAAGTGGGGAGGTACCTGGCACCTAGGAAGTCGAATTGTTTTCATTCGGATCTTGCCCTCCGTCAAATATGGGCGTGGCAGGTATTATTAGCGAAACCTTTAAACGACATCTCCTCCGAAACCAATTGACATAGGAAGCTAAAATGTTCAGAATAACATATTTATAACATGTATCCTCACGTTTGTTGTTTTGCTTTAAAATCCCTTCTCAAATATGGGCGTGGCAGAGTGTTAAACTCAAACCTTAAATTTCACTCCAGGGACTAGTAATGCTAGGAAGCTCCTTTTTTCAGAAGATCATCTTTGCATGATGGAAACCAAGACTTTATATTTTAGAGCTAGTTATTGTTAAATTCAGGTTATTTTACAAACTGAAAGGCCACAACAACTGCCTTACACTGGCTCTCAGAGCTAAGCTTTGTGCATTACAATTGAGAATAATTTATTTCAGTCTTAATCCTCAAACAAAATAATCCCCAATGAGCTACAGAGCCTATGGGTCTATTTAAAAAAAAATGAAATTGTAATGTGAAACGTAAAGCTGCTTACCTTTTACTGAAGAGGCAAGAGCAACACACAACACGAAGGACAGCATTGCTTTAAGTGTATGCTTCTTTAATATCAAATTATTGATAAACGGAAATGGAAAGTCCACATGAATCATTTCAATATCACATGATTTATTAAAGCAGGAAATATTCAATATAGAACATTGATTTCGCTCTTAAAAGCAGTAAACCATTCGTTTTCTCCAGAAAAAAGCTATGTTTGTCGTTTTGTTCGTGCCTACATTGAACAGGCATCTTCTCGTTCATCCATCAGCGTGATCAGGTTAGGAGTTATGCTTGGTTGAATGTTCAAATATTGTTGTACCTGTGAAAATGGACTCGGTGATAAGTGACTCAATACATAATACATTATAAGTTGTATGCTTCTCACGAGGGTAACACGGTCTCATGTAGGCTACCATCTTTGTACCAGTGTCTCCCCAGCCTTCATGCGAGGGATGTCACTGGTACAAAGATGGTACATGAGACCGTATTAACCGAGGGAGAAGTCTACAACGTATTTATCTTTCCGTCATGTCAATAAAATTAGTACTATTATAGTTATTGCGTTTTGACTGCGAGTGACTGGTCAGTTGATATATAGCTTTTAAAATGACCTTGACCCTAAACGTAAACAAAATGGCGTCATTCGTCTCGACTGAAATGTCGTATAACGTATTACTACAAGCTTTTACATGCCTTAAAATGAGTTATTACTAGTTTAATTGAGTGTGTAAGCAATGATTTGTTTCCAAACCAAGCAGCAAATAAGGCGAAACTAAGTTTGTAAACAATAGACTCGTAAACAGCTGATCGAACTGTTCAAAACTCCGTGCACCGCGTGCGTCATTTTATAACGTCATCTGACCATAATGCGACACCTAGCCTACTCTTAGCTGACAGCTGACAGCGGGGTACATGAAATTTGTACACCGTGAGACTGACGGGGTACATAAGAAAAAAGGTAACGGCCGTTAGCCAATCAGAAACGAGCATTTACTGTAAGGAAAGATAAAATCAAATATATAAGGATCGCAAAATATTATTTTAATTTCCAATGCAGGATATTGACCATCCCAACCACACTCTCATGATAACCTCTATAAATTAGAATGTTGTTGTACATGGATACAGCTTGATGTTTCAATCTAATATTGTTCAATTAATAATTACCTAAAATTCACAGTTATTTTTTTAATTTGTCTCTGGAAAGACGGTTTGACAATACCTAAAGATCATGTGTGAACTTTTCTTCTACTTATTTACTTCTTATTATCTAAGACAATTGATAAAGCTGTAGGTAATAGTTACAAACCTTTTTGTGAGACTCATTTATTTCTTTTTTTTATATATTAGTCAAATGAATTAAAACATTTAAACACTTTCAATATATTGTCGTTTGTATATATTTCTTGATTTCAGATTTCAGATATCCTCGTTGCTATTTATATAGTCAGTATGCTGATCTTGAAATTCATGCCTAAGGTATTATTATATTTATTAAATTTAGATCGACTGTCCTATATCATGGATATACAGTCGATCTAACAGTGGCCGGTATGAAAGGTCGTCCCGTTGATCTTTCGTGTGCAAAAGAGGGAACCTCGATTTGACCAAACAATTTTAAATCACATAAGTTTTAGTTACTAATAAGAAAGAAGACGGTATTATGGATGTATGTAATGAGTTTTGTTTTATGAAGAAACAATATTTTCTCTAAATCCGTAGCCTTAGATAAATATGAAAAGTTTACTTGAGTTGACTTTTCCAGTGAAGAGTTATCACCCCTTACAAACAGTCTTTCGTAGAACTCCTTGTTCAAATAATTTGGCTCGTGGCATCCATTTTTTCTCTCTAATTATTCTTGAGCAATACTATATTCTTCACTTTTTATAATGTTTTAATTATTTTTCATTTATCCTTATTTGCTGACAGGACTTTCGAAGTTTCGGTAGCTCGGTGCTTTCCAAACGACAATTAATTACTCCTTTCATCGTACATCGGCGAAATGAGGCCACTTTATTGATTGGCTTAGCGGCGAAATTCAAAGTTCAGTTGGACAGCCCTTTGCATTGGTGGATGTTAGATCAACACGGTATAACCTCCTAATATACCCGTTGATCTAAATTTATTTAGATTGATTTAGATTCATATATCATTTTGGTGCAGGCTATTGTGTATAGAAAGAAGTCGTAATCCAAACGCATGTTACGAAATGTTAAAGTTCCAAAATGATAGTGGTAAAGTAAATTGGGTTACAGGAGTTAGCATGTTATTGTTTTCGATGGGCTTTTCATGTTTGGATATCATAGGATTTTAGTAATTATAAATTATTTATGCATACTTTTTCAACACGTTGTAAGCACTGTATGGGACCTGCGTCGGCAGGAATAGTTTTTTAACGGGTATTTGTTACGCTGCTTCACTCGGATGTTCCGATTTTGCAACAGGGAGGTACCCCTACATGCACTAGAAAAACACGTGAATCAAAGAGACAGATGATCTACGATAATATTTGTTACTGTTCGCTGATCAAGTATACATTTATTAAGAAGTTTGTGGGATTTCATTAACATTGATCATCTTTTATGAACATAGAAGTCAGTTTATTGTAAAATTTATATTTACTGACATTCGAGATATAATATTCACTAATTAAGTACTATTTGTTCAATAATTCTTATGGATATGTTGTTCAAAACCTCTTACCTTCATGTAAAAACTGACTGCAATCTAATCAATTCACGCGTTATTTCAAAATTTCCATTCAAACACAAGCACCCTATTTTTGTTATTGTTACGTATTTTGAACTTTGAACCATTTTTCAACGTGAGTAAATGACAGTGTTACGATTTTAGAAAAAAAATCGCAATATTAAAATACTAAAGGACACTGAATAAAACAACTAATTTACATTTTAGATGATAACATGATTGCGACAAATGTTCCTACGATACTTATTTTATACAAAAGCTGCTTAATTGACAGAAGCATATGTTAGTATATGATATTGTCGGCATAATGTACCTTCTTCGACTTGTTGATGCATCATTACTGTACATGTAAGTCGTCATTATTAAACAAGACAAATAACCATGTTTGGCTCTCCTGTCTCATCTGCCTAAGGAGATTCCAAAATGACGATTTCTTAAAACGTGTGTTTCACATAAATATGAAGAGATATTGTTTTGAAACTTCAAATTTAGTTCAGTTGCCTTCTGAAGACAAGATGTTATACTATTTCAGTCATATGTATCGCTCGTTGGTTGAAATATCTTGTATTTTGTATGGCGACGAGTTTCTTAAAAACTATTTAAATTGTGTGATTAAAGTGGATAGGTGTTGGGAATTCAGTAATTTACATCACGCTAAAGAACAGGGTTGTGAATTAATTTTGGAAACGATGTCAATGTGGTATTGGTGGTTCCATCAGTTTTGAATTTTGAATAAGTGTCATATGAGGTCAACAAAGTGAAATATGTGAGTAGTGAGTGAGGAGTGTATTTATGTTTTTCGGAAGAATATATTGTTTTACTACTTATTTCTCATGAACGTAAAGTACCTGGGCGTTTTAGGACATCTTACTTCAAACTACATGTAGTCTTGCAAATCTCATATTGTTAACCAAGTGCTGAAAAATTAAAAACTGTTCCATCATAAGTTGTAGTTTGGGAAAATACACGCTTGTCTAGGACTGTCGTGATTTTATTTATCTCTGAATTGTGAAGTATTTTTAGAATGTCTGTGTAGAGGAGCTATTTGGACTTCCTCAACGTTGCTCAGGTTGAAGAAGTCTAAATCCGTGCTGTCACCTGCCTGAATCATACTGCCCTCCTCGTTTTCAAGGGTTCTATCCATCTATGCAACAAGATATGGCTGTACATGTCAAAAGGTGTAAGTTTAATGTATTATATTTGATGATTATTCCATGTGTCTTTACAAATGATAAATCACGAAGTAGCTCTAAACCTGTTACTAAAATCGTAACACGTTGTTCAAAATACGTCGCATGTTAAAAAATCAGTACATCAACAGATTAAATGTTCAAAATATCATTTCAAATAGTGATGTACACTTTCAATACAGTGTATTTTCCTATATATCTAATTCTCAAAGTTTAAATAGTTTATTTGAAAGAAGAATAGCTCAAAAGTCAATGTTTTCGAGGAAAATGTGATATATTTTCTCATATCTATATAAATAGTGCACAGATTTCGGTCAGACGTTAGGAAATTATGATTGAACATTTCGTCTTGATCATACACCCATTTAAAGGTACACAGAAAGTAGACGTAACCTTGAATTCAAATGTTTTTACAACTAAAACTTTTCTGAAAGCACGAGCTCAGCCTACTAGGGTGAAGCAGCGTAACAAATACCCGTTAAAAAATAATTCCTGCCGACGCAGGTCCCATTCAGTGGTAAGGATATCACTGTATGGGACCTGCGTCGGCAGGAATAATTTTTTAACGGGTTTTTGTTACGCTGCTTCACACGGGTGTTCCGATTTTGCAACGGGGAGGTACCCCATCACTAGAAAAACACGTGAGTGAAAGAGACGGATCTTCTATGGTAATATGTGTTACTGGTCGCTGATCACTAATACATTTGTTAAGAAGTTGGTATGATTTCATTAACATTGGTCATCTTTTTTTAACAGTTGAAGTCAGTTTATTGTAATTTTTATATTTTCTGACTTTCGAGACATAATATTCACTAATTAAGTACTATTGTTTAATAATTCTTATTGAGATAGTCTTCAAAACCTATTATCTCCATGTAAAAACTGACTGCAATCTATTTAATTCACGCGTGATTTCAACATTTCCATTCAAACACAAGCACCCTGTTTTTTACTGTTACGTATTTTGAACGTGCTATTACGATTTTTGAACGTGAGTAAATGACAGTGTTACGATTTTAGAACATAATCGCAATATTAAAATGTGAAAGGACACAAAAAAAAAAACTAAATTACATTTTACATGATGGAATGATTGCGACAAATGTTCCTACGATACTGATTTTATACAAAGGCTGCTTCATTGACAGGATAGTATGTTAGTATATACGATAGTCGGTATAATCAGCGACGCTATAAGGGAGTATCATCCTCGATAATCCAGCGCTTACGTTCCGATAAATCGTGTAGATTTATCGGAACGAAAGCGCTGGATTATCGAGGATGAGGGAGTATATAAAGTCCCTGGTATAATGTACCTTCTTCGACGCGTCATTATTATTATTGTTATAGGTCGTCATTATTAAAAGCCATTTTTGGATCTATCTTACTATTTAAGGAATTTTCCAAAATCACAATTTCTTAAAGTGTATTTCACATAAATATGAACAGATATTAGTTATGTTGGCTTCTGAAAACAAGATGTTACACTGTTTCAGTCATATGTATCGCTCGTTGGTTGAAATATCTTGTATTTTGTAAGGCGACGAGTTTATTAAACACTATATATAATATGTTGGATTAAAGTGGTTAGGTTGATGGAAATTCGTATTGCATTGCATTTTATTGGAAGGAAACGATTAGTTTCCAAGTTGTGAATTAATATTTTTTGGATACGATGTAAATGTGGTATGGATGGTTCCATCAGTTTTGAATTTTGAAGAGGTGTCATGTGAGGTCAACAAAGTGAAATATGCTTTACTGTGAGCATGAAGTGTTTTTACGTGTTTTTGTAGACGTTTGCAGCGAAACAAGAACAAAACAGTAATTTCCTGTAGGTGTATATATAACTACTTATAACTCTTGAACTGATTATCTGAGTCTTTTAGGGTACTTTACTTCATTCAAACTCCTCCTACAAATGTAATATTGTTAATAACCGAGTGCTGAACAATCAAAAATGTTTCATCAAAAGTTGTAGTTTTGGAAAATACTCACTTTTCTTGGACTGTCGTGAATTTTTTTGTCTCTGAATTGTACAGTTTATTTGAGAATTACTTTAAATAAGCTTTTTGGACTTCCTCAACGTTGCTCACGTTGATGAGGTCGAAATACGTGCTGTCGCCTGTCTGAATCATACTGTCCTCCTCTTCTCCAATGGTTCTATTCATCTATGCAACAAGATAAGGCTGTACATGCCAAATGGTGTAAGTTTAATGTACTTTATTTGAAGATTATTCTATGTTTCTTTACAAATGATAAAATATGAAGTAGCTCTAAACGTGTAACTAAAATCGTAACACGTTGTTCAAATTACGTCGCATGTTAAAAAATCGGTACATCAACAGGCGAAATGTTCAACACGTTTTCTTGACTATGATAATGAAAAATTTCATTTCAAACAGTGATGTACACTTTCAATAGAGTGTATGTTCCTAAATATATAATTCTCAAAGTTTAAATCGTCCATTTTAAAGAATAATAGCTAAATAGTCAATGTTTTCGAGGAATAGGGGATATATTTGATCATATCTATATAACTAATGCACAGATTTCGCTCAGAAGTTAGGAAATTATGCTTCAACATATCGTCTTGATCATATACCCATTTAAAGGCACATAGAAAGTAGATTTAACCTTGAATTCAAATAATTTTTACAACTAAAGCTTTTTCGAAAACACGACCTCAGCCTACCCGGGTGAAGCAGCGTAACAAATACCCGTTAAAAAATGATTCCTGCCGACGCAGGTCCCATACAGTGGATATTAAATTTAAAAACTGGCATTGTAGGCTATCGGGAAGGAGTGATTTAAATTTTTATTCTAATGTTAAATCTCTGTTAGATACAGAAATACATGTCATAGAAATGTTTAATCAAAATTATCTTTTACGAATATTTAGTTTAGATTTCAGTCACACAAATTGAAGATAAGTAAACTAAGGTACGATACTGCCATTGATGCTGTACAACTATTATGTTCAAAATGCACAATGAATATTCCAGAAGATGAGTACCATTTTTATAAGTTTGTCCATGTTATAAGAACTTAAGAGAACAACTTATTCCATACTAATATTCAAAATGTACAAGCTGTTATCATCCAACAACCCAAATTACGAAACAAATTAGGCCATATACTTGAAAAGAAATCTACCAACTTGATTATTATGAAGTGTCTCATGCGTCAAAGTTAATAATCTGTATATATCTGGCGTTTGGCCAATTACACAAATTATGCATACAATTTCAAAATTATGTATACACAATGCATTTCATATTTCAAGACCTTGTCAACATTCATTTGTGAAGACACATATCTCGTTAACAGCATGAACTTAGTCTGGTATTTTTTCTTACTTGTGCCATGAGTCTTTTAACAAAATTAACTGTTTATGATCGTAGAGATAAAGATTCAAGCTTTCCAAATTCATTAAGAAAGGACTGCGGTCTCCTTTGATAGCAGAATTATGTTCCATTACTTTTATTTATCAGAGTCGGCGATAATGCCCTGTGTGACGTCAACCCTTCACCCCAAGTGACGCATTGAAACACATTTGGCTTCCAAACATGACGGTGAGCAACAGAACAGTAAGGAACCGTTTGAAGTCGTTATGCATGGGGGCAAGACGGATAATTAAGCGTCAAGGACCTATTTGTCTCCATAAAAGAGCCCGTTATGGATTGGTGTTTGGCCTGTCTGTGAAATCCATTGATCGGACGAGAGCGGTTTCCTTTAACTCGTCAAAGATGGCCGTGAACGTGTTTGGAGAAAAAAAAATACTGTAGGCCCCTATATATGTGCCAGGAACAATCCAGGCTTCAGTTCCGTTTGGTGAGGGTTCCCATAACTGTAAGCTGGATCTCGTCACGGTAAGGGGAATCTCAATGGCGATCGACATCCGGGACATCCTTGCCCCGTCCAAGTACCTTTAGTTTTAGCAACTCATCCTTTATTTATAAGATACATAGTTGCGTTTGTAAAATTTTCGGAATTTTTTCAACCAAGAGTAGCTCTACGGTAGTGACCCTGCCATCTTTCACGGGGGCATTGTAGTAAACCCAGTATATTAGTGACGTTACGGAGTGGTTGCTCGCTGTCTGGAGCTAGGGATTCATTGTTATTCAAAACCCGCAAAATTAGTTTAAAACCGACGGCGTTAGCCGGATGTTTCAAACGCTGAAATTGGGGGGTGTTGAATAACAATGAATCCCGGAAATTTTACAAATGCAACTATTTATCGCTATTGTAACATGACCATTAGTGATCAGGCGTTTTGAAGCGCACTCTTTTTTTGCATTACCTTTCTCTGAGAGGAAACGACTTTGCGAGAGGTGTGGTCGGATCAAAACAAATGTAAATACTCGGAGTAATATGTACATTAGCAACAATTTACACATAAGCCCAAAGAGTGTCACTCAACTATAGTCACTTCACCATATTCACGTATCCTTTTACATGGGGATAAACATAGTTAAAGACCTAGGAACAAAAATCTTGTCCTAATTCTTTATTCCATTGTGACAATGACGCAAGCATTGTGACGTCATGCCATGGCAACGGCATTCGGTAAACACAACCGCATGGAAGAAGGCGTCAAACTTGGACAAATTTAACTAGTTGAAAACATTTTAGTTACCTACTGTGTTCGTATATACGCGTGAGGTTTTAAAGGTACATCCATTGTGTTGTTGGGGGTCAAATATGCCAGACGTTATAAATGGTGCTACTTTATCGAAAAGTACCAACTGTTACCGAAAACTACCATTTTGATGATACTCGACTTGGTATATTGACGATATGAAGGTAAAAGTGTCGATTTCTGATCGAAAACCGGACAATGCACTGCGTGTGGCGCGCGCCAATGAATCAAACGTAATTTTGGAATCTTATTTAAGCCAGACAAAATGACAAATTTGGTTTGATAATGTTTAATAGGTTATATAACTACTGTGCATGCAAATGGGACGTGCAGTTTCGGTTTCTACGCATGCATGATGATGTTACTCGATTTTAATTGGAAACTAGTTATTATGATATGTTTGGCGATTGGGGATTAATATGCAAGCTGAGTGAATTTGTTTGTATTGTAAACAGCACATATGGTGAGTTGGAGCGTATTAAAGCCAAATAAAATTTTATGAAACACAAATGGATGCACCTTTAATTGTAAATTTACTCGCTATCAATCCAGTATAACATGTCTCTGATTTTCAAACACAGTAGGTTTATCTCCATTCTACCATGACGGTTATACCACGGAACTCTTTTTGTCGGATGCTGACAAGTGCGTACAACGGCAGCTCGCGATCTCCGAATTACATTCGAAAAACTTCTTTCCCATAAGATCTCTTTAACTATTTAATACAATCTAATATATGTGTCATTTATTACGGGATTTTTATTTCTGTTTCCCCAACATTTACGTTCATACAATCCGGATTCGTTTTTCATGAATTCCACATTTTTGGAATAACCCGCATACGCATATCACGCGACATTCAAAATGGCTACCGTTTGCCAGTCGCAGTGAAATGACGAGCTTGGGGACTCACTGTATGGGACCTGGGTGGGCAGGAATTTTTTTGAACAGGTATTTGTTACGTTGCTTCACCCTGGTAGGCTGAGGTCGTGTTTTTGGAAAACTTTTAGTTGTAAAAACATTTGAATTCAAGGTTAATTCTACTTATATAGGAAAATATAATGTTTTGAAAGTGTACATCACTGTTTGAAATGATATTTTGCATTATCATGGTCACAAGAACGAGTTGAACATTTAATCTGTTGATGTACTTATTTTTTAACATGCGACGTATTTTGAAAAATGTGTTACGATTTTAGTAACAGGTTTAGACCTACTTCATGATTTATCATTTGTAAAGACACATGGAATAATCATCAAATATAATACATTAAACTTACACCTTTTGGCATGTACAGCCTTATCTTGTTGCTTAGATGGATAGAACCCTTGTAAACGAGGAGGGCAGTATGATTCAGGCAGGTGGCAGCACGGATTTAGACTTCTTCAACCTGAGCAACGTTGAGGAAGTCCAAAATGAATAGCTCCTCTACACAGACATTCTAAAAATACTGCACAATTCAGAGATAAATAAAATCACGACAATCCAAGAAAAGTGTTTATTTTTCCAAACTACAACTTATGATGGAACAGTTTTTAATTGTTCAGCACTTGGTTAACAATATTAGATTTGCAGGACTACATGCAGTTTGAAGTAAGATATCCTAAAACGCACAGGTACTTTACGTTCATGAGAAATAAGTAGTACAACATAAACCTACAGGAAATAACTGTATTGTTCTTGTTTCGATGCCAACGTCTAAAAAGGAAAAAATATATTCTTCCGAAAAACATAAATACACTACTCACATATTTCACTTTGTTGACATGACACCTATTCAAAATTCAAATCTGATAGAACCAACAATAGCACATTTACATCGTTTCGAAAATTAATTCACAAACCTGAAAATAAATCGTTTCCTTATGATCAATGTTAATGAAATCCCACAAACTTCTTAACAAATGTATACTTGATCAGCGAACAGTAACAAATATTATCGTAGATCATCTGTCTCTTTCATTCACGTGTTTTTCTAGTATAAGGGTACCTCCCCGTTGCAAAATCGGAACACCCGAGTGAAGCAGCGTAACAAATACCCGTTAAAAACTATTCCTGCCGACGCAGGTCCCATGCAGTGGGACTTGTATATTTATTAAAATGAAGTGTTCCAGGTGAGGGTAATTGTCTCATTCGAGTAAGGAATGCATATTCTAGTTATCGACGTAGGTGTGCAGATGACATGACATGTATGTAATTCTTATTTTGCATCAAAACGTTACGCTCGGTTTTTAGAACCGGCTGACCATTGCCTCATTGACATTGCGTTTTCTCTCCTACTTTAACTGCATTAAGTGTTGCTATTTGGATATTTTTTTATACTGACGAAGTTTGTTTTGCTAATCTATCATTTAATGTAGCTCTAAAACACGCTACAGGAAAGATTGATTTGATTAGGAATTATCAGTTATTTTGATTTCCACAAGTAGAGCACACTTTAGAATCGGCCGTTTGTTCTGATAGATGGTGACGTCACAAAGTAGATGCGTCAATACGCGGTGAAGCTATGCTAAAATCAGAGGAGGTTCAATTATAAGATAAATAGTTGCGTTTGTAAAATTTCCGGGATTCATTGCTATTCAACACCCGCAAATTTAGTTTAAAACCGACGGCGTTAGCCGGAGGTTTTAAACGCTGAAATTTGCGGGTATTGAATAGAAATGAATCCCGGAAATTTTACAAACGCAACTATTTATCGATATTGTAACATGACCGTTAGTTATCAGGCGTTTTGAAACGAACTCTCTTTTTGCGTACCTATCTCTGAGTGGACACTTTGCGACTGTTCCATTTTTGTAAGAGGTGTGGTCAGGTCAAAATAAATGTAAATGCTTGGAGTAATATGTACATTAGCAACAATTTACAAATAAGCTCAAACAGTGTCACTCAAGTTTGTTCACTTCACAATATTCAAGTATCCTTTTAGATGGCGATAAACATTTTTATTACCCATATGGTTGTAAATAACCGAGTTAATATTATTGATATGAGCACATGTGCACATATCACTTTTGCCTAGCAACCATTGTTTCACCCCGGCTTCCCATATTTTGTCTGTGACGTCATAAAACGATTGTTCGTGACGTCACTGTGGCCTGCCGTCGCAAGAGAAGTGGGCCGCTTTGTGACTATTTTTACGCGAATCACATGGAATAGAACGGGTAATAAAGAAATTATTACACTCGAAAGTGTGTCATATGACTTTTACCAAACTCGTGCAAATTTGTGTATTACCCTCGCTCTCGCTCGGGCAATACAAAAATTCACACTCGTTTCGTAAAAGTCAAATGACACACTTCCTCGGGTAATAATCTATATATCTACGACATCAACACAGTCAAATACCTAGGAATAAAAATCTAAAACTTGCCCTAACCCATTGTGACAATGACGCTAGCATTGTGACCTCAAAACGTTTGATCACTATGACGTCATGCCATGGCAACGGCATTCGGTAAACACAACCGCATGGAAGAAGGCGTCAAACTTGGACAAATCTTACTAGTTGAAAAAATTTCAGTTACTTGAAACTAATTAATTTTGAGAGTTATTTGTTACCTATACTGCTATACACAGGTTAGAAAATGACAATGCCATCTGTCAAATTTGAGTAAGGGGCACATATTAAGAGAAATCGAAAAATAAAATTTTGAGTCGGGCCGGACCTTGTGAACATGATGTATATGTTCGCGGTGATTCGCCCCAACTAATTTGCGGGTATTCATTGTCATTCAACATAGGCAAATCAACCAATCAGAATCAAGGATACATCGAAATCATGTTACAATCCAGAATTGATCACGTTTGATTTTTCTGGAGAACCAATCAGAATCGAATGTCCAGCAATGTCATGGTAGAATTGAAACTAATTCAGAGTTATTTGTGAGCTATACGGGTATACGCAAGTTTGAAAATGACAATGCCATATTAAGAGAAATATAAAAATTAAATTTTGAGTCGGGCCGGATCTTGTGAACATGATGTATAATTTCGCGGTGATTCGCCCCAAGTAATTTGCGGGCATGGAAATTCATTGTAATTCAACATAGGCAAATCAACCAAATATACGCCTGGAAAGTGTTACTCAACGGAAGTGAACGAATTTATCTGCGAGAGGTCAGTTTAGTTTTGTACATTTGGTGCAGGATTTTGTTGGATAAATCGGTTTTGAGGTATTTATGAGAAAAAAGTTTTCAGGCTGTAAACTGGTAGAAGGCGGTGAAACCGTAGACGAAAGATAATGTCATTGCGCCCTCAGTCGACAGTGTTACATCACAATTTAGGAGTCGAATTTCGCATGTGGAACTTACGTGTGTTTGATATTACCTTGCTTTCAGAAAATCCATAAAAACTACTCATATGTTTTTTTACCATTTTTTTGCATCCGTATATGGACATACATGTATATGCCAAATAGTGAGACTTATTACTGACAAATAACACAATTAGAACTCCTGAACCACACGTGGTGTCAAAACAAAGTGAACGAGTTACTAATTAACGGGGGTAGTGAACGAATTACAGCCACTTGGTGTTTTCTTTAGGAACGTGTTCACCACGATATTATACCAGCAGTCATTGAATGTAAATATCTCAGTAACTATTCGTTGGATTTTGACTAGTTTTTCTAGTTTTGATAAATATGTATCAGCCTTTTTGGACATATACTTGATAAAATCGTATGTTTGTTTTAAAACAATATATCGACCGCGTTTGTGTGCAGATATAGTTTTTTCGGCATGTAGCCTCACATAAAACTTCTCTTTTCAGCTCGTTCTGCTCAGCTTCTCATTTCTAAAACCAACTTTGTGTTTATTAATGTCTACAATTTATACAGCCTGAAATATCTTTTGTCATAAGTACCTGAACACCGATTTATCAAACAATTTCCTACACCAAATGCACAAAAACAAGACTCTCGCAGAGAAATTCGTTCACTTCCGTTGAGTAACAATTTGCAGGCGTACACATTCCTACGGTGTGGATATAGAGGTTTTTTTCGGAATATTCAATACTACCTTCTGGACGTAGACTGCGAATGCCGACTTTTAGAACAAACAGGTTTCGCCAATCATTCATTCCTTGCAGCATTTGAGCAATAAATTCTGATAAGTGCAATGATGCACGATAAACACTTTCATGTATATCATTTTCTAGTCTCTGTAAACTGTTAATATGTGTTGTTTTGAATGATATTTGTATGTTTTTTATGCTGGAGAATTGTAATTATACACAACAAATTTCCCTTTTGGGACAATAAATATTATCTTATCTCTTATCTTATCTTATGTTATCATGAGAGTGTGTTTGGGATTGTCAATATCCTGCATTAGGAATAAACATTGTATTTGGCGAGCCTTGGCGAGCTACATACATACCGGTAGTGTTTATTCCTAATGCAGGATATTTACCATCCCAAAACACACGAGCATGATAACTTCTTAATCATACAATGTCATTATTCATTATTATTGCGCAGCACAGCATGGCAACATTAATTATAAACATAAACATTAATTAATAAAGTTGAACTTTATTGTAACTACGCGTATATATATATATATATATATATATATATATATATATATATATATATATAGAAAAGAGTAAACATCAGATGGGTTTGACTGGATCAATCTTCTTTAATACGATGAGCTCATTTCGACCAGTATATCGGTCTTTTCAAGTATGTTTAGACAAGTGGAAGATCGCATATATATATATACATGAACAAGAACAATAAATAATTACAACATCAATATCCTTACATGGCAGTAGGACATGGTCATTGTTTGATAATCACGCACGTCATAATTGCCTTGAGCACACTAATTGGGTGTGACTCTAGAACAATGCAGCCTTGTGAGGATCAATGAGTCTGCCTCATTAATCACTAGGTAGACACAAGCAATAATTTACAGGTAATCACTTCCTTCTGTGAACTAACTGTTAAGTGAGGGGCAGTATTTTTTGATGGAGTCAGAAGTAGTAAACATCCATTTTATGGCTTAGCGCTTTCAGCTGTACTCAGCTTCTTCAGGCCATTACATAACGGATGAAACGTTGTCAGGCAACGTCGTCGTGTACATTGTGACGTCATAGTATTATGACGTCATACTACATGGTAGCATAATGGAGTAGAGACATCAAGTTTTAGAGTTTAACCTGTATAGTCCCATAGGACCATTTATGTGCCCCTCCATCAAAACCCCCTATAGTGCCATAGGACCATTTATGGTACCAAACTATGACCCCACTAACCTCATTGCTATTTTTTTAAAATAAAGATCAAATCAAGTTGACAATAGTTTTGGCAGAAACCCTGTCAACTAAGGTTCAATTTGATACCACGTTTGTGCAATATAACTAAATATTAACAGAGATATCATGAATTTCACAAACAACTGTGATCAACAAAGTTAATCCCCTCTGTCATGGTGCCATTGTCTACCGCTCTACATTGCATATCTAAAGGTATACAAGTATTACAGTAAAAGAACAATGTAACACAAACAACCAAATTCACCAAAACAATCTACAGTGTGTCTAGTTTTGAAATCACATGCTAATAATCAAAAAATACTTTCAAGTTAACAAGAACGGACCCTGCAACCCATAACCAAGAAAAAATGTCAGCTTTGAATAATGGCTATCTACGTTGAGACTACAGGAAAACTGCTATGATGCAAAACCTGTATCAATATATTTGTATGAAATGTACACAGCAAATAAAACACGAATTAATTGTACAGAAATAAATTTCATACAAGAAAATACTACTCAGCAAGTAGTAACATGTATAAAACATGCCAAATAGTAAATTTGAAATTCGGGTATCGACCATTGTTTACTCCAATTGAAATGTAAACAAAATGGCCTGTCAACTTGGCTAGCGAGGGGAGCATGCCTAATGATCATTATGATATTTTGATACATTAACGATTTGTTTTACGAAAAAGAATGGCAGAATATTTTGCTCAAATTGATTTTAGATCTGTAGGTCAATTCAACAGTGTGAACCCCCGTATGTCACAGTGATACGGCTTGTGTCAAATCAAGTAAAGGCTTCGTGTCAATGACAAATTTGGCTGAACTAAATAAAGTTGCTACACGATTCGCGATTTCAATATTTTGATGTCCCGTTTACGTGGAACAATTTGGCAACATTACCTGAAAATACTATCAAAAGATAGAATTTTTATTTTTGTTTATGTTTCTGTCCGTGATTTTCTTTTTTGATGCGTTCAACACAGTAAAACTGCCGTATTGAAATGCAGTGTTAATTGTACCTCGCGGGCCTTTGTTGACAAAATGGCGGTGACACTACAGATACCACTTTCCGGAAATCTTATTATGTTACGGACATCTGATGGATATAATGAAATTAATAATGATATGCATTGAACCTTTACAATTTATGTTCGCTTTTATATTTACTATTTATATCAGGAACTGTATCGAACTGAAAATGTCAATTGTATTGCTCTATGAAATCTAAAAACATTCACAAATATAATATGTATTTACCCATCTAAATTACTATAAAGACAACGGGAGAAAGTGTCAAGCAAATGTTATATTATCATATATTTGATTGAAAGTTGGAAGGGGTATTTCAATACATAATTTTGAGGGAAATATAACCAAAGGACGATGAGAGTTTGTATGAAGTTCCAATGGAATGTTTTATCTGGCGCGAAACAATGTTCAGCTGTCGGGGAAACAGCACGAGAGATGATACATGACCAACCTCCAAGTCAGGGCGCTCTACCTCCGATTGGCTCTACGGTAGTGGCCCTGCCATCTTTCATGGGGGCATTGTTGTCAACCCAGTTGACTTAACTTTCACTTTCTTTATTTCTCCATCAACCACCCAGCGGTGGTACAAGAGTACAATTGAATATGACGTCACGGATAGCCAAGAACCAAAGGCTTAGTCAACATACCAAGCAATCGGTTCGAGAGTGTTACAATCCGTTAGGCGTAGGAATATAAGTATTGTTGCTGTTCTTGGTTAAATATATCATGTTAAATGACATCGGCAATTGAACGAAAAGTGTTATTGTTTCAATAAAGCGATAGTAACCCAAATACAATCACACAAATATTCGTTTAACGGCCTCTTTTCCTGTGTCGCTGTACGGAGTTGTAAAGCGAATCCTAAGAGTTAGAAGTTTCGTTTTGGAACGTGACAGCAATCACTTGCTGCACGCGCTGTATTAGAGCTTTCTCATCCGAACACACACCTTCTGATGGCAGCGAGTATATTAGTGACGCCACGGAGCGGTTACTCGCTGTCTGGAGCTAGAATCATGACGTTTATCACGCGAGTCTTGACGTCATATCCACAACGTGCTTGTAGATATTTCGGGAAAACCCACGTCGCGGACGAAATGTTATTTATATCAATTTTGAATTATGAAGATGTAATAAATTGAGCTGCTCCTTTGGCACTGAAAATCCGTTGATATTGTAATCGTTCACGGGACTGACACCCGACTTGATCAAGTTAGATGCACTTATTCTCATGAATATTCAAGAAGGGTGCAACATTGAACAAAAAGTAAGCTAAACAAAGATTAATATCATACAAATTTACATATTTTTTACAAGAAGAGGGTGCCAGTACAATGATTAGCTTTTTGGGAAACAGAAAATATGAAAAGTAAGGTAAATAAATTGAATACAATGAATTTGTTGTCAGATTTATTTACATTTGTTAAAACATTGTGTATTTTCAATAATAATGAAATTTTCATGGGTTTTTTTTCTACGAATTTATTTTATTATGAAAATATTTCCAAATTTCAAATTTAGAATATTCTACAATAAATTAATGTTACGTGTATTGCCAATTAAGTAAACAATTATAACTTATAAATATAACAGTAAATGTATTTAGTATATTCAAATTTATATTATAAAAATAATTATTAGTTAAAAAGCTAATGGCAAACATCACTTCTAAACAAATTTTTTTTAAATTATTGTTCAAATTAAAAATTAATTAAAATATTATTGTATAATCTGGATTTTTTTTTATTATGATGAATACTACAAATTTGTGAATTGACTAAATAATATGTTGGGACATGTCTCCATTATTAACATAAGTAATTTATTAACCCCTTTTCCCAAGCAGACATTTATTATTTTAAATCCATGCTTAATTTTCATACTTTGGGATAATACATTTCTCTTTATAATCTAGTAAACAATGTTGAAAGGTAAAGCACCAGGTAATCAGAAACAATAAATATTTTCATGCGACATTTGCTTAACAATATATATTTTTTTAAATTGTCTTTAAATGTAGGGACTTGTATAAAAGACTTTTTAAATAATAATTTCTAACCCGTTGTTTTTTATGATATATATATATATATTTTTTTTCTATTTTTATTTTACATTCGGGGATATGTCATAATGATTTTTTTACAAAATAAAACTTGTTATTATGTGAGCGTGTTTTTCCAGCGATCTGATTGGTCGAGAGGCCACCACGTGACCGTCGACAGAAAAGCATATTGACTCCAGCCCGAGTCCGACCAAAAGCAATATTGACTTGAGTGACGTATAACGATTGTTGCATGACGTCAGATGATTGTTGTATGACGTCATGCTATTGTAACCATGACGTCATCTGACCGTAGTCCCAGCTTTTCAAAACAAATTACATTTTTGACTGTATTTCATTGTTTTCTTTTCGTTCCTGTGTCAAATACATAATAAAACAATTATGGACTGGTGATTCGGTCAATACCTGTTTTTATGGACCCGAGAAAACAATATTGACCGCGGACTTCGTCCTTGGTCAATATTGTTTTCTCGGGTCCATACAAACAGGTATTGACCTCATCACCAGTCTATAATTGTATAATATATTGAAACGTGCATCAGTGATGCATGCAAATTCTGGCGAATTTTTTTTTTTTATTATTATGTTTGTCCTTAATAAAAAAAAGTTGAAGTGGCAGTGTCATCAGTTCAAATGGTCTTTTGTCATGATCCACTCGGAAGTTGTGATGATCAAAGGGGGAACAATTTGCAGAGCAGGGGCGTAGCCAATATCAAGAACTGCGGAAGATCGTCATTGTTTATTTTTTATGTCACGTTAATGTGAAATGAACTAACAGATAACACTAATCATAAATAATTTGGTGTCTTGCAAGACAACTACAAAAACAAATGAGTTATACGACGACTACGTTCCCGCCATATTTATTGCGCCAATGTGCACCGGACAAGTTAGCGGGTAAAGTGGGCGGGGCTTACGCGATGGACAGCGGGCCTACATGTTGTTGGGGTTCGAGATTCATGTCGGCTTTACATACGTTGTGAAAGCATGTACTTCCGTGTCAAGTAAGAGAATATAATTCGAAGCTTTCGTTGTTTTTGGAGTAACATTTATTTAGGATATTTTCAATCGTTTACCGAAACACCAAGTTGTCTACGGCCAACTTTTACAATTTTCATTTTTACTTCGGAGTTCCGTGAAATAAACGTTCTGCAATGCAATGTTCGCTTGATAGACACATATTTTAGTGAATGATGTGTGGTGTTCACATCTACCATGATTCAAGATATGTTCATGATTGAAATCACACCCTGATGATAAAAATAGTTTGCAAACGGAATGCAGTGTAATCGTTATGCTAAAACTGCCGTGGTACGGCGCCGACATATTTCCCCAAGTTTTGTCGTACTGATCGTGATGGATTATCGCTTAAAACGCCAATGGAAATATATTCCACATGGATGTCTGTGTATTCTAGTATGCAAATCTATTTCAATTTAGTACTTGAGGTTGATATAGACCGACAAATAGACACTTGTTTATACCCTTGCATTTCTAGCTATCAAAATGTTTTTTTACCCACTGAAAACGGGTCTCGCTTATGGACTACTGAACCATAATATTAATTTCCTTTCAAAGGTTTCCGAAATTCATACCATGCTCAAGCTAGAAACAATAGCTATCAGTGAGTGAAACATCAGCCACTATGCTTGTATTTTGAAAAAGTACGAAAGATTACCATGCACAATACATTTTACGGTCATTGTTTGTCAATGACGTCACAGTGAACAATGTTCAACAAAATGGTTACAAAAAGATACCTTGTATTAGTTTGTGAACTAAAGGTCGCATGTAGAAAGTAAACACATCAGCGTGATCCCTGACATTTTCTCTCTCGAAAAATAACAATTAAATTACATTTTTTAACACAGGAATTTATTTCCGAGCTGGTAAACAAAGATATACACATACGTCGCCATTGGTAATTTACGCTAAAATCGTCTTTGTCGTTTATAATCAATGCTTATTCGTTTTTATACTAAATATTTATAACAAAAAAATACATAGGTAGAGATACACCCAACTTGGTATCCTTCAGTTAAAATTTCATGATTTTGTGAACATGAATAACGCCCTGGTGATATTTTTTGTACAACGTTGACCTAAATCTTGAGTGACTCAAAAAAGTTAGCGGCACTGAGTGAGCGCATAGCGTAAACGGCCGGGCACTCAGAGGGTTAACTTGGGTGAAAACATTTTGATAAATCTGCTTTCTTTTGTTTCTAAAAGCTTATTATTATCAAAATTTAATTTATACTTTGGGAAGACAGAAAATATTCAGCTAAATGTTTACTTAATGGAATTGTACGGTTATTGTGCTGATTAATGTGCGATCTATGCAAGTTCATTCGCAATTTCAACTTCATTTCGGTTTTCCCAATGTATTTTTCCTTACAACCAGAGCATATAATGACATACATAACATTGTTGCTGCTACAGTTGAGATTTTGTCGAACAGAAAACACTTTAGTTTCAGTAATCTGTACAGAAGAGCCGACAATAATATTTTTTACATGTAAAACAGCGCGAATCGCCGCACTTGGATACAACTGGTTGAACATGACAAATTTCGAAGACTTTTGGGTTGTTTGAGACTGTTTACAATTTTGGATTTACATAAAACCTTTTCCATATGTTTACATTGGTGTAAAATCGGTAAGTTTTTCTCAATTATTGAAACAGCACTCCGATGGTTAGGATTGAAAGTAGAAACCAATAATAAACTGTCGTATATATATATATATATATATATATATATATATAAATAAAAATGAGTCGTTTCTCACGTGAAGTAAGGTTATATATAGAAAAGAGTAAACATCAGATGGGTTTGACTGGATCAATCTTCTTTAATACGATGAGCTCATTTCGACCAGTATATCGGTCTTTTCAAGTATGTTTAGACAAGTGGAAGATCGCATATATATATATATATATATACATGAACAAGAACAATAAATAATTACAACATCAATATCCTTACATGGCAGTAGGACATGGTCATTGTTTGATAACGAGTTGTTCCTCCGCTTCCATGACAGCTTCGAGTTCAATACAAACGATCCAAATGCACAAGTATGATGTTCTATATTTATTATATACCCCTTTTTATTAGCAAATTGGTAAACAAATAAAGTTGCGTAAATTTACTGGGACGACGTGCTGCGTATTGATACACGGACGGTTGCTTGACCAGCACGACTCATGATTTGAAATCTTAATAACATCTTTATTTTCTCATTTGTTAGCCCAAAAGAGCTTTAAGTGAAACTTTTCAGTGTGTTAACATATTAAATCCATCAAATTTGCTTTACTATCATTTAATTACAAAGAACTGACAATAATAAATAGAGGATATCTGTCTTTCTTGACTAATACCATGTTTATCTCATCGAGTGAGGTAGAAAGGTTATATTTTCACGAGTGGCGCAGCCACGAGTGAAAATATATAACTTTTCTACCTCACGAGTTGAGATAAACATGGTATTTGTCAAGAATTGACGGATATTCTATTTATTATATGATATTATCCATATAATTACGTCCGAAAAGGGTCGTTTTCACGCCGAGCGGCCGCTAGGAACAGCCCGTCACCACAGTAACACTGTGACGTCATAAGCCAATTCGCCGCGTGAGACCATTGTTTTATGACGTCAAATTATATCAGTCACCGTTCGCAGTGAAAATATAAGTTATTTTCACTGTAGCCTGATAAACAGTTTATTTCACTGATAATTCCCAGTATTTCACTGCTCGTCATATAATAAACAACATTCAGGCTTCCGTCCGTCGTGCTTCTTTCTAATGACGTAACCATGGTTATGACGTCACAATAGTAAACCTTTGTGACGTCACAATGACGCAGCATCGCTAGCGAAGCTTTCGGCAAAGCGCTTTTCTTCCTTGGTAATGATAATTTGAGTAACATTTTCCCTTCTTGTGCTGTTAATATTAGGTCCAAATCCAAATTGATACTTTAATCAACTGAAACATTACTAGCAGTGTTAATAAAACATAAATTTCGGAGATTGAATAGAGAAAACATTGAAAATTACGGAAAATTCCGAGAAGTGCCGAAGTTTAGAGAAAGTAGAACCGTCAGCCGTGCAATACGGAAATCGACGATGGAAACCGTATTACACCCCTGTATTACTATCTTAAGTTTACATGGGTATATATATATATATATATATATATATATATATATATATATATATATATATATATATATATATATATATATATATATATATATATATATATATATTTAAAATACGTTTTTCAAAATATTTAACGTGAGGACAGCGAATTCGAACTCGCGTCCTATCGCTTTCGTGTAATCATGAGTGTAGGGGAGTCCATCTTAAAGGGGAGATAGTTGTTTCCCTTCCACCCAGTTGCAAATGCCGATTCGCACATTACAGCTAAACTGAATGTTAGGCAGCGAATTCTAAAATCCCCTTAACAAACGTCACATTATGGAACAGTGAAGATTGACGTTCGATAAATGCATATGTGATTCGTGTATCAATCTTTATTTGCACTTAAGGAGGCCACAAGCCTATAGTACATACATGTATATACAAGCCGTTTTAGGCAGAAGAGAGTGTATTTTTTCTGAGAATAAAGGCATGGTACAGGAACATTGACAGGTTTTCAACATGCCTTTTGCTAGAGCTGCTGATTAAAGATATGAATTTATAAATATTATGATTCGTAAAGTAATATTTTTTTATATACTTATATCTTAAATCAAGGTAGGCTGGACAGACACAAAGAAAATGGTACTCATCTTCGATTACATTTAAATTACACATTTTACATAATCTATGTTCTCTTTCTAAGCAAACATATCTACCAGTTTCAATTAACAATTCATGTGATGAGCAGCGAAATCTTGTAAGTGAAATTCTGAATTTCCTAACATTCAAAGTAGATAAATAGATTTCATTGCATATAGACTGTTTGAACATTCTGTAATAGAAACATTTATTTGATAAAGATACTTTATGGAGCCAATCTTGTTGATAAATATCTTGCAACCTTTGTTTAAAGGATATAAGGAACTGTGTGTGAGAGTGTATACATTGATCAAACCATACATTACCAAAACCGGTCGAACATAACAAATCTTTAACATCTGTGGCCCAATTATTTTTTCCATTTTTGTCATACAACATCATCATATTATAACATTTTTTGGGTAATCTATGAGATGGCATTCCTAATATTTTCAACCAGTATTTTATAGCTTTTACCTTTGAGTCCACATATAATGGAAATCTGCCACATTCACCGTAGATCATTATGTTAGAAGTAGTAGATTTCACGCCAAGGAATTTTTTTTTTCATTGCAAATAAATGTACTTTTTCTATGATATCAAATGTATTAAACCCCCATTCAAACTGCCTTTGTTACCTGTGAGTATTTATAAAGGGTTTACTCGTTAATTTTCAACTCCGATGAACATGTTAATTTTTTGGGCACTGCTTGATAATTTTTTTCGTAATATGCATTGCCCTATGTTTGTTTTGTCATTTAGTAAGCTTACTAAATCATTTAGTAAGCTTATTAATTCATTTAGTAAGCTTACTAATTCAAAGCGAATTAGTAAGCTTACTAATTCAAAACGAATTAGTAAGCTTACTAAATCGAATTAGTAAGCTTACTAATTCGATTTAGTAAGCTTACTAATTCGATTTAGTAAGCTTACTAAATACATGCCTGAATTAGTAAGCTTACTAATTCGATTTAGTAAGCTTACTAAATAGCGATTAAAGTCCCATTTGGCACCCCATATTTCTCAAATTAATGTAGACTTATATGAAATGAAGTATGTATATATACCATGAAGCTATTACGTTATTTCAACTGTTACAGTTATTACAGACGTTCGAAATATTAATACTTGTCATTTTCAAAAGAAGTGCCGTCACTTGACCTCTGTAATTTGCATCTTTATCCATATATGACCCAAACGGATACCGAAAATATCCGTTTTCCTTTATCCTGCCGAGAACACCATCCATTGTATGATAAACACCGAAATCATGTTCAAATCACGGATAACAACGATCGGCTTCACCGTTGCCGTCATGACGCTATTCCGCCGGTCTTCAATGAGTCAAGACCTGAATCCTTTGGAACATGCATGGGCATTGGACGTCGAATCCAAAGAATGGAATCTTATCCACATAATCAGGTTGATTTGGAGGCTGTAGTGCAATGCACCGTGAGTAGCAGCAGCTTCCTCGACAGCGTCAACCGGGCTTGTGGAGGGTACATTCGCTACTGATAACTTTGTTGATGACTTGCCATCTTGAGACATCAATTAACAATTTAAAAAGAAGTTATTTGGACCTGAGTCGATCTCCCAACACCAAATTTGAATCTATACTGATGAAATCGCCAATATAAATGACATTGATGTTAACACATGTTATCACCGATGGCAATTGTGCGTTTTCCCTTACTCAATATGTTTAGCTTTCATGACGTGAGGCTCATTTTATATATACATGCTGTGTCAGTAATTGTGATTATTTGAATGATGAAAAGAAAAATTATTTACTCTTCTATCTGTTTCGTCAGTTAGTATGAAAAGAGATGTGCTCAGTGCAAATATCATTTTGAAATCAAACAAAAGATCTTTTATTAGCAATTCAAGGCTATACTACATTGTTGACATCAGGTCTGTAGTAATATTGGTTACATTAGTTAGATAAATGTAAGAAATACAACTGTAAAATACAAATAAAAAGATGTGAACAATGTCATATAAAATCATTTGGTGAAATTGGTTAGATGACAAATGTAGAAGCGAGTTTAACTCACATAGCCACCCAAAGAACTCTGGTCCAAGCGATCTCGAGACTGCGGTAGAGACCGTTACGCAATGTGTAACGAGGTCACGTGACGCAAACTAGGTGCAGGCGAGAGATCGCCGGCTTTTCGTATCCAAAGTAAACTCGTGTTAATCGGGATTCGTAATCAAAACGTAACTCGTACTAAAAATGCCTGGATATAGGTTATATTTTGCTTTGCATGTATTAATAAATAGTTTGGTAGGTAACTGAACGATTAGTTGTTCAAACAAACGAGACATTTCAGATTTAGATTCATTTATTATCCTTACCTTTGCAGACAATTAGTACAATAAGAAAACGGTGTGGGTACAGGTTGTATTAGCATCATAAAATGTGAAATAGATAAAATCATGTGTCTGACAAAACAGCAAAGATGTGACGAATAGAAAATGCCGGTGAAGAGAAAAAGATAAGTCGCCGACAAAGTAATTTACACCCAAAACATCTCACCACACACCAATATGTACACCTCTTCCTGAGTTGTTCAGGCTTCAGATGACGTATTTGAAGAGTAATTTTTTATACATTTATTAACATTATTATTACTGATAATAATTATTATATCATCATGAGACAAAATTAATATAACCATTTTCAACTCAATTGACAGGTTGTTGATACAATATTACGGAGTCTTCTTCCACAATACAACTTCACATACGGGATTAAATGTAAATGTAAGTACTCGTATATTATTTAAACAGCATTTATTTCAGGATCTTACATGGAAAGATGGGTTGACAAACAGGGTTACAAGTACATATACACGCGTATATGTTGTTTATTATAACCATACTTCATGTGATGTTCATCCATGATTGTGTTTCAACAAATATATTACGATATTTCACAAAGAAAGCCGTAGTTTATCAAGGTGCTTAATAATACTAATAATAGAATTAAAATGCTACTGGATGATTTCAAGGAATGCATAAGAAAGGTAATAGTGTGACATCGATTTCCTGAAAATATGTCTCCGTGTTTGGCGAAAAATCAAGGTTTAATCTTACATTTCATTTAAAGTTTTTTTTATTTGTTGCTATAACGCTTGATATAGTTTAAATGTATTAAAACACTGAAAAAGTGACGGAATCGGCAAACAAGCAAAAAAATGCTTGCATAAATGCCTCTCCCTACAAACTGCAAACACACCAAACAAACAAACAAATAAGTTGCATACATTGAACAATCATAAAATATTAAACCAACAGGCATGTATATGGTACCAGATTACAAGACACAATTGAAGGCGTTAAACTTTAAAGATGTTGAACGTTACATAACAGCAAGGCAATAGATGATAAGAAATAATTAAGAAACAAAGATTGATTTATGAAAAATCCGAAAATCTTTTAGATTTAACGATAACATTGTGGATGGATTTTAGCAGTACACGATTTTCGTGGTTCTTTGCTCAAGCATTTCCTTGCAATATGGATGTTATATTGAAACATGTTGAAAAGAAACATTCGTTTACTCTTGTACTATTGTATATACGTTTGATATCAGTGACAAAGTATATCAATAAGTGTAATAAAGTTACATTGTGTATCAGATATAAAAGGTTACTATAATTATAAGTGTGTCAATCAACATATTTTAATGTAATGCAAACCATAAACAAAATATTTTATGTATAAGATTTTCAACAAGCTCAGTGAAATTAACATTAAGATTGCACCATTGTACACGCACACATATACAATATGATTATACACATTTATAGAACACGATCGAATTAATGAATTATGTTACCAGATGCAGCCTAATACCATTCTCTTCCCACAGAGGTTAGTCCCTAACTAACCTCTGTGGGAAGAGAATGCCTAATACACACTCTCGTAAATGAAAACGTAATGGTAGGGTAAATACGATTATAGCTCCAATACAAATTCTCAATTTAACATACCATATAGATGTTTCTTCAAAGGAGAGAAGTGTTGTGACAGCAAATTAGTTTACGCAATTAAGCTGAACAAAGTCATATACGCTGAGTAGTGTAATTATGTTTTTACAGATAACAAGTGTATTGGACCGGTTCAATTATATAACAAATGGCATGTCGGTGACCGGCGGCATTTCAATTGTCATGTTAACTGTCACAAGTCTGGTCTTGGTGACACACAAACAATCATGAAATAACATTAATGCGACTGTCAGTCTAGATATTTGTCAGCCAATTAAACGTTCACTGAAAGGTTGGAACATATATTCCTACAATGGAATTTAGGGATAGGATGAGCTTTGTATTCTGTGTTCTTTGGCGAAAAACCTCCAACAAGCAGATTTGGCATTTGAAGAATAACTTAACGCTGACATAGGACGATTATTATAGTACATGGATTATTAAGCTCATGGAGAAAACAGGTTCGTTATTCTAATCTTTGTCATCATTGTATATTGCTATATTCGCATGCGAAATACTTGCAAAATCATCACAATTGTACTTTTGTTATTTACAAAATGATATATAGATACATGTTTCTTGAAGAGCGATACGTAAGTCCTTTAGCTAGTTTGCCGATTCCCTTCTTTTTTTTATCATGATAAGAGACAATTACCATGTAAAACAAAACAGACAGTTAGAAGTATTTGTTTCGATTAAAATGCATTCATATTCGTGCTTGTACGGCAAGTAGTGGCGAGTAGGCCACTGCGCAACGGAAACATAGCTGCGTAGGAGTAACGCTAGTTCCATTTTCCCACTAATTGAATTTACACTTTCCAGTGTTTTATTCAGGAGCACAGTGTTCCTTTAAGTAAACCGTCCATCAGACATACATGTAAGGTTAGATGAAATGGCGCATACAGTTTCAGAGGTGTTTTTAATGATGTGCATCGTTCAAGTTACAATTTATATATTCATTAAGCAAACCATGTAAACATTATTCTACGAATTAACAATTCAAGCCTCAAAATGCATGATAACCCTGATTTCTTGGCTGTTTACATTGAAATATTTCTTGAAACATTCATAGGGTTTTCACACTCTCTTCTTATGTTTTAATTTAAGTTGCAAAAAATAAAATTATGATAAAGGTCTAAATGACAGATCTAATGATTATGGTTTAAAATATCTCAAATCTGATGGACCAGAGTGAATATTTCTTGAGATATGGTCAAACCATGCATAGTTGGTAATTGACGTTCATTTTATAAACGGAGCCTCCGAGATCGCCTTGCTTTCCACGGCCATCCTATGACGTCATCCTATTGTTACGATGACGTCATTTGATTGAAAGTGTTATTTCACTGAGTAAAATAACATGTTATTTCACTCAGTGAAAATACGGATATTATTGTAACCGATCAATGCCGTATTTCACCACAGAAAATCGAATAAAATGACATATTCAGAGCCCCTGGTTCCATGGAAACAAAAAATAATGAAAGTCACACATCAGTTTATCAAAACAAAACACACATCTTTAGATCATGGTTGACATGGGTATCAAGTTTGGTGCTTTTCGTAAAATGATAACATGAACAAGATAAAAAAATCTGACCTAATCTGAAAGGTTTCATCACAATGTATGAACATGTCAAATACAAAAGGCCAAGCCCTGGACCATAACAAATTATGAAATTATGAACAAGGTTAAATTTGTTAAAAAGTGGTTAAAGGTCAAGGTCAATGTCACATGGTCCACAATTATTACCTCATGTAACGGTATCAAAGGTCTGTCACTAGCCTGAAAGTTTTTCGGACAAATGGACAGAAAGCATACCCCCATAGTATATCCCGGGATATTCGATTCGGAAACATTAAAACATCCGGTTGATCTTTATGAGGTTGTAGCAATTTGTAGGTGTCAATTAGGCATCATTCGGGGGTAGTCGTGAACCGTCGTACATGTAGGTTAGTAAAATGGGAATATTAAAGACTACTTTTAAAAATCATTATCGATATGAAAAATTGTAAACTGACAAAAATTAATATCGCTAAGGAGTAAGCAATTTATATATCCAAGGGTTTGTTAATCCTTTGCCCAAATTACACGTTGTGCAGTTTCATTAATTTCGTTGTACAATTTCTCCTCTAAAGATGTAACTGGTCGTCTGCAACAAGTACAGCAGACATCCTGAAAATATAACGTACTTAGAGTTGACAACAACAATTCACCGACTTCCGCAATTGTGTTTATTACAGAATTTAAGAGGAACATAAATACTCTTCATAAAGAACATCTTCGAAATTGTCCAGGGTTTAAGTTCCGATAAATCTTCATTAGTATCGAAGAAAAGAAAACAGCACCGAGATCTTCTGCTCTAAGAAAAATCCTAAAGGGAGGGGTTAAACATGATCAAATTTACCCAGACCTTGAGGTTTTCACCAATATATTTCGTCCTAGTGTTTTATCCAATATATAAACCGCCAAACGTCCAAAGGAGTTGATTCCGAAATCGTACATTATAAAGGTTATGTCTCCCTCACATGCGTTATATATTGAGAGAGGATAAGGTTATGACTATAAATAGAAACCTCATACGGGGTTATTCTTGGATGAAAAATCACCATAAGAGGATATTCAAACAAAAGAATAGGCGAAATCCAATACAGGTTTATAACTGAATAAATCAACCACTTGGGCTGATAATTCTGCAACCTCCAATTGCTGTCCACACCATCTCACAGTAGCCAATCAAATATACCCGGGTCAATCAAAGGGTTCGTAGAATAACACGAAAACAAGATCAAAGTGTTAAGTTTTGCATTTTAGTTTTCACCATAGTCTCCATTAACATCAATACATTTGGAGAAACGATGTTCCAGCTTTACCTCGGTTTGGTTTCAGGGTCAAAGTGGTCATATCTCAACCTGAGTCACTATTTTTTCCAGAATCGAACCAAAAGCTCTTCTGAAATGTCCAGGGGTTTCTGGTCACCTTGCACAGAGCTTGCTCGTGTGAAGAACCCTTTTCAGTATTGTTTATACCGACTAAACATTGATGCCCACTGCTTAGCTATGTGTTGAATGGCCACACCTGGCATCGTTTTTAACACTATCGCAGCTACCTTTGAATTAAGCATCCCATTGCGCAACTGTGGAGTTTTCAGGGGAGCCATCATCCAATGTATCTATCATGTCTTCATGGATTTCCTGTGCAGATATTCCTTTCCTGAACAGATCTGCACGTTTTTCAACATCATGACATCTCGATTGGACGGTTGCTATATTTTGTCAAGAGCTCAAGAAATATTATTTTCCAGGTTTATACTGTTGTTATATTGGAAGTATTGGATTGTTAGCTCATGCGAACTACGAACTTTTGATTGACCCTCGTAGTTAGGCAGCTAATAAGCCTTTACAGCTCCGAGCTGACCTTTGTCAAATGACATTGTGTCTGATTGGATAACACTATTGACACGTCAGTCGAGTGAGGTAATATAACTACCAGATCGAGTCGTGGTGCAAACAGTATGGTAATGGAGATCAGAACATATCCCCTTGCAAAATGTAATTGAGTAATGTATTTTTCGCTCTGAACACAACGTTAACGTACCTTATTTTCTTTAGGGAACCACTTTTTCCTTACGTCGTTACAGACCCTGCAGGTGCCAAGTCTGAAATATTAAATGGAATGGAATCAGAAATCAGAAAAATGTCCATTGTTATGAATTTCAATAATATTTTGTAATGTTTGTAACATTTCAATATGTTTGTCAGGGCAGAGAGATAGTTCATCGATATATATGGTTGGTAACGTCTACTGCATTGATACTTTGCACAAAAACATCCTCAATCCTCTCTGCATCAAAGACTACCATTGTACCTACAACAACTGCAATCCTTGGCTGGATCTGGAAACATGGTTTGATCTCTGCAAGTCCTCACAGGATCTCCACTTTGTCAACATGCGTTCCACCTGATACTAACAAGGGACTCCGTTCCTACATTGGTACGTACAAAGTGTTGGCTCGAGTTCTCCCTAACTGTTCGTCAATCCTCGCACCCCTCGATGATGCCATGACCGGAAAACAGTCCACTGATAGAGTGCAATAGACAGACGATCTCATTCATCTGTTTAAGGAGTCACAAAAGGCTCTCTCTACTTGCCGTTCTCTCACTCTTCCACGTGCTGGTGACCAATTCACTGTTGTGGGTTGTCACTGATGGCTCAGTTAAGAGACAGGGTGTTGGAGCTACCTTATATGTCATTCGACAGGACAAACCTCTTCTTGCCGGATTCTTCAGCTCAAATCTTCGTGGTCATCAAGTAAAGTTGTTACCTTGTGAAATTGAAGCACTTTCCATTGGCCTGGCTGTCAAACACTTCAGCCCTTACATGATTCAGTCAAAACACAAGACGTGCGTCCTGACGGATAGCAAACCATGCGTACAAGCCTTTGAGAAGTTGTGGAGAGGTGAGTTTTCCGCAAGTCCATGCATATACACATTCCTATCGATTGTGAGCCAAAATCAATCACACATTCGTCATCTTGCAGGTGTTGCCGACAGAAACGCACCAGAGTGTCTCAACGCTACTTGCCAAGTTTGCTCCTTCGTGTCTCGGACAGAGGTATCAATTGTTCGAGCCACATCAATCCAAGAGTTCATCAGTTGAGGATCTAGATTACCTTTCTCAAGCAGAGCTGCTTGGAAGTCGATCAAATCAGAATGTGGAGACCTTGGTCGCACACATGCCCACCTTGTACAGGTTACCCGTCCATCTAAGAAGCTCACAAGCATTAGGGACATCAAACGTTACCTTCAGGTTGCTTTAATCGCACGGGATGGCCTGCTCGTAGTTGTCCAGAAGGAACCTTTCACTTCTAACAGAGAACGAATCATTGTTCCGTGACATGTAGTCAGTTGGTTACTCACCGCTCTTCACGTTCAACTTGACCACCCAACCAATCACCAATTGAAACAGATCAAACAACGCTACTTTTATGCTCTGGATCTTGACAAGTCTGTAGAAAACTACTACTTCCAGTTGCCATAGGTGCCAGTCCCTTCGCAGCCTGCCTCATACAGTCATTCAGCAGTCCACAGGAGATCCACCAGACACAATCGGAATCAGCTTTGCCGCAGATGTTATTCGCCGCCACGGCCAGTTCATTCTGATAGTCAGGGAACGAGCGTCATGACACACTCCGCAGGTCACTCATAGCTTTGTGCAGTGAAGTCCACCCAATGGATGCCCCCCCTGCAGTCATTCCTACCGATCCTGCACCAGGCTTTGTAGCCCTAGTAAACGACAAGTTCTTGAAACAACAGGGACTGCTCATTGAAGTGGGAAGAGTTAAGAACAAGAATAAGAACCCTGTAGCAGAGAGAGCAGTACAGGAACTCATAACCGAGTTATGTTTCATCCCTCAACCTCTCCCTTGCCACTGCACGTCTTAATTCACGGATTAGATCCAGAGGTTTCTCTGCGAGGGAAATGTGGACCCAACGTGACCAGCACACTAACGTTCAGCTGCCTATACAGGATATGGACCTCATCCTCAGTCAGCATGCTCAACAATCATTTACCGAGTGAGCAATCAAAGACACCCAGTCTTAAGCAAGGCACCCCATGTTGATGTTGCATGGAAGCATTGTGTATATTCACAGTGCTACGAGCTACGTGCTCGTGACCGGTATGTCCTTGTTGCAATTGATAATGACTGGTGCAATGTCCGCAAGTTCACAGGAGCGCAGAGTGAACAAGTCTGAATGTTACTCTGTTGACATCCCCACACATCAAGAACCATTTAGATCTTCTACCAACGAGGCTGAGCTACCAGCTGAAGACGACCATAACATGTTCCCAGCGTCTCACATTGCTCTCCCACACCCTCCACCTATACCCGATGTCATCACGGAGCCACCTACAGCTGCAGATAGAACTGACCCGTTCTGTGCCGACATGGATGATGCCGGTTCGCACCCTCAGGACCCTAATGGCCATGCTGATATTGTAATTGACCAGTCAGAATCTCCCACCCTCCCCGAGCTACGTCGATCTAGTCGCAGCCGTAAACTGCCTCCTCACCTTTCTGACTATATCCTGGACTAGATTTGTGCTAGTACCCACTCTTATGACTGCGTCATTTTATTTCAGCATAGTCAACCTGTGTACGTGGTGATGGGGCAGAATAATCCCCTAGACTGGATCGCAGTCTACCCTAAGATAGTCTCCTCCACCAATGTATTTACTTCGTGCAAAGCTGTAGGATATAATTGGGGCAGAATACTCTCCCGAGACTTGAGGGCAGTCTACCCAGTGATAGTCTCTAATTTTGTTTTCTTCATCTTTCAGTGTTTGATTCTGTGAAAAACAATCTTTTTTGTTGCCCTAAACTTTCGTGGGTACATTTCACGAACTTTGATCGTACCTCCCCTTCAGTAAAAAGGAAGAAGAAAGAGAAGTTACCCCAGTTGGCACTATTTGTTAGTGAGTTACGCTATGTGTTAGAGTTATCCCCCTTTGTGTTAACTCGGTTTCCCAGTTCTGGTGTTGCCGATCTAGCGAGTCTGTCTGTGTGTCTCCCCATGTGTTTTGGAATAAAGTTTGGATCGAGTTTCGCTGTGTCTTGACTGTGAACGAGAAGTGGAAACTTCCTCATTGGCGTTGAGCGATCCCAATATACGATCCCTTTATGGAGTTGGTGATCAGTTCGTGTGGTAAGAGCCTATTTGGGTGTCAATTGGTTGGATGTGCAAACGCAAGAAATCTTTAACAGTGTTGGGTGTATATGTTGGAATATTCAAAATGAGCTTTCAACCCATCATGCTTGCAATTGGTCTCTTAATATTTTGGAAAAATGTATGACCAATGAACACAGCTGTAGCAAATTATGAACCACGTGAGTAATCCGAAATAATTGTCCCTCTTTCCTGTAAAAATAGATTTTCCTAAACATCTCAAACTGAAACGGGGGTGTCATGTTATTTTGGATCTCAACATTAGTAAACATATGATTGTTTTTATTTCCAAACCATATTGCTCCTGAATGTGCAGACATATGCCAATTTTGCGCATAGTTTCGCGTTTCCTCGATGAGGGTATACGTTCCGATAAATCTGCACCATGGATTATCGACGATGACGTTCTTCACGCGAAGCAATCATCTACAAGACGATAATTAGCGACCCTTCATTCTCTTCCTACAGGGTTTAGTTCCTTTTCGATCCTAACCTCTCTTCTACTTTGATATATTTCTCGGCTAGAAATGGAAAGTAATTATTGGTTGCATTGAAAGTTCCTTGTACAATCAGCGACGCTGCTGTAATGGTATCATTTGCCAGTGACACGTCATAATGCTATTTCGAAATGGAAACGTATAGGATTTTTATACTGATGGAAATGAATAAGGGAACGCTTAATTACTGTTAACTTATGTCTGGCATGTTCCCTTTGTTCGAGGCTGCGTGGGGCCATTATAAACTGAAAATGTTGATGTTTACTTTCACTGAAAAGGTACCGTGCACGTGACAATTGATTTCCATGAACTTCATGCATGGCAACGTCCATTTAACCTTCAAGGAGTCAACGAATGTCAGTGTACCTTTACCTTCAGAATCATGCCTAGAGCATACCTTTCTGATAATGAGAAATGGCAGGCTATCGGGTGCATAAACAGCGGTCAATCAATATGCCAGACAGCCAGACAATTTAACAAGTCTAAAAGTGTGATTTCGCGACTGTGGAACCGGTACCGTCAGACAGGGAACGTAAAGATTAGACCCGTTTGTGGTCCAAAACGTAAGACAACGCCCCGAAACGACCGCCAGCTGCGATTTAAACCAGCATAGAAAATAAACTCTGAGTTCAGGGCAGTAACGAGACTAAGAATTTGTGACTGTACTGTCAGAAACAGACTTAAAGCAGCAGGCTTAAAGTCACGTCGTCCTGTTGTTGGGGTAAGGCTGACTGAGGAACACAGACGTCTCAGAAGAGCATGGGCTACACAACATCGAGTTTGGCGCAATACCATGTTCAGTGATGAGTCACGATTCAATTTGGACTTCGCAGATGGTCGGATCCGCGTTTGGCGACGCCTTCGTGAACGTCACCATCAGTGCACCATCAAACAACACGATTCCTACGGGGGCGTATCTGTGATGGTATGGGGCGGCATAACCTACGACCATAGGACCAACCTTGTTCGACTTGATGGAAGGGTGACTGGTGTCCGTTACCGAGACGAAGTGTTGCAACCTGTTGTTCTTCCTTTCCGCCGTAGAGTGGGTGTAAACTTTGAGTTTCAACATGACAATGCTCGACCCCACACGGCTAACGTCAGCAGGGATTTTCTCACGCAAAACAACATCAGAGTGTTGGCATGGCCGTCCAAGAGCCCAGACATTAACCCCTTTGAACACCTCTGGGACGTTCTTGGACGTCGGGTGAGGGATCGTGATGTTCTACCCCAGACACCTGATGCCATGTTCCAGGCTCTCCAAGAAGAGTGGCGCGCAGTTTCCTCGGGCTGTCATCCGGGAGTTGATCCAAAGTGTTCCACGACGGCGTGAAGAAGTGATCAGGAAACAGGGAGGACACACCAGATACTGAAATTTCACCTGTGGTGTACATACTTAATGAAATATACTTGATCAAAACCCATGACAATAAAACAAATTTCACCATCAATACATGCGTTCCTTTATTCATTTCCATCAGTATATTTAAAGTCATACGTCAGTTACACATAAAATCATGTTCAGTTTATGTTTCCGAGACCCTATTAACAAAATGTTCAAGGCGAAACAGCATACATGAGTCGGAAGCTGATCTGACATGACGTCAAGGCTTTGTGACGTCAATTAGTGGCGTTTTTTATGATTTTGGAACACATCTACAATTATCTAGAATTTGTTAAAACTATATATGCACTATGCCATATCATATTGTTTTCGAATATTCACTCAAGTAGTACACGCGTTGTCGCTATTCAATGATAAGCAAACAGTTTTAGGATTCACATTAGATGTCTGGTTTTCCTAAAGTAGTTCGTGTATTTGACCGTTGACCTGTTTTGTATATTTATCATATTTGGATACCACTTTTATCAGATTGCTTTATTCCATCGGCAATATCCTGTTTCATGTTAAAATGCGAATGCTTGCAAGCTCGTGTTAAAGAAAACACAAATAAGCTCATTGGTCGTTCATGCTGAAGTGCTATGCATTTTCTATTCAAATCAAACATTCGTTTCAAATGTTTACATAATATGCAACAAAGTAAGCGCAACATTGTTTAAGAAACAGAGATGCACCATAAGCAATATATTAAATGAAGACCTGTTAAAAAAACTTGATTAAATGACCTATTTCAAACTTCAGCAAGGTAGTAACTGGAGTTTGTCACCCGACTACTGCAGTATTATCTTTGGATAGGAAGTTGTCGTTCGAGGTGAAAAATACTTACACTGACAAAAATGAGACAGCCATCAAGGTTGCATATATAATTTTCTTCGATTCTCCGTCTGTTACTTCTGTAGTTTGCAGTCTGTAACTACCTGCATCTGTAAACCAACAATTGTATCTTTTTTTTAATAACTTTAGCTTTATTGATATAATAAATTTTGTTATTTAAACAAATATAGACCGCTTTACACTTTCCTGAATGTGGCAAGTTTAGGGTGTCTCGTTTGCCGACCGTTAAAGTTATTTGGTTTCCACTACAACATCGGGAGATCTGGAAAAATCTTTGAGTATAAACAAAAATACCGAAACCCCGTGCGAAAGTTAGCACGAATCTTAATCTTTCTTTTCGCACGGCGATATAGATTCCACCTTGTGCATTCATGCCATTATCGTATCACGAAAGTCTGTCCATCGTACCATAGCCCGATAAGAAAATCAGTTGCTTCCGTTTATCATGTTTCGCGACTACCAACAATCCTCGTGATACCGTTTTGTATTTCATTGCCATCACGATTAAACCACATACTTATGGGTCAATATTTAGCACAGGAAATATGTATGCAGTTGTATGGTCTCCGTAAGAAATATAAAATACTATATTTTCATACACATGCACATAATGATATATAGAGGTATTGTTATGTATGATACGTAGGTTATACTATGTAATCTATATATCATCACATGCCTCATTCAATATAACGTTTCTGATATAGTAAATACCCTCGTCCACCAGGTAATCAAGGTAATGTACTCCCAATACGACGTTGTATATTCATCATGTAGCCTTCGTGCATTCTCGCAAATATCACATTATTACTAACCCCCTTTGCACTGAGCTACGACTTCTAAAAGTCTTCACGATTCTTCCAAACTTTTCGGCTACGACTTTGTTGGCATGAAGCGGGGAACATTTTGGGATGAGATTGTCCAATTTGATATTTCTACGAGTAACTTACGACTTATTTACGACATAGAGAGGAGGGACTCCTGACCCGTTCACGACTAACTGCCAACTCTTTTCCGACACTAAACCGCCACCACGACTCTGACACAGACTCATTCCCGACCCACTCACGACCATTGCGACCCGTCACAACCCAGATACACCTCAAATACGAGTCACATGCGAATCACATATGAGTTATTTGGCTTTATTGTCGTGTTTAGTCTGGAATGGGTCGTCACTGGTCGCCTTTGAGTATTGGTTAGTCGTACGTAAGTTGGCATAAGTTTGGCATGAGTCAGCAAATATTTTAGGGGAATACCTATTTCGGCGAAACCGTATTATAGCTGGTTCGCTTGTATTGAAGGGAAGTAACTCTGATCATGTAGAGCTAGGGTATTTATTCCCGTATCTGGGACCACTCGCGCTCAGTTGACACTGTTACAATGTCTGTTAGTGCTTCTTTCTGGCACAAATACAGTAAAGGATGTCTTAGTGTGATTTTGAAAATGTGGGACCACTTGTTATTTTGCCTATATAGATAGTGGTCCCACATTTCCCAGAAGTGACATTTTAGTGTGATTATCATTTTAAAAATGTGCCAAACGACATATGAATGGAATGCAAATGTAATCATTTTAAAATATGTTAAGTATCAAAATATGTTCTACTTCCATATAATTAATGGAAAAAAAGATGGAAACATTTCAAGAAATGATTAGAAAACAATCAATCAGAAATTGAAACTCTGAAATATGTCACAAACAACATTTTCGGACCATTTTAGATGGAAAACATTTTCCATCAATTTTCAAATGCTGATATCTGTCGGAGGGTCAACGTTCCATTATCTTTATCAAAGATGGAAACTATTCAGGAATCTCATGGAAACACTCACTTTATAATATTAAACTGGGAAATACGTTCAACGGTTGATACCGGTACCTGTCAATCTCGAAGCGAATGTTTGGAAAGCTTATGTTAATTTTATTGCACTTTGACCTGACCTGTGCGGGTCAAGTATTTCAACCAATGAGATTTTGAACACATATGCTAAGTAGCTGTGACCTGTGACCTTACATCAACTACAGCCAATGAAAAGAGAGTGCTCATTAATATTCATGAGATTTGTCCAACTTTTTCGCGGGATTTAAAATAGACATCTGTTGACATGTTACGATGTAGTAGATTAAATAATGGTTTCCATCTTGTGAATTTGGAATAGGGACATGTGAATTTTACTTCACATTGTCTTTTATATGAAAACCACCCAATACCAGTCCCTTTTACCTATCTCACGATTAGAAATGACTACCTTTCACAACGAATCAGGAAATGTGGGACCACTTGTCGCGGCCGTATATAGGTAGCGACAAGGTGGTCCCACATTCTCATAACAACGATAATGATCTAAAAACGAACCCGAAAAATAGAAAATGTAATTCTTTAATATTTTCTAAATGTTCTAGTACAGAACTGTTTTATATGTTTGTACCAAGTCGGGTTGTCAGTAAGAATACGAAACCAAAAGGCTTAGCTTCAGTGTGAAATACAAGAGTTACCTCCCTTCCTTACAAGCGAACCAGCTATAATACGGGTTCGCCCCTATTCCCGACTCACACATGACCACCACAACTCAATACGACTGGATACGAGTAAATACGACTGACATGACGACTTAATACGACACAATCAGAATCAGATACGAGCCACTTACGACTAGATCACAACTGAATACGACTAGATGAAATTTCTGGAACGGGTCGTCACTGGTCGTATTTGAGCATTGGTTAGTCGTGCGTGAGTTGGCATTAGTCGGAAGTGAGTGGCAAGTATTTTAGGTGAAGACCTATTCCAAGCTCACACACGACCGCCACGACTCAATATAACCGGATACGAGTAAATACGACTAACAAGACGACTTTAAGCGACCTAATAAGAATCAGTTACGAGTCACTTACGACTAGATCACGACTGAATACGACTTAATGGAATTTTTGGAATTTCCGGTCGAAAGTACGAGCATTGCCCGACTGAAAAAGTCGGAAGTTAGTTTTTGAACATGTTAAAAAACCCACTACCAACTAAATTTGACCTCCCGACTCATAAAGACTCTTGAAGATTTATCTACGCTTCAAGCCAACTTGACGGAACTCAGACACGCCTCATTACGAGTCACTGACAACTCACCCAAGACTTACCGGCTCGTAGCTCAGTGAAATGGGGTACTAATGCTTACGAAGCTTTGCGACTTTTGACGTTGTCCTATTCGCGTTTTGTCAAATTAGGTACAGTGTGAAACGGCATTTAAAGGCACTGCAGCACGTTTTGGGCAAATTATTTTAGAGAGAGGTAGATTTGCAGGTCTCATGAGAATTTGAGTGTTCAGAGAGCAAGATGGTTGTCATATGACCATTCTTTCATTGTACCAAATTTAAAACTCTACTTTGAGTGCTTAGGTATCGCTACATCAGTCAGATCACTTGAACTACCTTCGAGTGGGCATTTTAATGTGAACACATTAAAATGGCCTCTCGATGGGAAATGGACTGGCATGTCTTAACTGAACACTGTACTTTCGTTTTAGAACTCTTTTTATTGATTTAGCAGTAATATGTTGCCATTGGTAACACTTACTTATATTTTTGTGATAGCACTTTATTTTAGTAAAAAAACGTGCTACAGCGCCTTTAAGAGCCACATGGTATGTTAGGGTTTAACATACAAAATTAGATAACCGAACATACTTTTGATATCAATCGCTAGAGAAATATTTTATCTACACTTTGACATATGATAAATAATTTTCATGTCACGACAATCCAATTTGTTTCAAAGACAAGTACGTATTTCTTTGATAAACGCGCGTCAATAGAACCCGACGTCATATAAACAGATTTCCCAACATCATTGCATAACAATTACTACACAGCAACAAGCGTTTCCGAGGCTTGCAGGTTTGTACATTGTACAAGTCGCCATAGCAACCTAAATAACGTTCAAGCTTCTCAACCGTCTCCGTCCTGCAGGCACACATTACTGAATGTGACGATTTGTATATGAACCTGTTTCGAAATGTCCTGTGATATTTTTTAATGTGATTACACTAGCAAATGTGCACACATTTCATTGATTATACAATAAAAGCCAAATGTCCAGTTGGGCAAAGCATTTATTCAAAAAACTGTACGCACTACAATTGAATGAAATGGTAAACAAATAAACGCCCAAAATTAGGTATTACAATTTCTTTGGATACTTATAAACTGTGTTTCTCTTTGTTTGTTAACAGTGTGGGAGTGAGAATTTCATCCGTCCTCAAAATATCCGGAACCTGCACGAATGAACCTAAAATATTATAAAATTCCTGTTCATTCTGATCGGTTCCTGGCAATTCCAAATAAATGTTTTGGGGCTCTATCAATTCTATCGTTTCAACAGTCAGAGTAGCTCGTCTAACATTCATGTAAACTTAAACATGACCCATTTTTACTTGTTACCTTTGACCTACTATATTAGCTGAACGGTTGCAAAATTCACAAAAGTTCAAATATCGATTTGTCACTTACGTATTCTGCATCCTGATACACTTTTATGTTCTGTCGTAATTTCCGGATGGACATCGGAGTTACATTTGTATTGGCACGAGTCGCCGTAGAGTCCCTCTTGGCAAACCTCACAATTGACATCTTTGTGGCTACAAATCAGACATTGACTTTGACATCTCTCTCGACAGTCCTTTCCAAAATGACCATTGATACACAAATCATGACAGCTTCCCTTATTATCACAGAGTTGGCCGTTACATTCACAATTGATGAGACAGTGAGGTCCATGAACAGTCCCGTTACAGACAGGCGGAACTCCTGTGTAGCGATCACATTTGTTGTCAATGTTTGATGACAGACATGGCGCCCTGCATTGCTCTCCGTAGTATCCAGGCATGCAACCTATGGTACAGACACCTCTACCTCGGGAGTCTAGGCGACAGGCATTTCCTACACAACTGTCTTGACACGGGTATGTACATTTCTTCCCATAGAAACCAACAATGCATCCATTCAGACATATGCCTTGCTTATCGCAGTCGTTTTTGAAGCACTTGCCACAGATCAATGCTGAGGAGGGCAGGACTGAAAGTTGAATTATGATTAAATGTCAGATCTGTGTTTGTAATTCAACAGAGTTTGCTTCTTGGGCATTTATGTTTACACAACACATTTTAACATTTGGCAGGAACATAGTCATAACAAGCCACGACAAATAAGCTGGATATGATATCGTTGTTCAATATAGACGGTCACAATTAGGGATTCTGTAATGATGTTCCTTACCAAGTAGGGATGCAAAGCAAGATCAAATCATGATAGCATGTGTTAAGTCTAAGATTCCCGACGCCCGATTCCCGAGAGAAATGCCCCAAGGGAGGAGGGCATACTTTTAAATAATGCCCACGGGTCATGTTTTATCTAACTTATAAAAAGAGTTGGACATCACACATACAAGTTTGACATGTCAACGTTTAAAAAGAGATAGAGAGGACATGGTTAAGATAACTGCCCGGGGCAGAGGGACATTATTAAGGTAATTCCCCGGGGCAAAGGGACACTATCAAGATAATTGCCCTGGATAGCAAGATTGTATTAGGTTTGAGGGAAATCACGAGAAATAGTGTTCTCGAAGAACAACAGAGTGACGTCACTGGAAGTTTATAACTAATGAGGGAGGATGCTCATGATGTGTCCGTAGTTTTGCGTTCGACTCTTCAGTTTAAAAGGATTATGGAGGGTATCTTCTTTGTAATTACCAATATCAGTTGGAAGTGTTAAAACCATTGAAAAGGCATCTTGATTTTTCCAAGTTATTGGCACCTCGAAATTTCACAGGTCAAGATAGTTACAATACAGAATTGAAAGTTTTCGAGATCTCTATCTCTAACACGGGTTTCCTTCCCATCCAACTGTGTAGTGACAGAAGATCAACCATGGATTCAACACTGGGACCAAGAAACTGGATTGAAATATATGCAAGTGAAACACCAAAATCCATGCGGCTCCGAAGAAGTTAAACTTTTTGCTGGATACCAACCAATCACGCGCCCCATGACAACAACAAAACCAAAACAAAATGCCTTTAAAAATGGTGAACGAAGGAAATTATGAAATTTGCGTTATTTGCAAGTGAATTTATTGTTTTACGTTTTCAAAACGGTCCATTAACCGAATGTGAGGGCGTGGATTCGAATCCTGAAATTAACTAATCTCGAAATCCTACAATAATGTGCAGTGTGATCCTAAATGAGACAATGTGACTGTGAAAGTCGCGATGTAATTTTTACTTTAAATGACGCATGAACAACAGAAGTTACAACTTACTCATGAATATTACAATACAAACCAGGGTTTCAATTGCCATTGCGTCTGAAAAAAAGTAAAACCATAAATTAATTGGCACATAATGAAGTTTACTCAAATTTACTCAAATGAATGGATTTGGTACAGGTTATTAAAGATAAAGCACCCTCTCCGTTGTTCAGTACCGACATAAAATAATGAATCGAAATATGTTCATTTTCCCGGATGTACTGATAATTGAAGGGGTTATAGGATATGTACCATTTTAAAATTTGATAGTAGATGAAGGTTTTTTTCCAGTCTGATTAAAATCGACGGTTTTCCGTGGAATAAAAAATGCAAAATAGTGCATTTACCGGGATACGAACTCATATCAGTCGTCGGTTCCACGCCAAAGCGACCTTGTGGCTAGGAATCTACAGAACCTGTATCCCGGTAGATATATTATTTTGCAAATTTTATTCCTCGGAACAAGGTCGATTTTAATCAGACTGAGGTTTTTTCCCCAATATTTAAAGATTATTTTTACTTTCGTGTTGCCAAAGACATTGTGTTAATAGCTTTCTTTTAAATAACATCTTGGCGTAAAGAAAGCTAAATCGAATTATTGGAATTAAATTTAATTTACTACAAATTTTAAAAACGCAGATTACCCCGTTGTTAACCTAACTCCTTCAATTGCAGTATATGTACAAAATAAATAATATAGAAAAGTAAGACTACTACAAATATGATAATAGACTATAAGCGGGTTATTGTCATCATCTAATCTTTCACAGAGAGACTAAAATTCGTTAGGGTGATAGGCACTTCCTTTAAAAAATAATTAATTACAAAGTATTGGAGTAATAAATCAGTTATTGCGGTTTTGGGCCGAGGTTTTGTTTTCATTTGGCCATGTACTCTGTATTTGCTCGTACGGCACATTATGTGATGCAGGCGGTAAACAAGATAATGGTTTATTCACCTGACAGACTATAGACTGAATATTAAGATTTTAAAAGTTATACAAATCTTGCAAGGGAGTTCCTTCCTGCTCATTTGTACGTTCAGGTAACTTCTTATATTTGCGGCAGAAGAAAACAATCATGAAAACACTGTAAACAGAAAATATTACTTACATATGGGCATAGACATTTTAAAATCGAAAAGGACTAAATGAGTCATATTTGTTTTTGTTATTCTTAAACTTACAAATGATGGCCAAAGAAGCCTTTCTGAAATAGTTTTCTGTTTGAAACTTTTTCACTTGTTACTTACATGTTCAATATGAAAGAGATAGACAAAAATGTTGACAAGATTACGATGGCAGTTCCCGGATCTGGACAGAACAAAACATATCATTAAAACAAGTGTACATGTATCACTTAAAGAACAATATTTAATACACTATTTTTGAGTTTCTGACACTCATCTTTTAAAGGTAATCGAGTAAAGTAAGCACTTGGAGAATTGTGCTGTATATGCGGATAAACTGCGATCAGAACACATTTTCATCGGCTGCTTCTATGCCCTGTCCGCTATTAATGGCTGCAATATTGTCCAAGCGGCGTTAAACAATAACTCACTAACTCATAAGGCATAAGTTGCGAAGACATCAGGGTAGTCATCCGGATACAAATACCCTGAATGAACAGATTTATACATGTAATAGAAATTATTCTATATGATAAAATTATTTTCTAAATTTCACAATACAATACCCCCTTCACACTAGATGCTGAATGATTCGGAAGGCTTTTAGAATGAACTTTCTGGAGATTAATTGACATTCGTACATCCAAACGTTTTAAGTTCACTGCATTTCAATTGTTGATTTCACTCCCACTCCCATACCCACACGTGTTACAACTTTACAGGTGCAATCGAAGTGAAAAATATGAAACGATATTCTGAATGTATTCCGTTATAAAGCTGAGCCACTTCGATTCGAATGTTTCCCGAATGCGCCTAGAATGAGTCAGATGGCATGAGGAATTTTGCGACCATCTGCAATAGAAATGCTTCTAACATGAGAACATTTTTGCTGTATCCTAACACCAGTGCATTCAATAAACATCCGGAAGTGCGAGAATAAATTATTTCCGATTCCATCTGCTTGCTTTCTGTCAATTCCGCATCAGTGTGAAGGGTCCTAAACTTGTTTTAATATTATTACAATTGTTATGGAGAGGGCCACAATCATAATTTGTTGAGTTACATGTATCTTCTTCGGCATTTGAGTACTGATCACAAAAGTCTCCATATGTGTTATTTCTACATTTGTTTGAACAATGCCCTTTTTTCTGATGGCAAATGTTTTTTGGGCAGTATCTGCTGCAGGTTAAATTACAAGCATCGCCATAAAATCCCTCATCGCATCCGTCAAAACAGAATCCGTCAATGTCGCAACTGATCCCCTTTGTTATTGGAATACAATGAGCACACTTTCTATGCTGTTGCGCATCACTTCCGTCGGTGCCGGAACTGTTGAAATCTGAAACCAAGCGTGTTTCTGTTATCAACTTGGTGTTGCAAAGTTTATAGACAGGTTGAGAAACCCGTTACACAAAGCACCATGGGGGTCTCATGCCGTAAACTACAGAATTATAACAATCCATTTATGTAAATTGTTTCGCAAACAAGCTTGCCACACAATGTTTTCATGGTCATTTAAAGGAATTGATTTATCGAATGAATTGAATAAACACGGTCATATTATATAGCAGTTTTCGTTTAGCAACTAAAGACATACATACATTTACAAGACTAGTTTGTTCTTTGATAAATAATATACATTTTCAATTATAAAGTTCACAGTTTGTTTCTCGATCGCACAAACAGTTGTGAAAAATGAACTACCTGTCGCGAATAAAGGACCGAACACGATCACAAGCACGTACACAATCCAGATTTCGATTGCCAGTTTACAGTTGATCTTCGTGGACAGCATAGAGACCCTTCAAAATACGCAAATATACGATTAAAATATTTTGCAATTTCTTGTCATTTACAAGAAATGCAAATATTTAAAGACAGCTAGCTTCAAACAGAATAAAACGTTAAATAAAAGTGACATTAACTTTATCACTATGATTCTTTAGACGGTGACATAGAGTGAACTGTTATTACAAATAATATCTGTAAAAGTGAACTGTTATGACAAATCATATGTTAAAGGCAACTTTACCGGTAATTATAATAAATGTTCATAAACTATGTTTATGATTTAATGAGTGCATTTTTACGTCAGATTGATCAAAGAAGTAATTAAACATCGGAGTTTCAGCAAATGTGAGTGTTATGTGTGGAAGGCCAATCTACATTTCCATGCGGAGGAAGGAACGGGTCAACCACAAAAAGTAAAATAAAATATGTTTTCTCTCCATTGTTTATATGGTGACATTGCAAATAAGTATACAGATTCCAAATGGATGCAGAATCAACTTAAATAATTGTACACATTAAGAGAAAAGTTGTAAATTGTCTATTCATGTTTAGCTCATCATGCCTGAAGGGCCCGATTGGCTTATGGCATGGCATGGTGTCCGGCGTCCGTCCGTCCGTCTGTCAGTCTGTCCGTCTATAAACTTTTCACCTTTTCGTCTTCTTCTCCAGAACCACTGGGTCTAGGGAGCTGAAATTATGTGTACAGGCTCCTTGGCCAATGGAGATTCTAAATGTTAGATTTGGTGATCCAGTGGCCCCAAATAAGGGCCTCACATGCCATGAACTAAAAACCTATTTTCGTCTTCTTCTCAAGAACAAAAAGACCCAGAAGGCTGTATTATATTGTACAGACTCTTCAGCCAATGAAGATTATGTGTTGTAGATTTGGTGATCCTGTGGCCCCAAATAAGGGCCTCAAAGGCCATGACCTAAAATCCTATTTTCATCTTCTTCTCAAGAACAAAAAGACCTAGAAGGTTGTAATATTCTGTGCAGACTCTTGGGCCAATGGATATTCTAAATTGTAGATTTGGTGGGCCTTAGGGACCATGACCTAAATATCTATTTCAGTCTTCATCATTAAACAATATAATTCCTATTGACCTACATAGCCCTTGGCTCTATTTGTTCTAAATAACATATGTAGAATAGACCACAATTTTATGACATATAATTCCTAGTCAAGATTTATTGATATGTATTTTGTGATATTAAAGTATTGCTTATTTTGTTATATACAAGATAGTTGGAGTACATCATTTCTTGCTACAGTTGTATATGCTGTTTTTGGCTGTCATAATCATGGCATTTAAAGCATAGTTATTATTACCTTTAACCCCAATCAATACTTTATTATAAAATTATAAAACTTTTATAATTATAAAACTACGCTGAACATCTTCAGTGCTGAGCCATATGTTTAGCTCGCGCCATATATTTTACATTGCTACACTCCAAGAACATATGATAATTTTTTTCGTCATGTTCGTTGCAAAATGTGCATTTGGGTTATCAACGTAATTTATTTTATGCAGGAAATGTTTTGTTGGCAGTATTCTGTGGATGATTCTATACTGTAGCCATCTCAACTCGGCACTAGGAGTATATTCATTTGCAATCAAGCTGAAACATTCCCTATCCAGATCAGTGTATTTCGAATCAGTGAGGTATTCCCATTTATCAGCAAAGCAAAGATCAACAACGTGTGAGTCAAGTAATAGATCGTACATTTTCTGGTGATCCAGAAGGGAGTTTGTGCTTTCGATAGTAGTATACATGATTGCACAGCTTACACTCGGGTATAATACTGCCTTATGAGTTGGCATGATATAAAACTGCACGTTTAATGCCTCCATAAGTAAGAAAGTATGTATCAATTGCGTTCTTTCAAGAAAAAACAAACAAACAAAAACAATTGGACGAGAGAATTAAAAAGAAATTGCAATTGGGATTGATCGTTACTCAGTGGAACGGAGGTAGAACGGAGGTAGAACGGAGGTAGAATGGAGATAGAATGGAGATATAACGGAGGTAGAACGGAGATATAACGGAGGTAGAACGGAGATATAACGGAGGTTTAACGGAGATAGAATGGAGATAGAACGGAGGTAACTAACGTTGTCTCCCTTTGAAATGAAATTATCTCCCTTTGTAAAGTGATTATCCCCCTTGCTTTCCACGTCTTACGGTGAACGCCAATGTTGTGATGTTTTAGTCAATGACTGTTGACCTTTTGTGGTGTTAATATCATATTCAACATTCCTTGACACTCTGAACTTGATTTATTGTTGATATGTTGCATAGTTTCTTTTACTCGTGAAAAACTTGTTGAGGCGATAGGTATGTGACAGACAATAACGAACGTCACTCGCTGTATGATGTGTATCACTATCTCATTGTTTTTGCCGATCATCATAATTTTCTATCTCATCTCGTGGACTTTCTCACTCCACTCGATGAGATAGAAATGATATTCGGCAAAAACAATGAAATAGTCTCTATTCATTATGATGGAAGAGGGCCAAGTGAGACCTAACCCTACTCTGCCATTGAATAAAACATTTGTTTGAGTTTATTCGAGTACGATTGTTATTTAATCAATATATTGTTCTCAAGAAAATATAACTTATAAAGTGATAAGCCTTATGATTTTCACTTGATCATTCCTTATTATTACTATAGGTATACTCCATGAGTTTTAATATTAAAATCAATCACTGATTAAACTACGATTATCCTACCTCAAACATAGAAAGCTGCTAGTCCTTTGTAAGACTGTAGTAGTTAATTGTACATTTTAATTCATGAAAATCATGGACGAATGTAGTATACTACTGAAAACAAAACTACATGATGACAAACTGTCAAACGCATGCAGTATTACTGTATTCTAAATCACATGGTTGGTGTTCGAAGTCACGCAATGAGATAAAAAAAAAGAAGGTAATATGATAAACAGTTTATGATCATTATGTACTTTGACTTCCCGGTTCAAGTGGTCATTAAGTCCCTGTCATGTGTTGGTTGTCGGTAACAGGTAGTGACTCAATGTTTCACATATTCTCTTATCAATAACTTAAAGCAATAACAAAATATTAAATATCCTTTTTAAATCTAGAACTGAATTTATTGTGATATTAAATCTGAAAAACGGATTACATTATATTTGTTTCATTTAGTGACTAGCGACACAGTTATATTATATGTTATCTACTCATAGAAAAACATTTATAATACTGAAAAGTATGTAATATAAACTTATCGTTATTGTGGATATGCGACTCTAACTTGAGTTCCTGGAAACAAGATTAAGCAGAGAACAAACTGATCAGAGAAGCCTAAGATACACGGGTAAAAACGTGACAGATAGGGATCGCTTATCTTTATTCTGCAACAAGTGAGAATAAAAACTTCCAATCCTTGTTTACACAAACACTTATGTTGTGAGGGTGCAGTGAGTGAACGAGTGCTGTCATTGAAATATTGCTTATGGATTTAAGATAGATCATTATGACCGGTCTCAAAATACATATGGGTATACGTGGAGACATAATAGTATTGATACTACATGTACGCCTAATGCAGGCATGCGCTGACTAACGCTTCTTCAGGAAAAGGTCGACGTTGTTAAACATTGACAGTGAAAGAGTGTTTGAATTCTCGAGGAGAGATCCGTTGGTCCTCGTAAAATCAGCTCATATACGACATGCTTGACATAATGAGATTAGCAGTGTCTGTTTACCATTGGTGTTTTCAAACAAGATTTAAAAGATTCATGTCTTTGGAAACGAACTTCTATCAGATAATCTGTTTTGTGCTATTATGCTATTTTGACACAGGTTTTTATTTATTTTATGTGTATTTGTGTTAGCATAATAAGGCCTAAATATGGAAGCGTATTAGGGTCACATAGAAAAAAGTATCTTAATTAACAAAAAGTATCTGCTAATTAGGAATTACTATCTCCTAATTAGGACATATTATTATAAGTTCATAAGTAGGATTTATTATCTCCTAATAATGACTTATATAATTATCTCCTAATTATGACTTATTATCTCCTAATTATCACATAGTATCTCCTAATTATCACATATTATATCAAAAAGGCCAGTTTCCTGGTTTGGTCAGATTTCCAGAAGATACAGAGCAGCAAAACGGTCGTCACTGTTAAACCTTAAATAGTATTTTTTTCTTTTTTCTGTTTTATAAAATGTATTACTAAGTATAATGAATTAAACATGTATGTAGCTTTCATAAGCCCTGTTTATACGGCGAGCGTTTTCATATGAGTAAATCATTTCACATATGCAAATTTCCTCATATGAGCAAAATTCGCCGCATAAACGCATTTGCACATATGATATTTCACTACCGTAAGCAATTTTGCACCTAGTCAGGGGCAGGTGCAAATGTTTAGTACCGTGAGTAAATATGGTATTTTTACTATTCTAACATTTCGTCATATTACAGACATAGTGATCTCACACAGCTTGAGAAAATATAGAAGAGAACCTTAGAAACTCTTAATATTGTTTTTCAAATTTTCTATATTGGATAATCTCTTTCTTGCACGCGACGACCTTCGAAATGCATCTGACTAGTATCCGATTTTCATTATAATTAGGGCGATAAAGTCAAACCAATGTTGATTAAAGTCATTTATTTAGTTAACATCTAATACATATAAATTGGCATGTTTTAGGAATTCTCTATTCATATATTAAAAGAGCCGGAAGCCCATTTGCTTAGGCAGAAATTAAACACGTATGAAAACATAGTACATTAACTTCTACTCACGCGTGCATGTATAATAATAATAATGAGGATACTTATATCGCGCTGAACTCCACAACACAAAGGGCCATGCTCAAAGCTCTACACACATTATTACCCTGGTGTAAGGACCAACATCGTTCCTTTTTCATTCTCAACTCCCTTTGGAGTATGCAACCTGGGCTGCCAATTAAGGTGCTCGAAGGTTATCTGTCACATTGCCTGCACTTCCAAACCAGGTACTCAATTGTACTGCTGAGTGAACAGAGGCACATTTGGAATAACGTCCCTTGCCCAAGGTGACACCACGAGCCTCTCAACTCATGTCTCAGTGTGGGGCAGGGAATCACCCTTCAAACTCTCAGTTTTCATTCAGCAATGAGGCGGGTAACCTACCCATCCAGCGAGCCACGCCCGTTGTTGCTGAACTTAACTGATAGCGGTCGACTGAGCTATGCACAGGACCACGTGCCACCACATGTATATTACTACCATAAGCAATATTGCATATGTGCAAAGTTCGCCGTATAAACAGGGCTATATATCTAACATTTGTGCTTAATTCTATCATATATTTGATCTTAGGAGTAATGTAATTTATGATGTCCTGTAATATCATTATTATATTTCAACCTTATGAGTAGTAAATATAGATGCTTTTTAAATATGACAAATACGATAACAAATAAGAGCATTGTTGTTCTCAGAAATTGCCTGCTGACGCCTATATGCTATGACTTCATATGGATTTAATGTACTTGGACAATCTGCAGTAGTGTAACTATGCATTTGGCGTCAGATCAAGAGGTCCGGCATCCGCATCCTGCCATGGGCTCGGTGAACCTGTCTGTTGTTCATGCAGTAAGGTTTGGATGCCATGCTTTGTTGAAATTCAATGCAGTACTGCCCATTGTTGACTAGTTCCACAAATGGCTTTCCCCTACAGCAACACTATCCGTCGTGATATGTACGGAACCCAAAATCACTGCTCCTCAAGGCATGTATACGAAAAGTTGTAATATTAGCATACAGTATTTAGGATGCTGTGTCAGCTGGTTTCTATTTCTTTTCTACCTTATATCATATGACATATTAACACATGGCCGCACATCATGCAAGCTCTAACATAAAGGTTGATACATGTACATGTGTGTATCAATAATGACGAGTGTGTTTGTCTGTATTACCCGAGCGAAAGCTATGTTATAGACAACTTTGCAAGAGATTCATAAAGGTCACATGGTACCATTGCGAGGGTTTTAACTCCTTCATAACATTTATTACATATGCATAGTACTAAATACACTGAAGAAAAAGGAAACGTCACCACGCCGGAGACAGTCGATTTTTAAGGCACATGTATTGTAAGATGTATCCATACATCAGAGTATGATATTTTCATTCTTGTGTCTGTTGAAGTACACTTTTGGGCGCTTTTTAAAAAATGTTTTCAGCATTTAAGTTAAAATTTAAAAAACGTAGAAATTTAATTAATAAAAGAGTCTGCCGGCATAAATAACGTTTTTTGTATTTTATTTTATCGTTAATGTTTAATAATATGTTTATTAGTGTCATTTAACGCATCAATAATGTTGGTCGTCATAAAACAAGCAAGCAATTCTTTTTTGACTATACTAAGTCACTCATAGAAGATTTCTAAAAAACGCAATTAACACTTAGACTCTGAAAAAATATTTTTTATATCTGAAAAACTAATATTGAAAAAAATATTGAAAAGGAGCCTTTTTTAAAGTCTCCTTTTCAATATTTCATAAAATGGTGATATTTTCAGAATAAATACTTTTTTCAGAGTCTGAGTGTAAGACTAATAGTGTACTTAATACATATTTATTCAAACTGTTTCTCAAGACATGACGTTACTCTGTTTCAGTCATATTTATCACTCGTGGATTGCATTGTAATTGTCTAGTAATATACACGTTATCGTCGATATATCATTTCAACAAAGTAAACATTTGGTGAAAATTCAGTTGTTAAAAAAACCCCATACCTACTTTATTACTTCGAAAATAATTAAACTGTTTTGTAAGCTATAGTTAACAATATTCACAGTGTTATATGTCATCTCATTTAATATTACAACAGTAGTAAGAAATAAACACTACAGCATTTTGTTTTAAAACTAGAGAGATAATAGGTAATATTAATTTCCATTGATGGTTTCATCGACGAACTGTACACCATCTGTTATCTCTGTATGATAAACTCAAATAACATTATAACTAGGTATGACATATATAGAGTAATCGTTTGAAGTACTTACATACCTTAGTTTTCTCCACCGTTACAAAACCATGTTATAGCAGATCCAACCAACTCACGATCTGTCAATGCGTGACACCTCACAAATATCTAGTGTTACAGACGTCACAATGTAGATAAGAAGTTACATTAGGTATACACAGTCAACACGAGTTAATTTAAGTCAGGCCTCAAAATAGCAACCACTTTGGGAGCATTTGCTCCCTCATTTTTCAGTTTGCTCCCTGTAAATTTGAGTTAGGAGCACACATGCTCCTTGGCACAATTTGGGATCTAGTTAATAAATTCTGTTTCCTCACCAAATTTAACCATTATCCATAACAATCGCTTTAAAATGGTATCGAATATTAGCTGGCTTACAGTTTTCTACTTATATGCATTGATTTACAGTTGATTTTTTCAAAGCTTATTTCATATGTGCTCCTTGCACGTTTCTTTTGCTCCTTAGAATAATATGTTAGAAGACCTGTAACTCACTACACGAGAATAACAGAGGAAACATTTACTTTCTTAAATACATATAGAATGAAAATCGAAAGATGAGCTTTTCTTGAACCTTTCAAATATAAATATATTATATATATGTATATTATGTATAATCACTTATTAGTATAATACGAATAGATTGGGGAAAAACTGCCAGTTGACCTCACCAGTGACTTAAAAAAGGTCACATGGTTGTGACGACATCACTCAAAAGAATTCATAGCATTGTGACGTTATCAACATTATGGCGTCAATTTATTCATTTTCATTGTGATGTCATGTATTGATGATCTCGTCGCTCTCTGTCAATATTTATTTGTGGATTTATGTTTATATTTATAGGATATCTAAAGAGGTTTCCCTTTCATATCAAGTTTATGTCCCGAGTGAATTAATTTGCTTTTTCTCGAGCCTTGGCGAGAGACAAACCAAAATTATTTCACGAGGGACATACACTTGATATGAAAGGGAAACGAGGTATGTATCCTATTTATTACCAACATGTATTTCATACGATTTATTGTGTTTATATGTGTCATAACAGTTTGTTATGAAACCTTTTTAAGAGGTACCACGTGGGTTATAAGTATATTTATGTACATGCATTCATTTCTTTTGAACGTGTGTCGAACATTTCAGTCTCTAAGGAGAGAGATAGGGAGCCTTTTGTTAACAATCTTGCAGAACCTGCATACATATTTCAAGAGGAATAGAACAATATTCCTCAGAAGAATATCATATGTCTAATTCCTTCATGAGAAAACTGTCACATCAGGTACTCGAAACTAACACCATTTTGTCTTGGCAACAAAAGGTGAATTAGATCATGCCATATCAGACCACTTCAGTATTTTCTGTCATCTTAATTTACAAAAACCTGGCCCCTAAAGAAAGAAGTTAGTGTATAGAAAAACCAGAAATATTAATATAGTTGCTTTTCAAAGCGACTTGCAAGGTAACTTGCAGTGTAGAAAAATGGCAACTCTGATCTCTGTGGTGATGCTACCACTACAGAATCTGATGTAGTAAATGGTAGTACCCCTTGGTGCCCTAAATTATGCTTTGGTTGAAACACTGGACTCCCATGCTCCTGAGAAAACGGCTAACGTGGTTATCAGGCCAAACTTTCCCTGGATGAATGGATACATCATACAGCTAAAGCATAAAGGACGAAAAGCTGAAAAGGTTTGGAGGGCAAGCAAATTAGAGGTACATAGACAGATTTTCAGACAGTGTCGTAATGATGTTACTTCAACACTGAAACAAGCCAGACTGTCTCACATTCAGCAGAAAGTGATTGATAGTAAGCATAACCCAAAACAACTTTTCTGAATTGTGAAATCGCTCACTGAACTTCCACCCAATCAACATCACAATAAATCCAAAGAGGAGTCCATAGAGCAGGCTGAGTCTCTAGCAGACTTCTTTATCCAGATGATTGACAAGATTGTACAATACATAGATTCCATAAACCCAGGACATCATCCCCTTACACAAGACCGAGAGATTCAGGGAAAACAGCTGTCTGCATTCAAACCTGTATCGCAAAATGATATTGAGATACTGATTCAAACGGCCTCAAACAAAACATGCTCTTTGGATGCAATCCCAACTTTGCTCCTAAAGAACTGCTCACATGTAATTATACCTGCGGTGCATGTATTCTCTCTTAAACTTGTCATTGAAGTCTGGTTCTGTTCCGGAGTGCTTCAAACATGCTGTCATTACGCCTGTACTGAAGAAACATTCATTGGATTCCTCTGTGTAAGTAACTTTCGACCATTGTCAAAACTACCCTTCCTGTCCAAGGTGATGGAAATAGTCATTCTATCACAGCTGCAGTCCCACGTCACTAAGCATGCATTGGAAGTAAGCATACAAGAAGGGTCACTCCACCGAGACTGCACTCGTACATGTACAGAACGACATCTTGAGATCCATGGATAGAAGGGAGGTGGTACTCCTAGTTATGCTTTGACTCTATTAGCCATGACAGTCTACTGTCACGACTTCAATACACATTCGGCATCAGTGTTTCAGCACTCTCATGGATTGAATCCTACTTAAGGAGTAGGTCGATGTGCGTTCAGGTGGACAGACTCACATCATCACCTAGAGCAATCAAACATGGCGTGCCACAGCTTCTGTGTTGGGTCCTGTGTTGTTTTCATTCTACATTCAACCTCTTGGCACTATCATCAAGAATCACTCAAAAATGTTCCATGGATATGCTGAACACCAGCAGTTGTACATCTCCGTCAATGTATCATCTGAAGTACCATCAATGGAAGACTGTATCGCTGACGTCCACCAGTGGATGGCCGATTTCATAGTATTCTGGACGCAACGCCATCTCGCAAAGATTCCTGATATTAACACACAGGAGAAAATACAGTGATTTCCTGAAGTTTCCTGACTAGTATACGTCGGGTATCCAAACCAGTATACAGCAGTATACGTCGGGTATCCAAAAATATCCTGATCAGTATACGCCGGGTATCCAAACTCATTATACTCTTGGAAACTTTTGTTAACTTTTGTATACTCTTGTATACTCTAGGAAACTTTTGTATACTCTTGTATACTTTTGCATGAACTATTTTATATTAAATTAACTACTTCAGAGTGCATTTTACACTTTAATAACATAAACATAATAAGGAATGAAGTTTTGGAATTAGCATGAAAATTTATATCCTTCATGAATGTAGTCTGATAATAATAGTAACTTAATTAATGTTAATTATACAGGTTTATTTACAATTTTTACAAATCTGTATGTTGGTGGTTGGGGTTGTGGAGTTTTGAGGGTAGGTGACTGGGTGTGGGTGCCGTTTTTCAGGGTGAAGTTCGTCAGTGAGAGGCATGAGTGTTGTTGTGTACTTGTGGCTATAGATTGGAGGTTGGGACGGCCGCTGTTGCCTGTGTTGCCTGTGTTGAGTTGAGTGGCTACGAGTTAAGGGTTTGCTATTTATGTTTATTTGCTTAGGTCTAGGAAGGAAGGGTCGTGGGTAGTACTTGAACTGTGGTTTCAATTTAATTGTAGATGTACATGTAGAGGCACAGTTTGTGCCTTAATGTTAGGAGATGTGAGTCGATCTAGGGTGACTGATAACATGATGGGTGAAGTTTGGAACTGGGAATAGAAAGTAATTAATAGTGAGTGACTGACAGGGGGTTATGGGCATAGATCGAGATAGTCTTTGGTAAATATATGGTTGAAGGATTACTAAGGCAGGGTTTGGTAGCGGCATGGTCAATTACTGGGAATGGGGACGGTGATGTAGGAAGGATGTAAGTGAAGAGTTATGCTGGGATCTGGGGATATATGTACCTAGTGGTAGACTCGGGTGTCTATGCTGAGAAATATAATGCACATTGTCTAAGATGTAAAATAAGAAAACAATAATTAGAAAAGCAAGGTGGAGTCATTTCTATATGTAACTACAATGATATAGCGCTACATGTATGTTGCATATTTATGGGAGCATTAGTCGGATTTGTGTGTGATTGAAGTAACTAACTTTTGTGTAATGTGTCAGTCATTATGTTTTAAGATACGTCAATGTGGCTAAGTATGGTTTCTATTGTATGGTTTGCTTATGTATATTGAAGTCGCTGAGTTGTATCTGTTCATAGAAGTGTTTCTGTGAATGTAAAGGGACAGTTGTTTAATATTCCACGGTCCCGTGATTTGGTTTATGTATATTACGTAAGAGCCTGCCTGTCGTTGCAGGAAACTTTTGTAACAAAGATGGTTTGTTTACTGTGTAGTTGAATTCAGTGAACCTTATAGATGATTATGGATGTGACACATGATTCAACAAGTATTATGAAACTACAGTAAAACATACAGTAGTAATTGTTAAGATATATCATAGATATATCAACCAATGTTCGGTTTAGGTTACAAAATATAATGCTGATGGCGCTAATCATTTCAACAGTTACAAAATGGTAACATTGCGTTCTTATATAATACCAAAGGTTACGGACCCATGCTAGACTTACAATACAACTATGTATAAAATCTAAAAGTGAATATGATATGTCTTACATAGGACGATTAATCATTATTAATTATTATTATTAATCATTGAACTTATCTTTGTAATTATTTACTTTCTTTAATGCGTGAATGGTGGTATAGTATGTCATCCCAATGTTACAAATACAAAGCTACAAACTGTTTACTCAAAAACAACGTTCGGTAGTACAAAAACATTTACAGAAGTACAAATTACAAGCACGCGTCTGTAGTCAGTCAATTGATTAAAATTAGTTAATTGAATTATACATGGATAAATAACAAACCAAATACAGAAGTACAGCATATTTTGTAGCTGTATGATAAAACTTACGATATAATTAATTAATTAATTAAATATTAATATATAGTTTGATTCGTGCTAACTAATGTTTAATATGTACCAAACAAATCGTATATTTGGATAACAGTGTTGGAAGTGTGAACTGCATTGACTCTGATCCCGAGTTTATTGTAGCAATAAATTAATTAGGTGTTAATTTCTGTGTAGTGCGGTGATTAACGAACCGTAACGGGATTGTGAACATCCTTTTTGAGAGCGAGTTTATTGGGGCAGTAAATTAATTGCAATTGAGTAAGTGATAGCTTCACTGTAAATCAACTGTGGGTTATTAGTTTGAGTAAAATGGGTGAAGGATTTTAAAATGTCAATGCAAAATGCCATATGAACCAACGAATAAAGTGCTTATAAAGTGTTCATATACTGAAATGCGACTATATATATGTGTAAATAATACAAGTATTTCAATCACTAGAATTAGTTAGTTTTGGGAGCATTTTTCTCATATAAACCTTAAAATTACGACTTTGCTTTTACCAATGTGTAACTTTTCAAGCATGAAGCATATATGAAGTCATGTGTAACCTTGTTTAGAGATACAAATGTGCATACAAACGATTTTAGTTATGATAATCTTTATTTCTTATACTTAGAGGCCACAGGCCTATAGTACAAAAACGTGCAATGATTCACATGCAAACATAGAAAACACCTGTTTCGATGTACCTAGTAATATTTTGGAATATTATTTGTTCTCAGGACAGTATACTAAGGACAAATTAATAGAAAATGGTATTCGTCTTCAACACAATTAAGATTACACAATTTACAAATTCTATTTTCTAATGCCATATTGTAATATCTTCCTGTCTCAATTACTAACTCGTGGGATGTGCACCTGAAACGTGAAACTGCATTTAGGAATTTCCTTATATCTAACATACTCAAATAATATTCTCTATATGTGTGATTTAACACATTTGTTTGAAAGTGACAGTGATGTAGCCCATTCTTGTGTAAATATATCTTTCAGTCTTTGTGTAACATTATTTACAAAATTTGAATTGAAATCCACGTTTTGACTCTGCCATATATCCTCAAAACTAATAGTATTTGATAACTCACAAACGTTGGATACCCAATTTGCCTTTCCTCTCTTATCATACAGAATCATCATATCATAACAGGGTATCTATTAGTGGGCATATTTAAGAAATTTTATCATTCCAGCTTTGGCAAATATATGAACTGGGAATCTGCCACACTGTCCATACACAATATTACTGGGTGTGCTTGCCTTCACTACTAGAAATTTCTTCAGGTATATAAGTGTATCTTTTCAATAATATCATAATGTTTAATTCCCCATACCTCTGATCCATACAATAATAGTGGAAGAATTTTATAGTCAAATATTTTGTAAAATGATTTGCAATCAATACATTGGTTGTATCTACTAGTTTATAAATACTTTTGAGAACACCAATTAACACCTTTTTGGCTCGTGTGAAACAATGTTTTGCATGATCTGAAAAGCATAAGCAATTTGAAAAGTATACTCAAAGATATTGATATGCGGCTGACCTTTATAACACCACTTTTCCGTTTTAGACAGCTTACCTCCGTTTTTGAATACTATAACTTAACTTTTCTCCATGTCAATCCTGCATTTTCTCAGTAATGTTCTAATTCATTTATATGCCGTTGTAACCCGATGACGCTTGAAGAAAATAAAATCATATCATCGGCAAACATTAATAAAAACAATTCGTCAAATAAGAGTGTAACTGGATGCAATGAGAACCACTACTTTGAATAATCAAAAATTCATTGATAAACATTGAAAACGGAAACGGCCTTAAAATGCATCCCTGTCTAAGACCAGAATTGCAGGTAAAAGTATCTGAAATGTCATGGTTATTTCTGATACAACTTTGACTTTATCATACATATTTCTGAGCAATGTATTCATCTTAGGGCTTATGCCATGTTTCTTCATTACCTCCCAAAGTTTTATTTTTTGTATCGAGTCAAAGGCTTTTTTAAGTCAATAATCAGGGCATATAGTTTATTACCTTTTGTACCAAGACACTTCTGAACTATCGAATGCAATATAAAAATATTATCTACTGGCTATATCCCGCCCTTAAGCCTAATATCTATTTTATCTAGTGTATCAGCCCAGAATGTTAACCTCGATGATGTAGACGAATACTTTCCCTAATATACTTAGCAGATTTATACCTATATAATTATCTACATTATTTACATCTACACTCTTATGGTTTGGGATAACGATTCCAGTAGTCGATGGGAAGTTGCCACTCTCTAAGATTACGTTAAAAACTAATATAACTAAATATCCCCCTAGTGTCTTATAAATTCCGGTAAAATATTATCTACACCTGCTGCTTTGTTCACTTTTAAGTTTTGTATGCTATATAATGTTTCTTGCCTATCTATTGGCGAATCCAGAATATCACTATATTCACTATACTTCTTCAAGCTCATAAAGTAAATCGCCAGTAACTCCCGTAGTCGAGTTTACACTGAAAGTGCTATCTGTTTCCTTTCCGATAGACAAAAACATATGTTTGAAATGTTCATACCATTCTTTATTGCTTATATTATACTTTTTGAATTGCTTACCCTGCAACTCCCGAAAGATTGACCAAAACTCTTTGGAATTGATATTATTTTCTAGCTTAACTGGTTTCTGCTTACAGTATTCCTTTCGTTTCTGTTTAATGTTAGTGTTATATAAATGTCTTGTTACGTGGTAATCATCTAAGTGTTGCTTACCTTTATGTTTTCTAAACTGGTTTAATATTGTGACAACGCTCAGCTTTCAAACTTCTACATTCAGAATCAACCCATGGACTATCCTTTCCCGCATTTCTAAACGACAATTTTCGTTTCATATTTGCTGCAACAGTACACATCTCATCTGCCACATATTGTACACTACGATTGATATCACTGAATACTGAATCTAGACATTTATAGAGAAATTCTTGCACACTATCTGAAAACAAATTTTCTCCTCAGACCGTTCAGCCTTCCATACAAACAAAGGTACATCCATTGTGTTGTTGGGGGTCACATATTGCAAACGCTATAAATGGTATAACTTTATCGATAAGTACCGACTGTTACCGAAAACTACCATTTTGATGATAGCAGACTTAGCATATTGACGATATGAAGTTAAAAGTAATGATTTCTGATCGTGCACAGCGTGTGGCGCGCGTCAATGAGTCAAACGTAATTTTGGAATCATATTTATAACAGACAAAAAGACAAATTTGAGTTGATAATGTTTAATAGGTCCCATAATCACTGTGCATGCAAATGGGGCGTGCAGTTTCGGTTTCTGCTCATGTATAATTATGTTACTCAATTTTAATCGGAAACTAATAATTATGATATATTTGGCGATTGGTGATAAATTTGCAAGCTGAGTGAATTTATTTGTATTGTAGACAGAACATGTCGTGAGTTGGAACGTATTAAAGCCAAATAAAATTTTATGAAACACAATGGATGTACCTTTAAGACAATGATTAACTCATTTCTTATTACATCATCGATTTTAAATATGTGAGAATTTAAATTGAGTTATACATGAATATGTGGATAAATAACAAACCAAACACAGATACTAACTAAACATCTGTTAGCATATTTTGAAGCTGTATGATAAAACTTACGATATAATTAATTAATTAATTAATTAGATAATAATAATTATAAAGTCTGATTCGTGCTAACATATAGTTTTATATGTACCAAACCAAACGTACATTTGGATAACGGTGTTGGAATTGTGAACTGCATAGACTCTGATCCCGAGTTTATTGTAGCAATAAATTAATTAGGGGTTAATTTCTGTATAGTGCGGTGATTAACGAACCGTAACGGGATTGTGAACATCCTTTTGCAGAGCAAGTTTATTTGGGCAATAAATTAATTGCAATTCAGTTAGTGATAGCTTCACTGTAAATCAACTGTGGGTTACTAGTTTAAGTAAAATGTGTGAAGGATTTTAAAATGCCAATGCAAAATGCCATATGAAATGCGTTTATGTGTAAATAATACATGTATTTCAATCACTAGAATTAGTTAGTTCAACACTTTGGGAGCATTTTCTCATATAAACATTAAAATGACGACTTTGCTTTTACCAATGTGTAACTATTCAAGCATGAAACATAAATGAAGTCATGTGTAACCTTTTTTAGAGATACAAATGTGCATAAACGATTTTAGTTTATATACATATATATGTGAGAATTTAATGGGGGAGGGGGGTACAGAGCCAACTTACAACCAAACGGATAACCAAGGGAGAGTTAAATACATTTATGTTCGTGCAGGTAGATAATAATTATCGCTAATGATAGTTATGATTAGAGGGTACCTGGTTTGTGTCATTTACTCTCCGTGCATTTATAGTGGCTTGGTTTAATCACTCTAAGTACATAATAAAAAGCATATTAACCGTTAACGATATGATTCATGAAGAAAGTTTTTCACGAAAACAATATTCCACATTTTATGGTATCATTCATCAATACGATATAGACTAGGTTTGACAAACTTGATTTTGATAAGGCACATACAACAACACAAAACAACAATACAAATTTAAAAAACTATTGAACAAAGATCTACATTTGTTATCTTATGATGGTTTACCTCTAAAGTATAACAAGGTGTATTGTCTTTTCAAGCCTCCAACTTCTAATAATATTAACATTATTAAAATTTCACAATTCGTTATCTATTCCATGTATTTCATCGAGATGAGATGATATGATATGATGAAATCAACCGTCTTTCTTTTAAAATTATTGATGATCGAACTGTTGTATTATTATGCATGAAACACAAATCGATATAGACTGCAGGTCTAACGTCAACGTTATGATATATCATACAACAGAACGTAATTTAGGGGTTAATACATGTCCTTATACACACAACGGTTCATCCCCTGATTTGTCGGATGGGAAATTAGCTACTTTTATTATCCAAACAATCAACCTTTTAAATAAGTAAACCTTTTATATCTCCCAATGTATGTTGATGTCATTATAATTGTGTCATTTTCAATGATATTCTTTATATCTTTCCTTGTTAGGTTGTTAGTTAGGTGACAAAAGATCCTTTTCACGGTCCGCCCACCATTAACATCTTTAATCTTGAACGCAATTTCCAATGAAGTCAATTAACAAAACACATACACAGCGCAGTTTCAACAGCCTGAGACATAATGAGCAGTAATTACTTGACAGTTAATACACATTCTCACATTTGTATATTCACGTCATTGGTCAAATGATGCAATTTGCTAGAAGGTTAAACATGACAGCTAGTGTATCTGCTCACTGCAACGGATATCAAAATTGCAAAATAGCGACATATTGGCAAATACTGTATGAATACTATATACTGTATATTATTTGAATAATTACGTCCACGTGCTAGATGCCAATGGATAACTTGAATAAAACTAGTTAGAAACTTCACCTACCACAAACAGATCAAATACATGAATGAGCTGGCTGTTAATAAAGTACTATCGTTTTTCATAGACCATATTATTTCCTTATTTTGACTAATATTTTATTTTTTCAGGTGTAAGATTGTACTGTCGGACATGTAAGACAAATGCTTTTCGACAATTTACAAGATTATCATATTTCATAATAAAAAAATTACCGATGTCGACAAACCATCGACCTATTCTGGTATCTTCACTGCAATACCGCCATATAAAAATTCTGAAACGAATACGCACGTTATTTGATAGCATAATTCCAGCCTCATCCAGCTTATTATTGTTAACATGTATCCATTGAAAAATATATTTCACTTATGTCCATCACATACAAACCAATACTAGTTAGAATTGCTTTGCATATCAAACGTGACTTTCGTATGCTCCATCAAATTCTGCGTTATATTCATATATATTTGTATATATGTCATTATGTATACCTTACCAGATTTGACTTCATAACAATGAACCAGTTCATTAATTGCTAAGTGAACAGTAACATGTTATACAATAGGTGACGCTCTGCATTTAGTGAAGGCGATACGAGTTTTGGGGATGTAGGCAATATGGGGTGTAGGCCAAGCTAACACATTTTCAACAGGGTCAAAAACATACGGTACAAAGTCTTTTTCGGTAATGAAGGAATTGCGAGAATCATACAAAACAGCGCCAATAGTCATTGTTTGCAAATTGCAAACCGTTTAATACGTACTGTACACAGTTTGATAAATAAATATCCATACACTTTATACATTTATCATCTTGTGTGTACATTGGAATACATAAGTGCTAAAGAATCACAATCAAAAACATTTTTTCCGTCTTACTGTAAATATCATGATTGTTTGAATTAACTCATGTGCTGCCGTTGGCAGAATATACGAGGTAGTAACCTTTTAGTCTGTGGTCGCATGCATTTACGTCACAGGGAACAGGAAGTTTGATAATTAACACAGATAAGTCAATTGTTTAATTTAACCGGACTAGCCACAGATATCCAACATCAAAGAATCGAGTGTAAATGCATTCGGCTTTTCAAAACGAAACAACCAATGGGCTAGAGTAACGGATCAAGTAACTTTATACAAATAAGATATTTATAGAATGTGAAAGGAATATTTGATATGATCATTATACTGACCTTTTTTTAAATGATCTCTCTAATTTGTAGGAATAATAATTAAAATATATAGATAAATAGTGTTTATATTATCAATATGCCTTAACAAGTTTACATTTACACTCCATGTGTTCTGTGATATAAATTTTACTATTTCCTAAACCATAATTTATTTTATATATATTCTCATTTATGTTATTCACGTTTAAGACACATCCACTTTCTTATCACAAAGTATATATTGATATTTACAAGGATAATGATGTATTTTCATTCAAATATTGATGAAGTGATTAAATCTTCGCAACATTTTTAGATGTGAATTATTTAATCAACATTGTCCTCTTATGCCGTAGCAAAGCTTTCTACACTCGCCATTGTTTTGTATTTTGTAATGAATGTACGCTAGATTTTACAAATCAATGAATAATAATATCACCCTTATTAGCTTGGAACATGCAGTAAGCAATCTCCTCTCGAATATCCTTTCTAAAAACCATCGAACCCTCTCTTTTTACCAAAACTTTGATCTGGAACATTTCGAACATTTTACTTACGATCTCAAGTTATCTGTACCTCGATCTTAAAATTCAGTTCATTCATCATACATTATACATTGACATGAGAAGTGACAACGTACCTTTGATAGAAATCCATTCCTCAGGACTTGGTAAACACTTGTGCAAAATAAATTGCAGGAACCAGGAGGGATTAACGCAACTGAATATAACTATGAAGTGATTTCGACTGACAGAGAGTCCCAGTTTAAATAGCCACGCATTATGTAAAGGTAATTAATTGTGGGCAATATGTTTCCGTGGTGGTTAATGGTCACTTCTCAAAGGGGTATAGGTCTAATTAGTGTAACCACTGTTTATTCACGCGCAGAGAGTGACACTTTAACAGTCGGTAAAAGATATGTTCAACCAGACATTGCGTCGCCACTGTCATCAATTGCCGGCAATATATCGGCGCTTTATCACACCTAGTTTCATGTCTAATCAGTGAAAGTCATCAATGTGTATTGAGTGCTAACTTTTTGGATGATCAGTACTGGGCGTGTGTAATGTCATACGGTTCATGGCCGAGAAACCTGAATTCGAGATAAGTCACACATGAATGGGCATGGCACTTAATCGTTTTGTTATTCCTGAATGAACACTGTGCGTGATGTGCAGTTGTTCATCATAATACTTGATATATACTTTCTGGCGAATACATATTTCTAAGTAATATACTTAACGGGTATATACGTCATACTTTATTATACACATTGTATACCAGACATGGGCACTTTTTTACTTTTGACAGACAAAACAATACAATATTGTCCATTTACATTTTAAGAAAGTATTAGAAGCTCAGTCAGGTGACCTGCGTATGTTATGAGTCACATTTGCTACATACATAGCCTTTTACAAAATGCACATAATCTTTCATCCTTTTTAACATAGTTCTATCTGTTTCATTCGGGAGTCTACGGTTACAGGTACTTATTGTAAATTCAATGAAAAGTATATTCGATGTAGATAGCTTAAACGTATTATAATAATGGCCGTGAAAAATAGCAGAAAAAAGTAACTGTTTTTGCTTGAGAAAAGGCAATAGTTGATTAAACAATTTAAAAAAAGGATTAGCAAACAGGCTATACACTAGCCTATATAAATGCTTCTTCTAAAACAAACTTAAAACAAATCATTTGTTAATACATTTGTGGGAATACATTGAAGTTCATACACATGTTTAGTAAACTCTCAATAGTTAAACATAAATGATTGCCTTTGTACAATGTATGTATTTAATTTGTGAGGTGAGACTTACATTTATCATCTTTATTTTTGATCATTTCTAATGAGAGAAGTTCTCAGATGTCACGGGTTATAATCTTCGCAATGATTCGAATCTTCAGATTATACATTGTAAAACTGAAAGTTATGCGAGGTCCTTTCCCCACAGATATCGATGCAATTAAATTATGGAATTCATTGCCACCTGAACAGAACTGAAATACAGCCAGTTTCTACATTTAAAACTGCCATTCTAAACAATACTAATATTTACAGCCACTTTTGAATTAAACACCGGCATCAGATTTTGTCAAATAATACAATCTCGTCTCCGACCAGAATTTACTGATCATAATGCACATACATATCAACGGTTTATATCTCAAACAACACCAGCTTGCTCTTGTGGTTATATCTTTGAAAAGTATCATTAATTCCTTGTATGTCCTCTCTATAGCGATATTCGTTATTATATATCGTTCAGTCTGTATTTTTATGCAAAGGGATTTGATCTTAAATCAATTTTGTTTGGAAGTCACATTTCTTCCCCAGCTGTAAATATGGAACTCTTAAATTCAGTTCATTCATTTATAAATTTAACAGGCAGATTTGATTTAAAGTAGTGCTTCTATGGCACAGTCATAATTTGTATAATCAGATTGTATCATTTATTTGTATTCATAATTATACTGTACATTCATCATGTCATGTTTTGTATTTGGTTGTATCCCGGAGCGCTTTGTATATAAGCATTTTCTTCCCTACCATTCCGGTTCCTTCTTTTTGGAAATAAATATGTTTAAACTGAGAGAAGTGCTCTTACAGCTACAGCGTTTACTAAATTAAGCTGAACATAAGCCTCTGCTTAGGCGAGAGGGCAGAATTAAATCCCAGTGCATTAAAGTATCTACTGATAACAAGTTTACTTTACAAAATGTAATGTTATTTTAGTTTTAATAGTAGTCTTAATGATAACTTTTCGGGATTTATGGAGACCAGCGAGGTGGACGGACAAAATCCCCACTGGACATAATCCCCAAGGAAAATAATCCCCTATGACAAAATCCCCAGTGGATATAATCCCCCCACCCAAAAACAACAACACAGACACCATCCCCAACACAATAGAATGTGTCTTTGATCTTTATGTTATTTCTAATAAGTAGGCTTAAAATAATCTTTTGTTATAGAGCGTTGTAGAGTAGTTTGTACAAAGTGAATTTTGAGAAATTTTTGTTTTCATAAATAGTTCCAATTTGTCTTTGATCAGTAACAGTAAAACAGCTTGAAAATGTGTTGTTTTCATAAGTAATTCCCTTTTTGTTTTTGATCAGTAATAGAACAAGAGTTTGAGAAATTGATGTTTTCATGAATAAATCCGATTTGTCTCTGATCAGTTGCAGCATTTTAAAAAAACCTCTGCCTGTCATTTCCTGATGCAAGAATGGGGATTAAAATGTTTATTATTGTGAAAAGTTGAATCGGAAATAACGAAACTATATCTTTGGATTTTAACTTTCTAATGGAGACATACTTTCGACTTAAAACTTGGTGCTAGGGAAAAAGTAACAGAAAAAAGTAACAGAAATAAGTATCAGAAAATAGTAACAGTGTTTGCTAAGAAAAAAAACAGTTTTCAACAGTACAGTGAGAGTTTGTCATATACCGGTAATATACAAGCACAACGTCACAGTTCAAAGCACGATGTCACCTTTAAAGACCTTTTAAGATAAACTGCGAGTCTGTTTACCAATTCTTGCCTTTAAAATAAATATTTTTGAAAGCACTACAATTGTTGTTTGTTCCTATAGGTTTACTCAAAGCTAGCTGATCAGGTTAAGAGATATGTAGGAAAACAAATAACTGAAATAAGTAAAACAATTTATATAAAGAAACAATAAGAGTATAGTATTGACTTGAATTCTTGTAATTTAAGAAGATTATGAAAACTACATTGATAGTAATTTTAAGGATACATTTCCTGTTTAAATCCTGTTATTACAGATAACATGTATACTTAACTTTGTTAATTTATCCTTAATAATAGTAGTTATTTACATATCATTTTATCTAAAGTAAACATATATATGGATATATCAACTAATGCTGAATGTTCGTCTTCACATGACAATGAGGATGCAATCACACTTATTTTTATATGTAAAATAAAAAGTACAGATATTAGAAACAATGAATTGTGTTATATTGAATACGGTCAACTATTCCTTCATTTCAGTGGTGATTGTTTCGACTGAGGATTTTGACCTACATATACGATGCGTCCCATTACCAATTTATTAGCGATTTCATCAGGTCAGGCAGTCTTTTTTATGAAATACTGTCCTACTAGTATATAACTATGTTCATTGAATGTTGTGCGGTTCTCAGTATTGATGGATGATGTTGTTTTACATGTATGTATACTTTTGTACTGGAGAGGTATTCATATAGGCGTAATGCCTGTTTACCAATCCACTCATGAATAATGAATAAATATTGTTTAAATCAGGTCAGGCAGTCTAAAGGAAAGAGAAAAGCTAAAAACAAATGAAAAGTAACTGCTAGCCTTATGTAAGTTCGTTTTGTTTTGCACATACTTTGTTGTTATTTCATTATCTATATCCTATATGCTATTTGTATATTATGTTTGTACTTGTGAAGTGAAGTCTGAACAAAAGCAAACTTTACCAAATCATATCGTTTTGCATAGCTATTGTCCATTTATATTTATATTATTTCGCGCAACTTAAAACAAATTATTTCACATAAAACGGCAACAGGTGTACCAATATTATAAATTTAATAAATTAATTATGAATAATCTCATTTATATTCTTTGGATTATTTAACATCACTGTTGTTGCTTCACCATAGATAGCCTGTTTTTATGTACATTAATCTCATTTATTCTCACAATTTAAAAAATCCCAACGTAACTGTGATGCAGTAATATCATGAAGCTATGTCCTGGTCTGTATGATATGTTCCATCTTATTTTGTTCATGTTCTTCTTAATACATAAATTTATGGTTAAATGAGTTGAATAATTATTGTTGTTGGTTATTGATATAACGCTTTTTTGTATGCCCAAAGCTAGGTGCAACTAAACAATTGTCTGTCTGTTTGAGGGACAATTCATGCTTAATTAGCATTTATTTAGACAAAACTTTAAGCCACTCAGGCTAGTAATTAGTTGAGAGACCAGTTGTGCGTTGAAGAGCTTGACAGGTGTGTTGTATAAACATACAGACGACCTGGCGACAGGCTAATAAACACTATGTCTGTCTGACTATGGGCTCCGCGCGTCTGGTTGGTCATTTAAAGTTAGCCAATAAGAATTAAGGCCAAAACTAACAACCAATAAAATACATGATCATGAATATTTGGACATGCCTTTACCAGTTACACCCTCAGTTGAAAGACTGCGCCATCATCATTAGCAGTTACTGTCAAACAAATAACGTAACGTTGATGTTATCTCTGTGTTTTTCGACATCAGTTGAGACCTCAGTTGTGACCCAAACTCATACGTTTCGATTAGGGATTTACTGTTTCAAGTTGTGTTCTTTTGACTATCTGGATATTTATAACTTTCCTCCGGATATGTTCGTCGACAAAGGTAAGTCTTCAATAATGCAATATATCCAGTGTCACATATATATATATGAGATGTTTAAAGTGTGAAACGTCTTGTATGACGATAACACACTTTCACACATTTTGCGAATTATATATACAATGATGAGACAGTCTATACTACAGTCCATTAATTGATGCTGTATGAGTAACGACAAACCACGATCAAAATTGATACTAACTGAACAGAGAATTTAAATCCGATATAAGTAACCAGTGCCTATAATCCAATGCATACCAAAGAGGATACAATATATCGTGTTTGCTATTAAATACATAATTCTCATAATGCCTTTCTGCTGATCACGTTTACATTTGATCTGCTTAAATAATCACGTAAATATAGTTTTATTTATTTGAATGCATATATAGCTATTATCAACTTTGTCACACGGACATTTTCATCTTATAAAACCAAAGACCCAAGACAAGTTTGTCTAGCGTAGTTCAATCTGATGTAATTAAGCCAACAGAGAACACCTATATAAACAAACCAACAAATATATTTTCATTTCATTTGTAATTAATTATGACACATACTATTATATAGTGGAGTATACTAGAGTATACTGGGGTATACTGAGGTATACTGGGGTATACTAGCGTATACTGGGGTATACTGAAGTTTCCTAAGCTTTGGAAATGTCTCGTATACTGATTAGTATACGCTAGGAAATTAGGGTGGTTGACAAACCAGTATACGCCAGGAAATTAGGGTGGTTGACAAGACGTATACTGGTCAGTATACTAGCACTTTTCTTGCGGTGACATCTCTGTCGACTCTGCATGTGTAAAGCCATCACCTCAAGTAAAATATATTGGACATATCCATGTCTTGTAAGATAGAGTCAAGTACTGAATACCGTGAAGTCTGCAAATTGTCATCTCTACAAGATCGGCAAATACGAACATACATTAGTAGTAAAAGAATGTGGGTTTCAAGAGCCATCCGATGGCTCAATCATCTTTCACTCAAACCGTCCACGAACTCTGACCCTAACATCTACTCTTATTTATATATGTACGTCATAGACTCGATTTTGGACTTGACAGTATTTACTTGGCAATTTAAGGTTGAGATCTGACACGGACACGGACCTACAGATTAAATAGAAATAGGTCGTTTCATTTTGCCTATGTGAAATATTATATTCTGTGTTGATGATCTGGACATAACAATGAGTTTATTATCCCAAGGAAATAAATTGCTTATAATGACTTGAGGACCCCCTTCATACATTTATTACCAAACCTAATTCCAGTTGTTGTTTTTTTATTTATATATTTATATATATTTTTTTAAATTCATTATAATGATTGAGAAAAGATTGACAAGTTTTAAGCAATATTAAGTGAAAACACCAAAAGTATATATATATATATATATATATATATATATATATATATATATATATATATATATATATATATATATATATATATATATATATAAACACATTAATTTCTTTAGGTTTATGTAAATCATTACACCGAAAAGTTAAAGAATGGAGTAACAAATTTCGAGTTATATTTAATTGAAAACAATATATGATTAAGTACTAAACAATTTACTGAATTAATTTCAAGAATTATTTTCATCGGTGATTTAGCAAGTGATGGCAGATGCTAGACATAGGTATAAAATTCTGCAAACAACACTGGGTTATGATCCATTAAGTTTATGATTATTTTATGTTTAGGAAATAATTGAGGATATTGGCTAAAATAAACTTAAGAAAGATACTGTTAATATAAAAGAATAAAATATTAATGATGATGATGATGATATAAAATAGTACTTATTTTTATCAAGCGATATGACCTTACATAAAATACCATCTGCGGGACCTCTGACCCTAATTATGACAACCTCTGTCTGACCCTAGTTATGACGACAGATGGTGCAGCAATACCTAGCCATGACCTAATCCACTGTATAAAAATGTCTGTCTGTCCGTCTGTCTGTTTGTATTTATGCATGTATGAGTGTGTGTATATGTATCTATGTATGCATGTACGCATGTATGCATGCATGCAGGTATGTGTGTATGTATGTGTGCATGTATGCATGTACGCGTGTATGTATGTATGTATGCATGCATGCATGCAGGTATGTATGTACATGTATGTATGTATATGTGCGTCTGTCTGTTTTTATTTGCATGTGTATGATCTTTGTTAATGTTATATATAGTTATTGTTATATTTAATAATCTTATTTAGGCTAATACATTTGCACACTGGCTGTCTGATACTGTGGTGTTTAAAGAGTAAGGAGAAGGGCATCTGACTTCATTTTTAACAGAGACTCTCAAGGTAAAAGTCGTGTTGAATTTGTTCTTAAAAACATAGGATGAATCAATTATTAGTAATAGATAGAGGACGAGTAGCAGTACATTATCGGGATATAAATGTACGGTTTTTGAGAGGGTTGGGCGAGGCGTCCGCCGAGCCTAACTCTCTCAAACCCGTTTTGAGCAACCCAGGTTTTGAGCAAGTATGTATAATTGGTCCGCTATATTATGTTTGATACCTCCTTGTTTGCCGATCCTAGGGCAGTCATGTCAACCTATGAACAGTCTATTGCTCTATTGCGTGTAGCTGCGCAATTTGTACTTGTGGGCATTATATTACATGTTAAGCTTAGTCATGTTTCGAAGGTCACATATATGAATGTCAGCCCAACATTGATATGCAATGCCGATAAGGGTTGCACAACAGCTCGATATCGCAGTGTATACGCCTATCGCGTATTATGGATCTGGATACATTCAAGTATAAATGCAAGTCCTGAATGTCAACGTCGAAAGTTTTTAGAAGCTGAAAGCGATAAACTTAGTTTTCTACCGTTCTTACTTGAGGTAAAACTGCAATCGAGGGGAGAGCATTCAGCTTTAGTTTACTGCAGTACCACCCATTGTTTGCTTCTTTCAGTCAATGATCACAAGTTTTGTTTCAATAATTTATAGCCAGAGTGGTATTGCAGTGATTCTACGTATTTTAATTGAGAAAACATGACACAGGTGAACTTCTCTTATAACAGATGTTCTTGATATGATTTCACCTAACCTTTAAATTAATAATACACGTAATTTAACCATCCATCGTGATTATTCGATTATAATAAGACTGAGAAGTGTATCGTCTCGAAAGTCGAACAACTATTTCAAAATGTGCAATGTTGCAGATAGTTTGATTCCAATTATCATATTATCACAAATGATATTCCACTGACATGCATGTCCATGCTTCACCATATGGAACAAAGACTAGACGTCTTACAATATTGAACCATTCTTCTAAAGGACACTATTTGGACATGGCAAGACATTATTTGTGATTGTGCACAGTGTATGTGTGTGATGCAACAATTTTAATGACTGAGACGTCTAACACGTTCTTTAAGTGAACTGAGTCGCACATTCCTCTCAAACAAGCATGCGTGGATTATCTCCCTTGCTCCCTTGCTCGCTGAAACATTCTTGTCACTCCTGGTTTTTCGTATTTGTATAGTTATGCTCAATATTAAGATAATGTACTTGATTGATCTATCATCATGAGTAACGTTTTTATCTTTGAAACGATATAACCAAAATTGAAGCAATTATCCGACGATTATAACCTCATAAATGACAATCTTTATCTCTTTTGAGCCAGGAGAGATATCAGCTTACAAGCTGTATAATACATATAACATTTTCTATCGTGAAATAGGCTTGCGCTGATGTAACAGCGATTTGCTTAACTAAGGTACATCATATCTGTACATTAATTTATTACCAATGTATTACCACGATGAAAACAATACTGGCGTTGTTTCAATCATTATAATTAAAGTTGTGTTCTAACGTTCGTATCGACGTTTTCCAATCGTTGTCCTAGCCCTAATACTAATCCATATTTACCCTTGTCCTAGGCCTCAAACTAATCAATGTAAACCCCTGTCCTTGCCCCATACAAACCCTTTTCCTAGCCCTAACACCAATCCATTTTAACCATTGTCCTAGCCCCCATGCAAACCTTTTTCCTAGCCCTAATACTAATCCATTTAAACCCTTTTCCTAGCCCAATCATCAAACCATGTTAACCCTTTTCCAAGCCCCATACAAACCCGTTTCCTAGCCCTAATAATAATCAATGTTAACCATTGTCCTAACCCCATACAAACCCTTTTCCTAGCCCTAATACCAATCAATGTTAACCCTTGTCTTTGCCCCATACAAACCCTTTTCCTAGCCCTAATACTAATCCATTTAAACCCGTTTCCTAGCCCTAATACTAATCAATGTTAACCCTTGTCCTATCTCCCATACAAACCATTTTCCTAGCCCTAATACCAATCCATGTTAACCTTGTCCTCACCCATACAAACCATTTTCCTAGCAATAATACTGCACAATGTTAATCCTTGTCTTAGCACCCATGCAAACCCTTTTCCTAGCCCTAATACTAATCCATGTTAACCTTTGTTCTAGCCCTAATATAAATCCATTTTAACCCGTGTCCTAGCACCCATGAAAACCCTTCTCCTAGCCTGATATCGATCCATGTGAACCCGTGTCCTAGCACCCATGCAAACCCGTTTCCTAGCACTAATACTAATCCATATTAACCCGTGTCCTAGCCCTCATACACACCCTTTTCCTAGCCCTAATACTAATCCATGTAAACCCTTGTCCCAGCCCTGATATCAATCTATATTAACCCTTGTCTTAGCACTCATGACAACCCTTCTCCTAGCCCTAATATCAATCCATGTTAACCCGTGTCCTAGCACCCATGCAAACCCTTTTTCTAGCCCTAATACTTATCCATGTTAACACTTGTCCTAGCCCTAATATCAATCCATATTAACCCCTTTTCTTAACATCCATGCAAACCCTTCTCCTAACCCCAATATCGATCCATGTTAACCCTTGTCTTAGCCCCCATATCAACCCTTTTCCTACCCCTCATACTAATCCATATTAACCATTGCCCTAGCCCTCATACAAACCTTTTTCTTAACCCTAATGCTAATCCAGGTCAGCCCTTGTCCTAGCCGCCATACAAACCCTTGTCCTAGCCCTAATACATATTCATATTAACCATTGTCCTAGCCCCCATACAAACCCTTGTCCTAGTCTTAATTCTAATCCATGTTAACCATTGCCCTAGCCCCCATACAAACCCTTGCCCTAGCCCTAATACTAATCCATATTAACCCTTGTGATAGCCCCATACAAACCCTTGTCCTAGCCACAATACTTATCCATGTTTACCATTGTCCTAGCCCTCATACTAACCCTATTCAACTCTTCCACATCCTTCATCCTAATCATAGCAGATATAATATTCATTATTCATTTGGTTTCCCATGTTATCCTACTCTGTCGTAGTATTTACAATAAAATGGGATGTTTCTCATTTTGGGAATACAGCCCAATAGTTAAATAAGAATCTAAGAGAAGATAGAGTGTAAGGTAACTGCCAGGCAAAAGAAAGTACACACCTGAGTTGATTTCGATTATAATTAATTCAATATTTTAAAAGAAATCAGATGCCTTTGCCTATGGCAGGACACAATAACACTTATCTGTTATAGTTTGAATGGATTAATTGGTGACTGTTGTTAAATTTTAGTTGAATTATCTTAGTTTAATGAAGACAGGGGTCAGAAATAAAATTTACATCAGCCATGTTTAACATGTTTTAAATGTGTTCAGAATCAGGGGCATTTATTAATTTTCACATAAAATATCGCTTACATTTCGATGAACAGTTGTGTTTAATCCAAAATAATGTTTTAAAGAATTTTTTTTAAAGCAGAAGTATTCTTTGACTGCTGATTAAACGCCTTAAATGTTTTTGAGTACGACATCAAACACTTGAAATATTTGCAATTGAAAATCACATATATGATAAAACCAACTGAAGTGTGTACTTTCTTTTGCCTGGTAGTTTAGTAAACTCCACTAAGGGGAAATAAACCATACCCAATTTCCAACAGAGTCAAACACAAAATACTGCTGCTGGATAAGCCGATTTTTAATGTCTCGATAAGCATACATTTTGTAAAGAAGTATGCATGTTTTCCTTGATAAGTGTATGATACATCGTTTTAAGATTCTGTTCAAACATACATGATATACTGCACTCGCTATTTCAAGAGAGGTTGGACATAAGATGTGGCTTTTACATGTACGTTAAAAATGTCAAATATTAACAAATACAGAAATAATAATAAGATTATGTTGACATAATTCGACTTATGCGACTTAAAGCGAATAAAGCATGGCGGCTATTCTATATGTCAACACATTTTATTATTGCGAATTACAAAAACGATTCCCATGGCTTTACCGAACCATATACATGTATACTCAATTTTAACTTGATTTTCCGAAGAGAGAAGTGTGTTTTACTATTAGTGACACTACTTTTCGCATACATTTCATCGACCTTTTTTAGCGAAAAAACGTGCTACTGCCCCTTTAATATATACCTTTGCTGCATAACTTCGTTTACTTGCAACAACAACCTCTTCTCATGACAACTCCTGGCTTGACTCTACTGTTTAGAAATCACTGACCTTCAAAAACATGATATAATCACATTAAGTAGATACGTTGTGGAAGTCTTGAACCCATGTTACCCAATCACCGGACAGAGTTATATACACACTCGAGGTTTGAACACTCGTCCTAACCTTTATGGCCCGAGGGAGCCCCATCTAGATTTACATGTGATTACTTTCATCCCTTATACCAAAGAACTATTGTTCACAGTACTCTTAAACCAATCATGAATTATGTCTACCTAATTACGTCTAATTACCTGCCTCACATCACATTTATCATCTGCCATAGGTCATCGTAAAGTTACCATTGTGCCACTGCAAACTGCGCGTTTTTTAACTGCCCTTTAACTACCACCGTACCAGATCTTACTGTTACATATTCCTTGATACTTATTCTAATTGTCCACTGAATTCTATCATTTTACTCCTCGGTTAATCCATGGTCATGACGTCACTCCATTGTGTTATCAGTTGATTAATTTTAGGGAGAGAGAGATGATGTTTATTAAAGTCCCATTTCTGTACAAAGTCAATAAATTAAAACACAATTTTACATGGAATAAAAGTACAGAAACCACCGGGTAGGTTATGAGAGACTAAATAAAAATAAGAAACTATTCCAACATTGTACACATACATTGCATTACATACATACTATTAAACGAATAAGGATTAATTAACAATGGAGTATTAACCAACATACATTCATACAATCACACTTACAGCGTACATATAACAACCTTTCATTCATACAAACAGAAACTGTTACTTATTCCTTGATACTTATTCTAATTGTCCACTGAATTCTATCATTTTACTCCTCGGTTAATCCATGGTCATGACGTCACTCCATTGTGTTATCAGTTGATTAATTTTAGGAATCAACTGGTCATTGACTGTCCCAGTTAGGTTTTAGTCATTTTCAGTAATGGCTTATCGAGTACATTTTTCGAGATTGAAGTATTTTGTCTTCGTGTACCTGAATAGGATCTTAAAATATGTCTCAAATAGACAAGTTAATATTTGTAATGCATGAACCTGGATTCGAACATGAAACCCTTTGCTTGCTAGTCAGCGCTTCTAGCAATTAGGCCACAAGACGCTGTTAGAAACCTTAGGATTGTTTGTCAGTAAGAATTCCGCGTTCTATTCAAGACACTGAAGGCATGGAAAGGCAGAGTTTTAGCTGTTTATCACTTCGTTTCGCGACTTTTGCGCTGCACGTGCGTGGAAGAATCCATTTCATGAGGGCCGCAGCTACTTGTACCATATCCGATAGATGAGCACCGATAAATTATTGATTTTGGTATTCCATAATTGAAATTCATTGTTTTTTAAATGTAAAATAATCACATATGCATGTTTCGTGACGTCATACATGGATTAAGATGGAGAATGCATTCGGAGCAGTGGATTCGTTAAAAATAATCAACTCGCCCCTTCGATCGGGGCGAGTTGATTATTTTTAACGAATCCACAGCTCCTAATGCATTCTCCATTTCATAGTATGCCTAATATATATATGTATATATGGAAAGATCTTGGAAAGATCTTATATATATATATATATATATATATATATATATATATATATATATATATATATATATATATATATATATATATATATAATATCATGATCAAAATCTCACGTTCGCCCATATTCACTATAAAGGAACACCAGACATCCGTGAGGAAGAACGATTCCAAATAAGCCATTGCCGACCAATTGCATGTCAAACCCGACCACAACATCAACTTGGACAACATTAACAAAACCGACAGGAAGAAGATTTCAAAACCTGCTAACCTTTTCAAGCTGTACACATAAAAAATATTGTTCATTTCCAGTGCGTATCATGTTCTGTTAAAGTAACCATGCGATTGTTATGTTATTATGTTCAATAATTACATTTAATATTATTGTGTACGTCAATTATACCATGTAATTATCTCTACAAGATCCACTCCATATGTTGTATATATAATCACTGGCTTCCAATCTCTCATTCATCAATAAACCTCACTTACGTGGCATCCGATCAATATGCTCAATCTTGTATATAACCTTCGTACTATAACCTTTTTTTTAGATTGAATTAACAACTATCTATTCCATTATTAAACAACTCGGCCTAAGAGTGATGGAAGGGTCCAAATGACGGGGGCTACATAATGATGTTTAAATGCTACTGAAGTAAGAGAAACTGATCATACAAAGTGATCAAAATAGCAGAGATGATTTTCTATAACATGACATATCATATCTGATAGAAACTATTCATTAAAATAACTTAATGATGTTTATTTCCAATAAAACTAATTTAGCAATCAAAGATATCTATGACGACCAATCAGAATTGTTATAAGATTTGACAACAATTCGAATTCATCTCGCGGCCACGTTGTCCGCTGGTTGTAAACAAAAACGTAAATTAATGCTTAAATTTGGACAAAATGTGTCAAAAGTGCCTACCTAGACATGCCGTATGGTAGGAAATGTTAAATTAAACAAGGTTAGTGGATGGGTAGTTTCTATCTATAGCATTATAAATGACAGCAACATGATAATATGACATGATCGAAAACCGGACTCGATAACGATCGCTAAAAAGTTTCCGCTGACTGTAAATATTGAAATAAAAGGCGAGGTAAGTTCCAACATTCATCAGATCATGATATTTTCCTTCTTCAACCACATTGACATTTCATCAAAAATGTCAATTACTGTAAGAAACATCCAAACGGACAATATGAATATCCAAATGCACATTAGACACACATTGTAAACCTATAAATCCATCAATGACAGTACTTGGAAACAAAAGATGGTCAAATACTAACCCTCTTTCAGCAAAAGTCTTTTCGCAAATGGCAAGATAGAAAACCAAATAGTTATGATGATTTTACTCTAAAAATAATTTGATTGGTACATTGGTAATTAATCCAGAGTTTTAATTGGATAACTTGATAGAGATATGTTCTTTACTTTTATTGGCTGGCAATATCTAGACTGAATGTCGCGTTAATGTTTATTTCGTATTTCCTTTGTGTCATCAAGTCTTTTTAGACATAATCAACATATATGACATGCTGGTCACAGACATGCCATTTGTTATACATGTATAATTGAATCGGTCCAGTAAACTTGTTACCTGTACAAACATAATTACACTCCTTCCTTCTCAGCTTCTTAATTGCGTAAACTAATTAGCTGTAACAACACTTCTCCCCTTTGATCTGGAAGAAACATCTAGATGGTCCGCTAAACTGAGAATTGTGTGTTGGTGTGCTGAAGTAACACATAAAGGCTATATTTTAAACCATTTCGTTTTCATTTAAGATGCTACTGGTAACATAATTCTTTCATTCGATAATGTTCGTTGTCTATATCAATCTGTGTAATCATAATGTATATGTTTGCGTGCACAATAGAGCAATCTTCATGTACATTTTATTGAGCTTCTTGACCAATCCAGTTCATGTATTTATTGTGGATTGCATTGCATTACATCATATATAGAATATTTTAATTGACAAACTTAAAATACAGTAATATTTTATATTAAATACGCAATGTTATTTATAAATCTGCAATGTTGTCTCGCTTGTTTGAACAGCCAATCGTTCAGTGTATATGAAATTATACCTACCATATATCTTTATTTATTAATACATACAAAACAAAATTAACATACCGATTATTCAACATAATTTGATCAATTGATGCTACTTAATCGCTCTTCACCCGATTCCCGCAAGAGTCTTCTTCCCTTGTTTCAATGTTACTTGAACTGTCATTTGGTTCATACAGGTATCGGTCACGTCACTTGAAATGATGGAATTTGAGCTTGAAGACAAACACTCCATGGAAAGTGATATGTCATTTTCTGAATCGCTGAAAGACATACTTCGTGTAAATGAATGTACCTTCCTTTCTAGCTCCGCGGTTATAATTGCTACAAACATACTATACATAAACGCAGAATGCACTCCAATTAAGCATGCCTCAGTCGTTGTAACCATATGAAATCGCTAGTTGAATAGTTAAGTAATCCGTTTATCGAAAATTTGGGTTGTTTTGATGAAGTTTTCTGTCTTACATGAGCAGTTTAAAAGTTGGTAAAACGCGTTAAATTAAGATTATTCTGAAATTGTCGACAATTTAACTGGTAAGAAAACACTGCAGGCAGGCAGATGCCGACAGTCTCCACGCACTGCTGGCTGGATACAATAGGATTAAACTGTTGTTTTAGTCACTTGGGTAGCACAAAATTCGGAAGCGATAGACAAACGAAATACGTATTCTGTCATTTATTTCGCATTAAATGTGAACATTTCACTGTATAATATATACAAGATATATGCACTAGAATAAATATAGCACAGAACTTGGAAGCAACAGACAAACGGAATACATATTCAGTCATTTATTTCACATTATATATAAACATTTCACTTTTATATAATACATACAAGATATATACACTAGAATAAATATAGCACTAGAATAAATATATCACAGATTTAGAGGTCAGTTTTAGATACAATACAATTTTTAATAATTCCATACGATGTACAATTTGATGTATTTAATTTAATTTTAGCAAGTGGGATGCTGCATCTGCATACTCCATCAGGGGAAGGACCCCGATGGTCAGACGGTTCTTGAGGTTGTTGAGGCGTGTGTCGAAGTTCTGATATTTGGTCCTCGTGGCAGGGAGTTTCTGACCAGCTCTGTACTGTACCAAGCGTATTTCGTTGAGTTTCTGCTCGTCGAGCAGGAATTTGGCCATCTCAAAGAATTCGGATGTGCCTTGTTGATGACCTTCTTCATCCGTCCATGCCATCCCTCAAGGTAATTGTTGGTGCGTGGGCCGTCTGTCTCGAAGTGGTTCCAAGAAGGAAGGTCGCCCTCGACCCACTGCGTGGTGATGTAGTCCGTCAACTGGAGGCATCTGTCGTCTTGAGGCATTGTCGCTAGTGTCTCTAGCCAAGCTTCCTCGACCTGAAATTATAAAAAAAACCCACATTAATATTGAATTCATGGCAGACAGTTTAGTCATATATACCTTCAGAAGCATTTGATAAAATTATTTCACAAAGAATATACTTACATCCGCCAGTGGAATCAGAGGCAAGACTGCACATCGCCTAACAAGTCTTGTCACTTCAGGATCTGCGTTGTAGGAGGTCTGGAGGCCGACGTTCTGAACTTTCCTCCACACACACTGTGTGTAGTGAAAGAAGCAGCCCTTCCACGTGGCATTGGGGAAGACTGACAGTGCAGCAGACTTGGCGGCTGACTCAAAGTCCATCTGTAAAAAAAATAAAAATAATGAATTAGTAGTATTAATACAATATAATATACCAAGTAATTATCAATATAACGTACCAAAGTAATTATCAATATAACGTACCAAAGTAATTATCAATATAATGTACCAAAGTAATTATCAATATAATGTACCAAAGTAATTATCAATATAACGTACCAAAGTAATTATCAATATAATGTACCAAAGTAATTATCAGACCATTTTCTTATATAAATATATCGAGCACTTAAATCACATCGTACCTGAATGGTTTGTGGTAGCAGCTGGAAACCCAAGTTGGTAGCAGCATCCTTCACCAGTTGGAAGGCTCTGATGTAGGTCTCTCTGGTCTTGTTCGGCAGCAGCAGGAATACCAGCGGGAACATCTGATCTGCTACTTTGGCGTGGGTGATGTACAGCTGTAGATATAGACTAGGAGCTACATAGAAAGTCATACAGAACAAGGCGGCACGCTTGGTGACCCGGACAAGACTGGATGCTCACATCACCCCAGTTCTCCAGCAACTACACTGGCTTCCCATCAAGCACAGGATCTCTTACAAGATCCTTGTCTTGACCTTCTGTGCTCTCCATGTTGACTCGTCCCCTCTGTACATGAAAGAACTGCTCTCTGTATATCAGCCCTGCCGATCTCTACGGTCGTCAAATCAAGTACAACTGTGTGTCCCATCAACTTCTACCAGACTTGGAGAACGAGCATTTTCTGTTGCCGCCCCTGTCTTATGGAACTCTCTCCCACATGACCTCAAAACCTCTGAATCACTGGACTGTTTCAAGAAAGACTTAAAAACCTACCTTTTTTCTCTCCTGTAAACCCTACCTCTTTCTATCCTGTAAACCCTACTTTTCTCTATCTCTGTATATACTAGCTTTCACTTTTCTTCTCCAGCGCCGTTGAGCAGCTCTTGTTGGAAACAAGGCGCTATATAAGTTAATTATTATTATTATTAAAGTCCCATCACCATAGATGACATCAGCAGCACAGAGATGTTGAAGATTCTGCCTGGTCGTAAAACCTAAGATCTTGTCATCATCGCCGTCGTTGATGTAGAGGAAACGTTCCCCGGCATCTGTGGTAGTGTACTCGTCTGGCACGACGATGTCTCGACGACGGGTTGGGATTTGCGGGAATGTTGCTCGTCGGGCACTGTATAGCTGAGACTTGACGGTCGCGAAGGTTGGCATGGATTCGATCACTGAAGTGTTGTCTGCTGTCCAGGGATCTTCTCTGAGAGACAACAGTTCCTCGTTGTAGAGTGACGGCATAGGCTTCAGGGTTGTCTGGGCCTTCAGCTTGAGTCGGTGCATAGTCTTCTTTATCTACAAATGAAATGGATATAAATATAATAATAAATAAATCATTATAAAATTAAGTAAAGTTAAGTAAATGTTCATATTTTAATGTTAAATTTTCTTTGAGATATAGTTCATACGATTAAAGGGATTATATGTCATTTATCATTTTTATTCTGATGACTCACCTGAATTTTCGCTTCAGTTGCCTCATGGTTGTGCGCTGATGGTTGTTTTGAGACGAGATCATTGACTGTAGAAATTGTGGAACCACAACCAGATTTCTGACATTTCCAAGAAACCCAGCCCTCTGTCCTCCTCTTGTTAACTCTATACATGTATCCCCCCATACACAAGTATCTGCCACCATGAGAAGTCGGAAGAAAGTAATGCTGAAGCTGTGCGTTTGCCATGATGGAAGTGATGTTGAGATACAAATGTCCCGACATTATATAGTGACAATGATTGGATACACTAAGTAAATTGAGTGAACTCATCATATGTTTGGATTAACTAGGTAAATTGGGTGTAAAGTAAGTGAACTCCACTGACTAATCGGTGAACACATCTCAATCCTGTTTCGCACTTGAGTTCAACTTTCAGTGACACCCACACTTTAATCCGTTGAAACAACATCACAAAAACAACACGCCACATCAACGGATTTTTTGGGTCGACCCCAACTGTCGACAATTTCAGAACACACCAATGAATGTACCTTCCTTTCTAGCTCCGCGGTTATAATTGCTACAAACATACTATACATAAGAGCAGAATGCACTCCAATTAAGCATGCCTCAGTCGTCGTAACCATATGAAATCGCTAGTTGAATAGTTAAGTAATCCGTTTATCGAAAATTTGGGTTGTTTTGATGAAGTTTTCTGTCTTACATGAGCAGTTTAAAAGTTCGTAAAACGCGTTAAATTAAGATTAGCGGCCATAATGAGACTCCACGTACGTCACACCACGATACGCTTCAGTGACCACCGCCCGCTCACTTTCATTCTGGTCGCCGGGGCTTAATTAGGCACTTTTTTTAAAAAGGCCGTATATAAGTAATTTATGGGTCGATTTCAGAAATTTAAATTCGAGCAATTGTCAAATTGAAACCCCTTTTCAACGAATACGAAAGTGACCATATGCCATATCATCTAACCTTTAAAATGACTACCAGCAATTAGAAACAACTAGCGATAAATCAGTTTCAGTAATCTAAAATACACTTATACATGTACATATTGTGCACAGCTGGTAAGAAAATCCAACGTTATACTCCTTTGCCTTTGGTAGTCAGACTAGTATTGTGTGACTATTACCTTGCTAAGAAACTTACATAATTAATCTTTGTTATTAGAAACTAACCGAAATAAAAACAACATACGAAGTAAAAAACAACATACGTTAAAAGTCTGGTCTTATATAACGTAGGTTTTCACTTCATCAATGAAGAGTATTTTGACATGCTACTTTGACATGCTACTCGTTGCTGTTATATTGTGTGTGGTCAAAGGAACAACGCATGCAAATATACAGCTCTCTGAATGCTGTATCCATTGTATTGCCTCTCCCAAGTGTCACAGGTTCATGTACAGTCCAGTTAACATGACGTGTGTTCTGCAGGGTGATACGTGTGCACCACCGCTATTCACAGGATTCAGGCGCTTTTCCCTTAAACAGGTACAATGTTTTATTTACTGTTTACAGACGGATTGCAGTTCCATATTGAAAACTATTCCTACAAGAAATACATCCAGAAACGAAAAAAATACCTTATTTATTTTACAAACAGAATACATGTACACATATTTTGTTTTAATGAAAGTGCAAACTACTTTAACTTTATAAACTACCAGACAAAGAAAGTATTCACCTTAGTATGTATGTTTTTTTTTATTACAAGTTAAAATTCTTCCAAAATAATTTGGATATTTGACAAATTTTCTTTGACTTATATGTGAAAAAGTACACATTTACAACATTTTATACATGGTAGGGGGTCATGTTCGTGTATATTTATTTCTTACCCCTGTCTACATCAAACAAATATAAAATATATTTTAACCAAAAGATATCCAGCTGATTGATTCAAACAACTGCAGATAAATGGTATACCGTGCCATAAACAAATGCATCTCATTTCTTTTAAAATATTGAATGCATCGAAACCAGGTGAGTTGTATAGTTTCTTTTGCCTGGCAGCTTATATGCACTATTGATTCCTGTGATTGTGGCTCAGCTTCAGGATTTGGGACCACATAGGCGTCAATACAGGGCGAACGATCTGAGGATGCAGGTGAGGTGTTTTGGGATGAGTAATTAACTCACATGTTGTATTTTTCATAAAATTATGCAGCAAAACGTGCCTTGTATTTTAGACACCTAAATCTAAGCACCTTTTAAAGGTGCATCCATTGTGTTTCATAAAATTGTATTTTGCTTTATTACGTTTCAACTCACCACATGTGCTGTTTACAGTACAAACAAATTCACTTAGCTTGCATATCCATCCCCAATCACCAAATATATCATAATTACTAGTTTCCAATTCAAATAGAGTAACATCATTATGCATGTGTAGAAAGCAGAACTGACGTCCTATTTACATACACAGTAGTTATATGACCTATTAAACATAATGAACCAAAATTTGTTATTTTGTCTGCTTTAAATAAGATTCCAAAATTATGTTTGACACATTGGCGCGCGTCAATCGTGATGCATTGTCCTGTTTCCTTTTACCTTCATATCTTCAATATACTAAGTCGACTATCATCAAAGTGGAAGTTTTCGGTAACAGTCAGTACTTCTCGATAACGTATCACCATTGATAAAGTTTGGAAGATGTGACCCCAAACAACACAATAGATGTACCTGTAAGAATAACACTCATTACAATGTGGCAATGCGGGAATGTTAGGATGAATTGAATGACTGATGCACTTCACAGGACCAAGAGTGGTGTTATCATCCGGTTTCTTCAAGGCCAACTTCCCAATGCAAGGCATAACTCTTGCCAGTCTCCATTACTGGCTGTTAACTCAGCCAGTAATGCAGACTGGCAAGAGTTATCCCTTGCATTTGGAAGTTGCCTCAAGGCGGATTGAACCACTTTTACGACCAATGTTTCTGGTTAAGGAATACTTCGTTTAATGACAAACTTGCTAAAACAAATAATGTATTAATTTAAAAGGGTATGAACTAGATTGTGATGGTTCTGGAAAGATTTCTCAATAACTGTATTTCTGGAGCTGAATGTATCCCTATTTTAAATTGTACAACTGTCCTTCTGCAACTAACGTTTACCAGCATTGTAGTATTTTGTCTTCGTGTACCTGAATAGGATCTTAAAATATGTCTCAAATAGACAAGTTAATATTTGTAATGCATGAACCTGGATTCGAACATGAAACCCTTTGCTTGCTAGTCAGCGCTTCTAGCAATTAGGCCACAAGACGCTGTTAGAAACCTTAGGATTGTTTGTCAGTAAGAATTCCGCGTTCTATTCAAGACACTGAAGGCATGGAAAGGCAGAGTTTTAGCTGTTTATCACTTCGTTTCGCGACTTTTGCGCTGCACGTGCGTGGAAGAATCCATTTCATGAGGGCCGCAGCTACTTGTACCATATCCGATAGATGAGCACCGATAAATTATTGATTTTGGTATTCCATAATTGAAATTCATTGTTTTTTAAATGTAAAATAATCACATATGCATGTTTCGTGACGTCATACATGGATTAAGATGGAGAATGCATTCGGAGCAGTGGATTCGTTAAAAATAATCAACTCGCCCCTTCGATCGGGGCTCGTTGATTATTTTTAACGAATCCACAGCTCCTAATGCATTCTCCATTTCATAGTATGCCTAATATATATATGTATATATGGAAAGATCTTGGAAAGATCTTATATATATATATATATATATATATATATATATATATATATATATATATATATATATATATATATATATAATATCATGATCAAAATCTCACGTTCGCCCATATTCACTATAAAGGAACACCAGACATCCGTGAGGAAGAACGATTCCAAATAAGCCATTGCCGACCAATTGCATGTCAAACCCGACCACAACATCAACTTGGACAACATTAACAAAACCGACAGGAAGAAGATTACAAAACCTGCTAACCTTTTCAAGCTGTACACATAAAAAATATTGTTCATTTCCAGTGCGTATCATGTTCTGTTAAAGTAACCATGCGATTGTTATGTTATTATGTTCAATAATTACATTTAATATTATTGTGTACGTCAATTATACCATGTAATTATCTCTACAAGATCCACTCCATATGTTGTATATATAATCACTGGCTTCCAATCTCTCATTCATCAATAAACCTCACTTACGTGGCATCCGATCAATATGCTCAATCTTGTATATAACCTTCGTACTATAACCTTTTTTTTAGATTGAATTAACAACTATCTATTCCATTATTAAACAACTCGGCCTAAGAGTGATGGAAGGGTCCAAATGACGGGGGCTACATAATGATGTTTAAATGCTACTGAAGTAAGAGAAACTGATCATACAAAGTGATCAAAATAGCAGAGATGATTTTCTATAACATGACATATCATATCTGATAGAAACTATTCATTAAAATAACTTAATGATGTTTATTTCCAATAAAACTAATTTAGCAATCAAAGATATCTATGACGACCAATCAGAATTGTTATAAGATTTGACAACAATTCGAATTCATCTCGCGGCCACGTTGTCCGCTGGTTGTAAACAAAAACGTAAATTAATGCTTAAATTTGGACAAAATGTGTCAAAAGTGCCTACCTAGACATGCCGTATGGTAGGAAATGTTAAATTAAACAAGGTTAGTGGATGGGTAGTTTCTATCTATAGCATTATAAATGACAGCAACATGATAATATGACATGATCGAAAACCGGACTCGATAACGATCGCTAAAAAGTTTCCGCTGACTGTAAATATTGAAATAAAAGGCGAGGTAAGTTCCAACATTCATCAGATCATGATATTTTCCTTCTTCAACCACATTGACATTTCATCAAAAATGTCAATTACTGTAAGAAACATCCAAACGGACAATATGAATATCCAAATGCACATTAGACACACATTGTAAACCTATAAATCCATCAATGACAGTACTTGGAAACAAAAGATGGTCAAATACTAACCCTCTTTCAGCAAAAGTCTTTTCGCAAATGGCAAGATAGAAAACCAAATAGTTATGATGATTTTACTCTAAAAATAATTTGATTGGTACATTGGTAATTAATCCAGAGTTTTAATTGGATAACTTGATAGAGATATGTTCTTTACTTTTATTGGCTGGCAATATCTAGACTGAATGTCGCGTTAATGTTTATTTCGTATTTCCTTTGTGTCATCAAGTCTTTTTAGACATAATCAACATATATGACATGCTGGTCACAGACATGCCATTTGTTATACATGTATAATTGAATCGGTCCAGTAAACTTGTTACCTGTACAAACATAATTACACTCCTTCCTTCTCAGCTTCTTAATTGCGTAAACTAATTAGCTGTAACAACACTTCTCCCCTTTGATCTGGAAGAAACATCTAGATGGTCCGCTAAACTGAGAATTGTGTGTTGGTGTGCTGAAGTAACACATAAAGGCTATATTTTAAACCATTTCGTTTTCATTTAAGATGCTACTGGTAACATAATTCTTTCATTCGATAATGTTCGTTGTCTATATCAATCTGTGTAATCATAATGTATATGTTTGCGTGCACAATAGAGCAATCTTCATGTACATTTTATTGAGCTTCTTGACCAATCCAGTTCATGTATTTATTGTGGATTGCATTGCATTACATCATATATAGAATATTTTAATTGACAAACTTAAAATACAGTAATATTTTATATTAAATACGCAATGTTATTTATAAATCTGCAATGTTGTCTCGCTTGTTTGAACAGCCAATCGTTCAGTGTATATGAAATTATACCTACCATATATCTTTATTTATTAATACATACAAAACAAAATTAACATACCGATTATTCAACATAATTTGATCAATTGATGCTACTTAATCGCTCTTCACCCGATTCCCGCAAGAGTCTTCTTCCCTTGTTTCAATGTTACTTGAACTGTCATTTGGTTCATACAGGTATCGGTCACGTCACTTGAAATGATGGAATTTGAGCTTGAAGACAAACACTCCATGGAAAGTGATATGTCATTTTCTGAATCGCTGAAAGACATACTTCGTGTAAATGAATGTACCTTCCTTTCTAGCTCCGCGGTTATAATTGCTACAAACATACTATACATAAACGCAGAATGCACTCCAATTAAGCATGCCTCAGTCGTTGTAACCATATGAAATCGCTAGTTGAATAGTTAAGTAATCCGTTTATCGAAAATTTGGGTTGTTTTGATGAAGTTTTCTGTCTTACATGAGCAGTTTAAAAGTTGGTAAAACGCGTTAAATTAAGATTATTCTGAAATTGTCGACAATTTAACTGGTAAGAAAACACTGCAGGCAGGCAGATGCCGACAGTCTCCACGCACTGCTGGCTGGATACAATAGGATTAAACTGTTGTTTTAGTCACTTGGGTAGCACAAAATTCGGAAGCGATAGACAAACGAAATACGTATTCTGTCATTTATTTCGCATTAAATGTGAACATTTCACTGTATAATATATACAAGATATATGCACTAGAATAAATATAGCACAGAACTTGGAAGCAACAGACAAACGGAATACATATTCAGTCATTTATTTCACATTATATATAAACATTTCACTTTTATATAATACATACAAGATATATACACTAGAATAAATATAGCACTAGAATAAATATATCACAGATTTAGAGGTCAGTTTTAGATACAATACAATTTTTAATAATTCCATACGATGTACAATTTGATGTATTTAATTTAATTTTAGCAAGTGGGATGCTGCATCTGCATACTCCATCAGGGGAAGGACCCCGATGGTCAGACGGTTCTTGAGGTTGTTGAGGCGTGTGTCGAAGTTCTGATATTTGGTCCTCGTGGCAGGGAGTTTCTGACCAGCTCTGTACTGTACCAAGCGTATTTCGTTGAGTTTCTGCTCGTCGAGCAGGAATTTGGCCATCTCAAAGAATTCGGATGTGCCTTGTTGATGACCTTCTTCATCCGTCCATGCCATCCCTCAAGGTAATTGTTGGTGCGTGGGCCGTCTGTCTCGAAGTGGTTCCAAGAAGGAAGGTCGCCCTCGACCCACTGCGTGGTGATGTAGTCCGTCAACTGGAGGCATCTGTCGTCTTGAGGCATTGTCGCTAGTGTCTCTAGCCAAGCTTCCTCGACCTGAAATTATAAAAAAAACCCACATTAATATTGAATTCATGGCAGACAGTTTAGTCATATATACCTTCAGAAGCATTTGATAAAATTATTTCACAAAGAATATACTTACATCCGCCAGTGGAATCAGAGGCAAGACTGCACATCGCCTAACAAGTCTTGTCACTTCAGGATCTGCGTTGTAGGAGGTCTGGATGCCGACGTTCTGAACTTTCCTCCACACACACTGTGTGTAGTGAAAGAAGCAGCCCTTCCACGTGGCATTGGGGAAGACTGACAGTGCAGCAGACTTGGCGGCTGACTCAAAGTCCATCTGTAAAAAAAATAAAAATAATGAATTAGTAGTATTAATACAATATAATATACCAAGTAATTATCAATATAACGTACCAAAGTAATTATCAATATAACGTACCAAAGTAATTATCAATATAATGTACCAAAGTAATTATCAATATAATGTACCAAAGTAATTATCAATATAACGTACCAAAGTAATTATCAATATAATGTACCAAAGTAATTATCAGACCATTTTCTTATATAAATATATCGAGCACTTAAATCACATCGTACCTGAATGGTTTGTGGTAGCAGCTGGAAACCCAAGTTGGTAGCAGCATCCTTCACCAGTTGGAAGGCTCTGGTGTAGGTCTCTCTGGTCTTGTTCGGCAGCAGCAGGAATACCAGCGGGAACATCTGATCTGCTACTTTGGCGTGGGTGATGTACAGCTGTAGATATAGACTAGGAGCTACATAGAAAGTCATACAGAACAAGGCGGCACGCTTGGTGACCCGGACAAGACTGGATGCTCACATCACCCCAGTTCTCCAGCAACTACACTGGCTTCCCATCAAGCACAGGATCTCTTACAAGATCCTTGTCTTGACCTTCTGTGCTCTCCATGTTGACTCGTCCCCTCTGTACATGAAAGAACTGCTCTCTGTATATCAGCCCTGCCGATCTCTACGGTCGTCAAATCAAGTACAACTGTGTGTCCCATCAACTTCTACCAGACTTGGAGAACGAGCATTTTCTGTTGCCGCCCCTGTCTTATGGAACTCTCTCCCACATGACCTCAAAACCTCTGAATCACTGGACTGTTTCAAGAAAGACTTAAAAACCTACCTTTTTTCTCTCCTGTAAACCCTACCTCTTTCTATCCTGTAAACCCTACTTTTCTCTATCTCTGTATATACTAGCTTTCACTTTTCTTCTCCAGCGCCGTTGAGCAGCTCTTGTTGGAAACAAGGCGCTATATAAGTTAATTATTATTATTATTAAAGTCCCATCACCATAGATGACATCAGCAGCACAGAGATGTTGAAGATTCTGCCTGGTCGTAAAACCTAAGATCTTGTCATCATCGCCGTCGTTGATGTAGAGGAAACGTTCCCCGGCATCTGTGGTAGTGTACTCGTCTGGCACGACGATGTCTCGACGACGGGTTGGGATTTGCGGGAATGTTGCTCGTCGGGCACTGTATAGCTGAGACTTGACGGTCGCGAAGGTTGGCATGGATTCGATCACTGAAGTGTTGTCTGCTGTCCAGGGATCTTCTCTGAGAGACAACAGTTCCTCGTTGTAGAGTGACGGCATAGGCTTCAGGGTTGTCTGGGCCTTCAGCTTGAGTCGGTGCATAGTCTTCTTTATCTACAAATGAAATGGATATAAATATAATAATAAATAAATCATTATAAAATTAAGTAAAGTTAAGTAAATGTTCATATTTTAATGTTAAATTTTCTTTGAGATATAGTTCATACGATTAAAGGGATTATATGTCATTTATCATTTTTATTCTGATGACTCACCTGAATTTTCGCTTCAGTTGCCTCATGGTTGTGCGCTGATGGTTGTTTTGAGACGAGATCATTGACTGTAGAAATTGTGGAACCACAACCAGATTTCTGACATTTCCAAGAAACCCAGCCCTCTGTCCTCCTCTTGTTAACTCTATACATGTATCCCCCCATACACAAGTATCTGCCACCATGAGAAGTCGGAAGAAAGTAATGCTGAAGCTGTGCGTTTGCCATGATGGAAGTGATGTTGAGATACAAATGTCCCGACATTATATAGTGACAATGATTGGATACACTAAGTAAATTGAGTGAACTCATCATATGTTTGGATTAACTAGGTAAATTGGGTGTAAAGTAAGTGAACTCCACTGACTAATCGGTGAACACATCTCAATCCTGTTTCGCACTTGAGTTCAACTTTCAGTGACACCCACACTTTAATCCGTTGAAACAACATCACAAAAACAACACGCCACATCAACGGATTTTTTGGGTCGACCCCAACTGTCGACAATTTCAGAACACACCAATGAATGTACCTTCCTTTCTAGCTCCGCGGTTATAATTGCTACAAACATACTATACATAAGAGCAGAATGCACTCCAATTAAGCATGCCTCAGTCGTCGTAACCATATGAAATCGCTAGTTGAATAGTTAAGTAATCCGTTTATCGAAAATTTGGGTTGTTTTGATGAAGTTTTCTGTCTTACATGAGCAGTTTAAAAGTTCGTAAAACGCGTTAAATTAAGATTAGCGGCCATAATGAGACTCCACGTACGTCACACCACGATACGCTTCAGTGACCACCGCCCGCTCACTTTCATTCTGGTCGCCGGGGCTTAATTAGGCACTTTTTTTAAAAAGGCCGTATATAAGTAATTTATGGGTCGATTTCAGAAATTTAAATTCGAGCAATTGTCAAATTGAAACCCCTTTTCAACGAATACGAAAGTGACCATATGCCATATCATCTAACCTTTAAAATGACTACCAGCAATTAGAAACAACTAGCGATAAATCAGTTTCAGTAATCTAAAATACACTTATACATGTACATATTGTGCACAGCTGGTAAGAAAATCCAACGTTATACTCCTTTGCCTTTGGTAGTCAGACTAGTATTGTGTGACTATTACCTTGCTAAGAAACTTACATAATTAATCTTTGTTATTAGAAACTAACCGAAATAAAAACAACATACGAAGTAAAAAACAACATACGTTAAAAGTCTGGTCTTATATAACGTAGGTTTTCACTTCATCAATGAAGAGTATTTTGACATGCTACTTTGACATGCTACTCGTTGCTGTTATATTGTGTGTGGTCAAAGGAACAACGCATGCAAATATACAGCTCTCTGAATGCTGTATCCATTGTATTGCCTCTCCCAAGTGTCACAGGTTCATGTACAGTCCAGTTAACATGACGTGTGTTCTGCAGGGTGATACGTGTGCACCACCGCTATTCACAGGATTCAGGCGCTTTTCCCTTAAACAGGTACAATGTTTTATTTACTGTTTACAGACGGATTGCAGTTCCATATTGAAAACTATTCCTACAAGAAATACATCCAGAAACGAAAAAAATACCTTATTTATTTTACAAACAGAATACATGTACACATATTTTGTTTTAATGAAAGTGCAAACTACTTTAACTTTATAAACTACCAGACAAAGAAAGTATTCACCTTAGTATGTATGTTTTTTTTTATTACAAGTTAAAATTCTTCCAAAATAATTTGGATATTTGACAAATTTTCTTTGACTTATATGTGAAAAAGTACACATTTACAACATTTTATACATGGTAGGGGGTCATGTTCGTGTATATTTATTTCTTACCCCTGTCTACATCAAACAAATATAAAATATATTTTAACCAAAAGATATCCAGCTGATTGATTCAAACAACTGCAGATAAATGGTATACCGTGCCATAAACAAATGCATCTCATTTCTTTTAAAATATTGAATGCATCGAAACCAGGTGAGTTGTATAGTTTCTTTTGCCTGGCAGCTTATATGCACTATTGATTCCTGTGATTGTGGCTCAGCTTCAGGATTTGGGACCACATAGGCGTCAATACAGGGCGAACGATCTGAGGATGCAGGTGAGGTGTTTTGGGATGAGTAATTAACTCACATGTTGTATTTTTCATAAAATTATGCAGCAAAACGTGCCTTGTATTTTAGACACCTAAATCTAAGCACCTTTTAAAGGTGCATCCATTGTGTTTCATAAAATTGTATTTTGCTTTATTACGTTTCAACTCACCACATGTGCTGTTTACAGTACAAACAAATTCACTTAGCTTGCATATCCATCCCCAATCACCAAATATATCATAATTACTAGTTTCCAATTCAAATAGAGTAACATCATTATGCATGTGTAGAAAGCAGAACTGACGTCCTATTTACATACACAGTAGTTATATGACCTATTAAACATAATGAACCAAAATTTGTTATTTTGTCTGCTTTAAATAAGATTCCAAAATTATGTTTGACACATTGGCGCGCGTCAATCGTGATGCATTGTCCTGTTTCCTTTTACCTTCATATCTTCAATATACTAAGTCGACTATCATCAAAGTGGAAGTTTTCGGTAACAGTCAGTACTTCTCGATAACGTATCACCATTGATAAAGTTTGGAAGATGTGACCCCAAACAACACAATAGATGTACCTGTAAGAATAACACTCATTACAATGTGGCAATGCGGGAATGTTAGGATGAATTGAATGACTGATGCACTTCACAGGACCAAGAGTGGTGTTATCATCCGGTTTCTTCAAGGCCAACTTCCCAATGCAAGGCATAACTCTTGCCAGTCTCCATTACTGGCTGTTAACTCAGCCAGTAATGCAGACTGGCAAGAGTTATCCCTTGCATTTGGAAGTTGCCTCAAGGCGGATTGAACCACTTTTACGACCAATGTTTCTGGTTAAGGAATACTTCGTTTAATGACAAACTTGCTAAAACAAATAATGTATTAATTTAAAAGGGTATGAACTAGATTGTGATGGTTCTGGAAAGATTTCTCAATAACTGTATTTCTGGAGCTGAATGTATCCCTATTTTAAATTGTACAACTGTCCTTCTGCAACTAACGTTTACCAGCATTGTAGTTTCTGCAATGTACATTATGTATTTGGATTATATATTAATTAATAAATATTATGCATATTTGATTGGGATTTGATTGTTTACACATGCTTTGAAAATACATCGGTGAAATGCATGTGTTCTTGGAGGAGTTATGGACTTACATTGTAGAGATTTCACCTTTCCGATTGCAGACTCACAGTACCTGTGTTCTGAAATCAACTCGTTCCACATTATGTTATCAATCTTTCTAAAACTGTACACATGCTTTGGATAAACATCGGTAATACGCATGTACATTTTTAACCAATCGTATTAATATTTACAGAGTTATGACCTGTCTTCTTTTTTACTTCAAAATATCATCGATTTTACTATATGGCTCAGAAATTTAGGGAGCAAATTCATTTGAAGTTATCGAAGCTGTTCACACACCGTATTTTCAACGATTTCATGCAGTAGGCAAATTTACTTCTAAATAAGGGCATACTTGATAAAACAGGGAGTTATCATATTTGGATGAGAGTGAAGTGCGATTCATAACATTTTGGATTTAACCTATAATTGGTTTATTTATATTGACACATTTTTGTATTTGGAAACGTATTTGGAATGTATTTGGAAATTTATGAGTTTTATTCTTACAGGTACAAAATGTACATCTATTGTGTTGTTGGCTGTCACATATTGGAAACATTTGGACATTGGTAATATACTACACAATCACTTATTTGTTAAAAAGGAAACAGTATGTCAAACACGGATATGAAGACAAATAGTATACAGAAATAATTACTCGTCCTTTGTAATTACAAGAAATATCAATGCAACAGAATTCGAGCTTTTTCACCCTAAGCGATGCTGAAATTTACATTTTGTATTTATTATTAATAGGAAGTATTGGCCAGATAAATCACTATAAGTTTGAAAGGGGTCGAGGACAATTGCCACAAGGATAACTGCCACCTTCGACAATTGCCACCTAGGACAATCGCTAACTCAGATAATTGTCATTCGTAAATGAAATAAGCATCGACAGTTCTTCTGTCGGTCCTTCAGTCTGTTTGTCTGTGATCACATCGTTTCCGGACTACTGTTCTCAAAATCTACTTGGCCAATCTTAACCAAATTTGATATATAGCCTCCCCATATAATGTACTCATAGATGAGTCTTTTGTAAAAATAAATGTTTTTTCATGGTAATAATTTGGACTTTGAAGGGTAGGATTTGTTTCCGGAGCAGAGCTCTAAGATATACTTTGGTATACTGCCTCCCAATATCATGTAGATATGCCTTTTTGGGGTTTTAACTTTTTAAAATTTCTATTTGCTTTGTTTCCATGGCAACAATTTGTACTTTGTTTATTTATAGGGTAGAGTTTCTTTCCGGAGCGAATTTGTAACACTGATTGACCAATCCTCACCAAATTGTGTATACTACTTCCTCATATCATGTAGATGTCCCTTATAAGGGTTTGACCTTTTGAACTTTTGAACTTTCAAACTTTTTTACCTGTTTCCAACATTGTGTACATTTGTTTTAGTAAGGTAATAAGTTGATGTGAATTGGGGCAAGGAGGAGACCTCTCTCTTTACAAGCAAAAACAGCTTATAGTTTTAATCATATACAGTTGAACTGATTCAACTTATGTGGGGCCGGAGGGATCAGTTATCTACCCTGATGGTTCTTGTGTAAAACCTGTCAAAACATGAATTTCAACATCACCCAAGATCAGTTATCAATTTCAAAGTACACTTGCATGTTTTCTAAGAAAATAATTATTTGGTTGGCTGTTGTCCTCCTTAATAAAAATAACTGGGTGGGAATTGTCCTAGACCCATTTAAAGCCCTATCAAAGATATCATATCATATCAATTCTGAGTGAACAATCATTTTATAAACCTGAAATATATTACAATATATATACACTATTCAATGAGCTTTTCATTCTTGTACTATAGCTAACAATATGTGGATAGTTTTCCGGAACAACCTGGTAATACCGAACAATAAGTGTAGATGATTATTTTGATATTTAGGATCATTTCCACGTTGTCTTCATGAGCAAAATGTGTACTTCAACTGAAGAAGAGATTATATTATTTATTCAATATATTTTCACGAAGCGTTGTCACAGGACGAAAAGGTGTGGAATACGCCTTCCGGATAGTCGGATTTCACCCCTTCCGTCCTGCGTGTAAAATAAGTAGTGATTGTTTGATGGCATCCTGATAATCTTCAGTCTAGTAAAACAATATATATATTTCCAATCATGCTTACCAAACAATGTGCCAAAAGAGAGAAAACGATAGAGAAATATATATATAATTGACAAGGAAGACATCAGTTACCGTGTATGTCAATGGTTTAAGGACACATCATCAAGGAGAGTTAACCTCAGCTGCAGTAACAGGCTCTTTAGTTCGAAGTGAAAGAGACACTGAACCAAATGGCAGATTCTCAAACAAGACAATGTAAAAGCAGTGTTTATTTTACAAATTGACGTTTGAAATAGATTGTGCTATTTCATATGAAATGTCGAGTGGATTTGTTGAATATTAAACTTTCGATATGTATATTTGTACGTGAAATACAATGCAATGGATGCTCATAATGTATAAGGATGATGTCACAATTTCTTGTATAAGTAAGATATGATGTCACAATTTATTATACTTGTCTAAGAGTATGACATCACCTCTGTAGAAAAGTCACATGTATATAGCAGCCATTTGTCGATCCCATGGGTAGCCATTATACGCAAGTTCGACTTTGTGTTTTTCACTTGGGGGACTGACAAACGAACATTGAACTTCCCTATGTATGTAATGTATAGCTTAAGTGTATGTTTCATATATGTACAAATCTAAACCAACGGAAACATTTGTTTGCAATTTGTTTGTAAATGTCTGTATCAACCTTTGGATATAAAACATCACATTAAATCTTCATTTACTGGTGAACAAATTTCTATCTATCTACTTTCTTTCGATGACTGTGTATATTTTGGATAAGGGGTAAACAGCCAAATTTGGGGGAATGATATTACTACTTAACAATTTCAATATTACCATAAATGTTCTTGAAATGTAAACCATTACCTTTAAAGATGTTTTTGCACAAACCAATTATCCTAAGCGGTAATAACGATGTTGCTTATACAGCAAAAAAATCACGGCGGTCATTGTAATGTGAACACATGTTATTATTTCGAATTACAAAAAAACGATACCGACCGAATCAAATTATACAGTCATTTTCTAACTTGATTTTCCGATTTTTCATACTCATTATGCTATATATAATTACTATTTCTGACTCGATGTCACTTTGGTATCAGAGAACATTTATTTCTTAAATTTTTGCTTTGTATTTATCGAGCTATTTTAAAACCGTTTGTTTTTATATCCAGATTGCCCCGAGACAAGATTTGGATTGTCAAACAAGTACGTATTATTTTCCTTTGAACATGAATATTTAACAAGCAAGAGGAAGTTTCCTTTACGTACCCAGTAGCCTTAACTGGTTTATCAACATAAATCACATGTAACAGCATAATATTGCACACATAACATTGTATGCAAAAGATGATATACATTACAAAAAGAATACCATAGTGAAGCCACCACACTGACAATGTATACCACACTGAATTCACCACACTGCATAGTGAATACCAAACTGAAGTCCCCACACATCACAATAAATACCAGACTGAGGTGTCCACAGTACAAATGAATACCACACTGAAGTCACCACAGATTACAATAAATACCACACTGAAGTCCCGACACATAACAATGGATACCACACTGAAGTCCCCACACATCACAAATATGAATAAATAACAGACTGAAGTCCCAACGCATCACAATGAATACCACACTGAAGTCCCGACACAACACAATGAATACAACACTGAAGTCCCCACGCATCACAATTAATACCACACTGAATTCCCCACACATCACAATAAATACCACACTGAAATCCCGACGCAACACAATGAATACCACACTGAAGTCCCCACGCATAACAATTAATACCACACTGAAGTCCCCACACATCACAATAAATACCACACTGAAGTCCCGACACAACACAATGAATACCACACTGAAGTCCCGACACAACACAATGAATACAAGACTGAAGTCCCCACGCATCAGAATAAATACCACACTGAAGTCCCCACACATCACAATGAATACCACACTAAATTCCCCACACATCACAATGAATACAAGACTGAAGTGCCCACATATCAGAATGAATACCACACTGAATTACCCACGCATAACAATAGATACCACACTGAATTCCCCACACATCACAATGAATACCACACTGAACCTACACATCACAAATATGAATAAATAACAGACTGAAGTCCCATCGCATCACAATGAATACCACACTGAAGTCCCCACCCATCACAATGGATACAACACTGAAGTCCCGACACAACACAATGAATACAACACTGAAGTCCCCACGCATCACAATTAATACCACACTGAATTCCCCACACATCACAATAAATACCACACTGAAATCCCGACGCAACACAATGAATACCACACTGAAGTCCCCACGCATAACAATTAATACCACACTGAAGTCCCCACACATCACAATAAATACCACACTGAAGTCCCGACACAACACAATGAATACCACACTGAAGTCCCGACACAACACAATGAATACAAGACTGAAGTCCCCACGCATCAGAATAAATACCACACTGAAGTCCCCACACATCACAATGAATACCACACTAAATTCCCCACACATCACAATGAATACAAGACTGAAGTGCCCACATATCAGAATGAATACCACACTGAATTACCCACGCATAACAATAGATACCACACTGAATTCCCCACACATCACAATGAATACCACACTGAAGTCCCCACACATCACAAATATGAATAAATAACAGACTGAAGTCCCATCGCATCACAATGAATACCACACTGAAGTCCACACCCATCACAATGGATACAACACTGAAGTCCCCACGCATAACAATTAATACCACACTGAAGTCCCGACATATCACAATGAATACCACACTGAAGTCCCAACACATCACAATAAATACCACACTGAAGTCACGACACAACACAATGAATACAACACTGAAGTCCCCACGCATCACAATAAATACCAGACTGAAGTCACCAAACATCACAATAAATACCACACTGAAGTCCCCACACATCACAATAAATACCACACTGAAGTCCCGACACATAACAATGAATACCACACTGAAGTCCCCACACATCACAAATATGAATAAATAACAGACTGAAGTCCCATCGCATCACAATGAATACCACACTGAAGTCCCCACACATCACAATGGATACCACACTGAAGTCCCGACACAACACAATGAATACCACACTGAAATCCCCACACATCACAATAAATACCACACTGAAGTCCCGACACAACAAAATGAATACCACACTGAAGTCCCCACGCATCACAATTAATACCACACTGAAATCCCCACACATCACAATAAATACCACACTGAAGTCCCGACACAACACAATGAATACCACACTGAAGTCCCCACGCATCACAATTAATACCACACTGAAGTCACCAAACATCACAATGAATTCCCCACGCATCACAATAAATTCCACACTGAAGTCCCGACACATCACAATGAATACAACACTGAAGTCCCCACACATCACAATAAATACCAAACTGAAGTTCCCACACATCACAATGAATACCACACTGAAGTCCCCACGCATCACAATAAATACCACACTGAAGTCCCCACACATCACAATGAATATCACACTGAATTCCCCACACATCACAATGAATACAAGACTGAAATTCCAACACATCAGACTGAATACCACACTGAATTACCCACGCATAAAAATAAATACCACACTGAAGTCCCGACACATCACAATGAATACAAGACTGAAGTCCCCACGCATCACAATTAATACCACACTGAAATCCCCACACATCACAATAAATACCACACTGAAGTCCCGACACAACACAATGAATACCACACTGAAGTCCCCACGCATCACAATTAATACCACACTGAAGTCACCAAACATCACAATGAATTCCCCACGCATCACAATAAATTCCACACTGAAGTCCCGACACATCACAATGAATACAACACTGAAGTCCCCACACATCACAATAAATACCAAACTGAAGTTCCCACACATCACAATGAATACCACACTGAAGTCCCCACGCATCACAATAAATACCACACTGAAGTCCCCACACATCACAATGAATATCACACTGAATTCCCCACACATCACAATGAATACAAGACTGAAATTCCAACACATCAGACTGAATACCACACTGAATTACCCACGCATAAAAATAAATACCACACTGAAGTCCCGACACATCACAATGAATACAAGACTGAAGTCCCCACACATCACAATGAATACCACACTGAAGTCCCCACGCATCACAATGACTATCACAATGAATTCCACACTGAAGGCCCCAGCATCACAATGAATACCACACTGAAGTCCCACACATCACAATGAATACAAGACTGAAGTCACCACACATCACAATGAATCCCACACTTAATTCCCCACACATAACACTAAATACCACACTGAAGTTCCCACACATCACACTGAATACGACACTGTAGTCCCCACACATTACAATGAATACGACACTGTAGTCCCCACACATCACAATGAATACGACACTGTAGTCCCCACACATTACAATATATACTACACAAAAGTTGCCACACATCACAATAAATACCATTCAGAAGTCCCCTTACATCACATCAAATACCACACATACGTCTCAACACGTCACAATGAAAACCACGCTGAAGTCCCAGCACATCACAATGCACACACTCCAGATCTATACTGTATACATTACAACCTCACACACTTCACATCCTAAACAACATACTGCACACAACTCTGCAACAGAACGCCCATTATACATCAAGCACACCACAGCATACAACACAACTCACTTCATCTAACCCACACGGCCCTCAACTACGTATCTAGAAAACAACGCTACACTAGACTATAATTATTGAAATGGTCGATGAAATCTGATGTAGCGAATACTACAACGCGATGTGTGATATTTATTTAGGTTTGTTTCTTGACAGTTGAGCGTGTTCCAGGCCAATTTAATCTCTCTCATTTTCACGAACCTACTTCTCATCGATCTACAATGTACATAATAATTCCAGGAACCTTTTTGTAAAATAGTTACTTTTTAGAGGAACTTAGTGATATGTTTCAAAAACATTCATTGAGTAGCCTATATTGATGTCACATCCTGCCCCATCAGTGTATTTATACCTGCATCGCTACTGCACAATATTCTGATCTCCTGAGGCCGAAATATGTCGTTTTGTTTGAAAGATTGCAAGCCAATGAAAGAGCTCCCTTTCGAGCATAAGAGGCAGAACCCGGATAATAGGACCAATGAGCGATCACCGACTTTTAGATCACGACATTCTATTGGCTAAATAATGACATGCTATTCTATTCAGCGATGATTGACCACAAATGTTGTGTTCCAAGTTGTAATAAAAACTGCTCCAAATTGTAATAACTCGATTTTCGTAAAACCTACTGTCAAGCTGCTCCAAATTGTAATAAAAAGTGCTCCAAATTGTAATAAGAGCTCAAAAATTGCACTAAACAGTGTAAATATCCAAAATTTGGTTGTAGTATTATGATGATGATAATCACAATGGTACATCTGATAACAATGGACGTTTTTTTTTATGCCTACAGCATTTCTATTTTTGGTCACATGATATTGAATTTATGAGCATTATTACAATTTGGAGCAGTTATTACAATTTGGAGCAAGCCTCTGCTCCAAATTGTAATAACTGCTCCAAATTGTAATAACAGCTCCAAATTGCACCAAACAGTGTAAATACCCAAAATTTCGTTGTATTCTTATGATGATGATAGTCACAATGGTACATCTGATATTAATAAACGTTTTTGTAATGCCTACAGCATTTCTATTTTTGGTCACATGATATTGAACTTATGAGCATTATTACAATTTGGAGCAGTTATTACATTGCTCCAAATTGTAATAACTGCTCCAAATTGTAATAACAGCTCCAAATTGCATTAAACAGTGTTAAATCCCCAAAATTGGTTGTAGTATTATGATGATGATAGTAACAATGGTACATCTGATATCAATGAACGTTTTTTTTTTATGCCTACAGCATTTCTATTTTTGGTCACATGATATTGAATTTATGAGCATTATTACAATTTGGAGCAGTTATTACATTGCTCCAAATTGTAATAACTGCTCCAATTGTAATAACAGCTCCGAATTGCACTAAATAGTGTAAATACCCCAAATGTGGTTGTAGTGTTATGATGATGATAGTCATAATGGTACATCTGATATCAATAGAGTTTTTTTAAAATTCCTACAGCATTTCGTTTCGCACAAAGAAATTAAGACCTACAGCGACCAAAATGAGTTCTTGTTTTACATTTGAATGATATAAAAACATCATTCGGTCATCAACTTTGCAATGTCATTAATTTATAAATAATAACATGAAAGTCAAAAAGATCGTATTCCGCGTTGTGTCCGTTTGATCCACATCTACATCAACGCATGCTTCTGTGCGTCTAAACCACTCTTTATTTATAATTCATATCCACATTAAATCAACAGTTACATCTGCATCATAACTTAAATATCCATTACACATTAACAAATACATATTCATCCCCGTCATGTCCACGTCTATATGAACATGTACATCGTGATATACAGACATCTACATCTCCATATTCAGCTTGATAATCAGGACATTTTACATCTTCATGTCCTTCAACGTTAACATTGCTACGTCTACATTAAAATATACATCTGTATCTACAACTTCATCTATACGTATATGTCAACTTAAATATGTAAATCGTTATCAACATCAACATCTACATGCATATAGATACAACTTTCGTGTAAATCTGCCTTATCTTAAAATCAATACAAGCAGACAGAATCTACTATAAGTGGAAACCTGTTACAGAAATATGTATTGAACAATGGTTATGAAGCTTTATGCTGTAATAAATTCTAAATCACTAATTAGTTATTAATTCATGCTACAGAAGGAAATGTACTTCCCACAATAGAATACCGTCTATTTAAAAATAACCAAGTTCTGTTCCGGAAGCAATATTGTAGAACGCATTTCGTATTTTGCTCGGGAATCAAAATGTAGATGTATTTCCATGGCTAAAAATAAAATTAATTAGAAGTTAACAACCCCAAAAGATACATCCTGATATGATGATTGCTCCGGACGGACAGACGGACGGAGGTCATTTCCTTATCCAATAACAATTTCGTTAACGCGGGGGATAATAACAATCTTCATAAACATTGTAATTACCATTATCAAAACGAACACAGAATCAATGATCACCATAAAAGAAAAATTGTCAAATAATCTGAACTAAAGATATTCAAGCTTACATCGCCCTTATCTGTGTTATTACAATTTGGAGCAGTTATTACAATTTGGGGCAATTTTTATTACAATTTGGAGCAGCTTGACAGTACGTTTTTCGAAAATTGGGTAATTACAATTCGGAGCAGTTTATATAACAATTTGGAGCAGATATTACAATTTGGAGTAGTTTTTATTACAATTTGGAGCACTACAAACGTCAGCTTAATGTTCCTGTTGTTATTACAGCTTGCTAGCGTTTAGAGTCTTATCCGGGTCCACAATCTCAAGAGTTTCTTGACAAAACTGTGGTTATAATTTTATAGGTTATCAACGATAGTTATTCTTTTAACTAGCATTTGGATATAAACTGACTGTACACTTGAACAAACACCCTATTTTAAATATATATGTATATATGTGTAACGAATAAACTTATCTTATCGAACATGCCTTCGATAATCATATTCCCAGAAACCCATTTAGGTAAGAGCATTGATAATGATTCCCAAAAGTGGACATGTTACATGATCCTGGTTATAGAAATGAAAACTCATTAGGTGGACGTTCTACATCGATTGAAATTGAGGAAAGAAATGGAGTGTCGTGATTGGTTATAAATTAAATCTAGTTGTGCAATCAGCGACGCCCTTGTAAAAGTGACATTTACAATAACACCTATCATTAGGTGGACGTCCTACATCGATTGAAATTGAGGAAAGAAATGGAGTGTCGTGATTGGTTATAAATGAAATCTAGTTGTGCAATCAGCGACGCCCTTGTAAAAGTGACATTTACAATGACACCTAATAATGACAATTTAACGTTATATACAAGTTTTCTCATTTAATGTGTTTTCCTCGAAATATGCTTTTTGATTTTGTTAAAACTATTTATCATCAATAAACTTATAAATAAAGAAGACCAAATCAGAGACAAATACCCAAAATAGTTCATGGGTGTTATTTACATCAGACAACTTAATGAGCATAATTAACGTACCACGACCACGGAACCACGAAAAAAGTCCAACAGTCGATAGTTAAAGATCACGTGTAATGCATTTTTCTCCAGAATGACAGATTATTACCTCTACGTACATTATATATAGGAATCAATTGAACATAAAGACAATATACACTTGCAACTGATTATTAAGACGATTTTAATTTACCCATTATAACAATGCCGCATTCAGCGCGGCGATCCGCTTTGAAGACAATCCTCGAGGCGTGACTGTGATAAGCCACAGTCGGGACCTGCTCGACATAACATCTTGTCCGCGGGGCCTCATTGATTAACTACCTCTAGATGGATTTATGAGGTGTGTTAAAACAGCAAAAACACTTCTTTATGCAATAATTATGCAATTGTCATCTGCGGAATTATCTAGTTGGATATCTAAACATTCTATATAAGGAAAATTTAAGTTGTTTCATTGAATATTTGCTTGTAAAATTTACAATCAAAATATTGCGAAATCACGTTGAATTATGACTTCAATACATCGTTTCAGGGACCACCCCCGCATATTTTCATTCTAGTTGCCGGGGCTAAATTATGCGGGTTTTCAGAAAGCCTTATATATGTTATTTATGGGCCGATTGAAGGAATTTAAAATCGAGTAATTGCCAAATTAAAATTTCATTTTAATGAATCCGAAAGTGACCATGTTGCATGGCATCTAACCTTTCAGTACCCCTCGATAGATGTTGATTTGGCTGAATATCTGAATAGCAGTTCTGCCCCTTATAGAACCAAACAATTTCTAGTGTACAGCTAGTTTAAACACATTGTATTCACAAAGAACCGGTTTGGGAAGTAGCTGCGTAGTCTAGGATTTTCATCAATCTCTCTACTACTCCAATCAATGCGGTTTTTATGTTCGAAACCCAATCATCCTAACAAAATGTAACCTGCCTCTAAAACCTTTTTTTCTGACAATTACAATTTTATTTTCCAAATCAAAGTACAAATCTTCGATTTTAATTTTGATTTAATCAAAGTAATTTTTTATCAAAGTAAAAAATAATAATCCATAATACATAAAACAGGCACAATCTGCAGATGCTATTCCTTCCAAGATCATACCGAGCAGTACATCAGTGAATCTATTTCTAAATTTCTGTAGTATTCTTCAGTAGACAGAGTTGCAGAACCCCTCGCGAAATTCGAACCGTGGAACTAACAGTTCCACGTAGAATTGGAAATACATACTTGGCGAATCCAGGAATTTTCAAAGGGGGTTCACATGTTTATAAAAAGGGAGTGGGGGCTTATGAAAATTACATTGACAAGAAGAGGGGCGGGGTCGGTGAATCTTGTTATGGATGTACTTTCGATTTTACAAGTTTTTGCTCCAATCATCTTTACATTCTCAATCAACATCAAAACGTCTCTTGTGATACAAGAATCATTCGCTATATTCAGAATGGTTGGACTTGGAGGAAGTTAAACCAATTTCCACTTCCAGGTTGTTTCTACACTTGTCAAATGTAACCTAAATGTAAAATTCAAAATACGGTCTTATCGCTTACTGTGGATATAAACTCACGTGCTTAAGAAACGTCTCCATACACAATAAAAGATATATCAATCAACGAGCTATACATTTGACTGAAACCAGGTTTTATCATATCTTTAGAAGTCATCTTAATATATTTGAAATTTCAAAACAGTATATGTTCACAATTCTGAGAAACACACGTTTTTGAAATCGCCGTTTTCGAATCTCCTTAACTAGACGAGATGGAAGTGTCAAAAATGACTTTTTGGCTTGTTTTATGACCTCCAACAAATTCAAGACCATGAAGGTTATTTATGTCGACATAATCACTTATTAATTGAATTGCTAATTTAAAAAAATTTTTTTAACCTCAATGTCAAATATTCAGGCCAAGGGTATTTGAACTGACATAATAGTTAAAGTATCATACTCTGACGTATGGACTTGTGAGAACTCATTTACTAAACATGTGTATATCTAATACATTTAATATCTACTATCTCAGATTGCAGTGTTTCGTTTTATACTCTCTTAAAAATGTGGGGACGTTTCTTTTGCACGTCAGTTTAGCTTTAAACATTTCTTGTTGAAGTGAAAATGACAGTAGAAAGTCGGTCACTATGCCTAAGCGAACAAACACATTATGGAATGTCTTCAGTAACATTACTTCAATATTCATGTGTGAAATGTGTTGCTTCCATTTAATTGGCTAAAGGGATTGGTCACGTGTTTTGCTGCCAAACGCTGCACGCATTCTGTCATATAGATGACAATCATTTCTTCTTCGTGATGCATTTGTCTAGTGGATTCTTTAGATACAGTGCTAGTTGTTCCGTTCCGTTTACAAGGTTATAACATCATGAACCAGGTACTAGAGACATTCAAACTTATTCAACGTTTTGTGTTGTTCTTTGGTTTCTGGTATTGTTCTGGACAATTTGTGACGAAAACGTTTCTCAAGAAAAAATCTTTTGAAAATAAATTGATCACGGACTGTTCACTTTGGAATGAAACTGGGCTTGGATCGTCCATTGCTTGTGGGAGAGATTGTGTTCGCGATGAGAAATGTGTGTCATTCTTCTACAACAAACGGAGAAATGTGTGCACTGCCCATTGCTTACTGTTCCTCTCCACAGCAGCAAGCGTCCCTTACGAAGGATCTAAGTACTACGTGTACAACCAGCTGCCTGCTGGTAAGATCAATATTTGATAAATGATTGTTGATTTTCATACTTCATTTTGTTAATTTTAACTCATGGTGCTAAAATAAACATAGTGTGTAAATACGCTTCAACATTATTTATGAACAATTATTAGTCAAACACATTGAAATAAATTTGATGAATCCCCTGGTGACAGCCCCCTCTCCCCCATCTGCAACTCACCCCCAACACCTCCTCCTTTTGAAAATTCCTTGATCCTCCTGTGCAAATATTCTTATAAACAAATTAAATGAAACAGAACAAATAATTTAATAGTAAATATACCCCATCGCCGTATTTAAAATAAATTATATATGTTATATATATAACAAATGCTCCAAATTGTAATAACAGCTCCAAATTGCACTAAACAGTGTAAATACCCAAAATGTTGTATTATTATGATGATGGTAGTCACAATGGTACATCTGATATTAATAATTGTTTTTTTAATGCCTACAGCATTTCTATTTTTGGTCACATGATATTGAATTTATGAGCATTATTACAATTTGGAGCAGTTATTACAATTTGGAGCAAGCCTTTGCTCCAAATTGTAATAACTGCTCCAAATTGTAATATAACAGCTCCGAATTGCACTAAACAGTGTAAATACCCCAAATTTGGTTGTAGTGTTATTATGATGATAGTCATAATGGTACATCTAATATCAATAGAGTTTTTTTAAATACCTACAGCATTTCATTTCGCACAAAGAAATTAAGACCTACAGCGACTAAAATGAGTTCTTGTTTTACATTTGAATGATATAAAAACATCATTCGGTCATCAACTTGGCAATGTCATTAATTTATAAACAATAACATAAAAGTAAAAAAGATCTTATTCCGCGTTGTGTCCGTTTGATCAACATCTACACCAACGCATACTTCTGTGCGTCTAAACCACTCTTTATTTATAATTCATATCCACATTACATCAACAGTTACATCTGCATCATTACTTAAATATCCATTACACATTAACAAATACATATTCATCCCCGTGATGTCCACTTCTATATGAACATGTACATCGTGATATACAGACATCTACATCTCCATATTCAGCTTGATAATCAGGACATTTTACATCTTCATGTCCTTCAACGTTAACATGGCTTAGTCTACGTCTACATTAACATATACATCTTCATCTACAACTTCATATATACGTATATGTCAACTTAAATAAGTAAATCGTAATGAACATCAACATCTACATGCATATAGATACAACTTTCGTGTATATTTACCTTATCTTAAAATCAATACAAGCGGACAGAGTCTTCTATAAGTGGAAACCTGTGACAGAAATATGTATTGAACAATGATTATGAAGCTTTATGCTATAATAAATTCTAAATCACTAATTAGTTATTAATTCATGCTACAGAAGGAAATGTACTTACCACAATAGAATACTGTCGATCTAAAAATAAGCAAGTTCTGTTCCGGAAGCAATATTGTAGAACGCATTTCGTATTTTGCTCGGGATTCAAGATGTAGATGTTTTTCCATGGCTAAAAATAAAATTCAAAAGAAGTTAACAACCCCAAAAGGTACATCTTGATATGATGATTGCTCTGGACGGACGGGGGTCATTTCCATATCCCTTTACAATTTCGTTAACGCGGGGATAATAACAATCTTCATAAACATTGTAATTACCATTATCAAAACGAACACCGAATCAATGATCACCATAAATAAAAAATCCTCAAATAATCAGAACTAAAGATATTTAAGTTTAATTGGCTTTTATCTGTGTTATTACAATTTGGAGCAGTTATTACACTTTTTGAGCACTTTTTATTACAATTTGGAGCAGCTTGACAGTATTCTTTCGAAAATTGGGTTATTAGTATTTGGAGCAGTTTTTATTACAATTTGGAGCAGGTATTACAATTTGGAGCAGTTTTTATTACAATTTGGAGCACTACACACCCAACATCAAAACGATAGTTTTCGGACTCCGGGGATCATCGTATTGTGCAGTAGCGGAAGCGGATACAAATACACTAATTGAGCAGGATGCCTTTTGTACGGAGTCCTACATTTCACAGATACGACGTTTTCTGGCTTAAAACTGCCTGGCTGCCCTCCAGCGAAAGTAAACATCTTCCATGATGCCTGCACAAGAGGGAACTTGTTCGAGGTGAAGAGACTCTTGTGTCAAAGGTTGGTGGGTGTAAACTGTCGAGATTCGTATGGAAAAACAGCTCTCATGGTGGCATGCCTGTATAAGCAAAGAGATATAGTTGACTTTCTTGTGCAACATAATTCTGATCTGTCAGCAGTTGGTGAACGAAAAGACACGGTATTACATTATGCATGTGTTGGTGGCAGCACTTCCGTTGTTAAAACGTTGTTGGATAATTGTAACATTGACATGGAACGTAGAAATAAGAATGGCGAAACTCCTTTGTTCTACGCTGCAAGGAGAGGTAACATTCCACTTGTGAAGCTGCTGAGGGACAGAGGGGTCGATTTTAAAGCAGTAGATACGTATAAAGATAATATCCTACATACGGCCTGTCACACTGATAAAGTGGAAATGGTGAAGTACATCCTTTCCCTGAATATCATTGATATAGAAAGTAAGGGACAAAATGGGAGAACCCCTTTGTTGACAGCTGTACATAATGGTAATATATCGGTGGTAGACTTGCTGAAAGAGAAGGGGGCTGATCTTCAAGCTGTAGATGAGTATCAAAACAACATCCTACACACGGCATGTCGAACTGGTAAAATGGAAATGGTGAAGTATGTCCTTTCGTTGAATATAATAGATATAGAAAGTAGGGGAGCTTTTGGGAGAAGTCCTTTGTTGACAGCTGTTCGCAATCGACACATGCCAGTAGTAGACTTACTGAAAGAGAGGGGGGCTGATCTTACAACAGTAGATGATTATAAAGACACCATCCTTCACACGGCCTGTTTAAGTGGTGATTTAGACATAGTAAAGTATGTTATTTCACAAAATATCACTGATATAGAAAGTAAAGGAGGGTTTGGGAGAACTCCCTTGATGAAAGCTGTATGTAGGGGACATATTCCAGTTGTTAAATTTCTTCACTTAAAACACGGTGCCAGTGTCAAGGTGTCTGATGATCGTCTTTGCAATGTACTTCATTTGGCTTGTCACAAAAGACGGACGGATATGATGAGGTATCTCGTTACTTTAAAGGAACTGGCGGGGTTTGAAAGGAGAAAAAATAAAAATGGTGACACGCCTTTAGATGTGGCAAAGAAGAAACATAATGTTGAAATTGTGAAATTGCTGAATACAAAAGTGTAATCAATGTCACCTACTTTCTTTAGTACCAAAAGGTCTAGAAAGCTTAAATAGTGTGTGCATACTCCCCAGCCAATGGGGATTCTTAATTGTAGATTTGGTGACCCCGTGACTCAAATAGGGCACCAGTGGTCATGACCTTAAAAATCTTTTTTCATCTTCTCCAGGAGCAAAAGGTCTGGACATTTGAAATGTTGTGTGCAGACTCCTTGGCTAATGGTGACAGACCCCAAATAGGGTCTCGGGGGGTCATAACCTTAAAAACCTATTTCATCTTATTCTCCAGTAATAAAAGGTCTGGAAAGCTGAAATGTTGTGTGCAGACTCCTTTGCGAATGGGAATTCTAAATTGTATATTTGGAGACCCCATTTATGTGTCACGGGGGTCTTGACCTACGGAAACCTATATCTATCTTCTTCTCCAGTACAAAAAGTCCCAGAAAGCTGAAATGATGTGTATCGACTCCTTGGTCAGTAGGGATTCTGAATAGTAGATTTGCTGACCCGTGACCCAAAATAGGGCCACATAGGCTTAAAAACCTATTTTGATCTTTTACTCCCGTACCAGAAGGTCTAGGAAGCTGAAATGTCGTTCACAGACTCCTTGGCCAATGGGGATTTTCAAGTGTAGATTGTGTGACCCCGTGACCCGATATATCAAAACCTTTATAAACCTATATTTATCTTCTTATCAAGTACAAAAAGTCCAAGAAAGTTGAAATAGTGTGTACCGACTTCTTGGTCATAGGGATTCTGAATAGTAGATTTGGTGACACGTCACACTAGTCTCATAACCTAAAAACCTATTTTCATCTATCTTTCCAGTATAAAAAGCAATGGAAAGTTTAAATGTTGAGTGCAGACTCCTTGGCCAATTGGGACTCTTAATTGTAGATTTGGTGAGGCCTCGACCCAAATATGGATAACTTGGGTCACGACCTAAAACACCTATTTTCATCTTAATTGCTTGAAATGTATACCTGTGACAAATACTATTAGAAATGTACATTTTAAAATTTATTCAGTTCATTGTTTAAAGCCTGATGAGCTACAGCTTGGTTATATATTTAATATGAAGCACCCTTTACAAACGTATCTATAAAGACATACCCACTATGAAGACATACATACTCTGCTCTCATAATACTGCTGTGGTTTGTTCATACAAAGGATTAAACATTGATGTCATTTTGCTATATTTAAGGTTTTTTTTGCTCTGACCAGTTGGGAGCGAGATAGCGCAGTGGTTAGCACGTTCAGCTTTGGATTGAGGGGTCCGGGATTAGAATCTCGACAGGTGCTCGGCAACTTTATCTGTAGCAAAGAACTGAGGCTTGTTCAGGATCGTGAGTACTCGCTTGGCGTGTACGCTTGAACACGTGAACGGCTCCTGAACGAAACTGAGGTCGCAAGTACTTCCCAAAGTACTCTCAGAATATAATCACTATTTTGGAAAGAATAGCAATTAGCAATTGACCAAATTTCAATTGAGGGGATAATAAAAGAAGGAAAAATGGGGTTATAAAATTTTGTGACACTCGACTCCATTTTGGATCGTAAATACTCGCTTGGCGAGACTGCTCCAAAGTGTTCGAGCGAACTCGTCATTCAGAAGCGGGTAATCGGGAATACTCGTGAGTAATCGCGGTTCTACACATACGGTTTTATGAAGACAGTTTAGGGAAAGTTTGAGTTGAAGCTTTACTTCCAGACACACTTCCCGCTCAGCTTTCTTCACCTGAGCCCTGGTTAAACCCAAAATATAATGAGAACAGTAAAATGTTCTTGATAACAACTTATTTAATGTGATAATACAAGCGTTTCTGAGATATACTCTCTTTCCATTCTTTGAAGGAGTGACTGTATACATCGTGTGTATATTCACATTAAACAATTGCTATCCAGAAAACCTTCCTGTTATTATGTATGCCACTTCAAAGACATAATGGCTGACTGCAATTCAAATTGTTGATTTATAGTGTGGCAAGGACTTACTATTTCATGATCAACCCTTTGTTATCCTGTGGCACTGATTTATAATCTGGTTGCCAATAGTACTACTACTCATTTCGAAGCCACGACGTATTATCCACATGAAAACAATGAACTGTCAATTGATGGAATACAACAGGGGCCAACAGGGAGCAAACTATTGACCCTTCCAATGATGTCAACTCCGAACAATATAGCTGGTCTGTTGAAATCGCTTTCATTGTGTAGTAGAAGGGGTGTATCCTATTCTGTTATATAAAAGGGACGAATCTACAGCGATTTTTTTGTGAAAACAAAATTCAAAGAAACAATCCTGTTTCTACAAACGTTATTCACAATGGAATAATTAAGAGTTTTTAAATTTGAAATTTAAACAAAGAAAATCGCCCCAAAGCAATGCACCGCTGCTGTGAATGTTTAAAGTTACGGTATGACAAGAGGGAATATGGCTTGTGGTGAAACCGGCGAGCATCGGCTGGAACTAGTGAACTATGGGTTATATTGCGCTGAAATTCAGTGTAGCATTGCACCCATTCTTACTGGATGTGAAATAATACTTCAAAACAGGTAAAGTTCCCGAGCCCCTGGCGGGATTCGAACCTCGGACCAGACTTTTTAAAATGTGTAATTATTTCGAAAATCAAATGAAATGTAACCTAAATTTGGTCTTATTAATATTGTTATTTCAAGGGCGGATCAAGGATTTTCGTTTTAAAGGGTTGCGCCCTGTTTTGAAATGTAACAACCGAATAAAGAAATATAAAAACAAGGTTGTAGCAGGTTGGAATAAACGGCGACACCAAATAATTTTTTTATTATTAGTAGATTATGTTATCTATTTATGACTAGTTTTGGTTCCCCATGCAACATTTTTCGAAATCTCTCTATAAATGTGATCAGATGAGCCGCCTATATTGCTGATTGTAATTTTCAATTTCAAATTGTTAAATATCTATTTTCACATTTAAATAGGCTGAAGCACGTTGTTTTGCAAATTTACCATTTATAATGATAGTTTATGTTTATAATTTCTTGAGAGGGTAAAACATCTTATTTCACAAACCGATTATCCGCAGTAGTTGAACAAAATTGCATGGCGGCTATTTTGATGTGAACACATTTTATTATTTCGAATTACAAAAACTATTCCCATGGCTTTACCGAACCATGTATACTCATTTTTAACTTCATTTCCGAAGAGAGAAGGGTGTTTTACTATTAGTGCCAATATTTTTCACACACAATTCATCAACCTTTTTTAGCGAAAAAAACCGCCCCTTTAATATATACCTTTGCTGCAGAACTTCTTTTACTTGCAAAAACAACCTCTTCTCATGCTAGAGACAACTCCTGACTTTATTCCTTGACGCACTCACTTAGAAATCACTGACCTTCAAAAACATGACATAATCACATTCACAATTCAAAGTACCTAAGATAAAAGAGATGATTCAGGCGCAAAAACTTTCAGTCCTTAGACGCTACTATAAGAAACCAACGCCATGGGCCAAACTAATTGTTAAACCTTCCAAAAATGGGCTGCTTAGATTTTTTAGATCTCAGTTGTCACTATTTGAAGAACGACATTATTTAAAAGATAAGAAATCCTTTCTATGTTGACTTGGTTTCATCCTGGTTTGACTTTGTACAAAATATCACACCACAAACAGATATAGAAAGTCTTAATCAAACGATCTGGCATAACTGTAATATCATGATTGGTAACAAAAGTATAATGATACAAAAGTATCCACTATCCGGACTGGAAATCATAAGGAATACACTTTATTTATGATCTTTTTGATGAAAATGGTCGCTTCCTAAATTTCATAGAATTCAGAAAAATATATGATATTAAAGCTAATTTCATGCAATATTACGGTTTGACACAAAAAACAAAAGCATATATCAAATCTTTCAGAACTATAGAAATAAAAATGAAGCTAGAACTACCCATCTTTCCTCTAAATCTACGACACCTTTGCAAAGAAAACAAAGAATCAAAATACCATTATTCAATTCTGACTGAGAAACAATGCATAAAAAATCAAAATATCAGTAAGTGGGATAACGAGCTGCAATGTAACATTTCTGTCGAAACATGGACCAAATAAAACATCATACCGTTCAGATGCACCACCCATACAAATCTGCAATGATTCCAATACAAACACCTTCACCATATCCTACAAACCAATACCCGTTTACATAAATGGGATATTCTAAGACTGATAAATGCGATTTATGTTCCAACAATACAGATACAGTGAAACACTTGTTTTGGGAATGTGACAATGTGCGACCGTTGTGGACCAAATTGGAAGGTTAGCTTAGAGAAAAAGCACAAGTAAAACTCTGTCTTAATAAAGAAAACATACTTATTGGTTTCCCCGAGGGAAACAATGACCCAGTAAACATAATCATCCCGATCTTCAAAAAGTCTATTTTCGACCATAAACAGAAACAACTGCCAACCTTCCAATCACTAACAACTCAAGTCCGAGACTATTATAATGTTACTAAATGTGCAGCTGAAATGTCAAATAGAGTCGATGTGTTCTATTAATTCTGGTCCTCATGTCATCTGTTGTTTATATCAATGTATTTGTGGGATTGATACCTGTTAAAAAAGTGTAAATAAAAAAAAACTTTCATCGAATTACCTGCCTTACATCACATTTCTCATCTGCCATAGGTCATCGTAAGGTGACCATTGTGCCATTGCAAACGGCGCATTTTGAACTGCCCTTTAACTCCCACCGTACCAAATCTTACTGTTACTTGTTACTTGATATTTATTTAAATTGTCCACTGAATTCTATCATTTTATTCCTCGGATGGTATGCCTAAAATATTATCATGGTCCAAATCTCCCGTTCGCCCATACTCACTATAAATGAACACCAGGCAGCCGTCAGGAAGAACGATTCCAAATAAGTCATTGCCGACCATATGCATGTCAAACCCGACAACAACATCAACCTTGACAACATTAACAATATAGATAGGAAACAGATTACAAAACCTACAAACCTCTTCAAGCTGTACACATAAAACAGAATTTTTCATTTCCAGTGCAAATCACCTTTTGTTAAAGTAATAATGCAATTGTTATGTTATTATGTTCAATAACTACATTTGATATTATTGTGTACGTCAATTATACCATGTTATTATCTCTACATGATCCACTCCATATGTTGTATAAATATCACTGGCTTCCAATCGCTCATTCATCAATAAACCATAAATTAAATCTCGTATATAACATTCGTACTTTAACCCTTTTTTTAGATTGAATTAACAACTATCTATTCCATTATTAAACAACTCATGTGTCACTTTATTGACAAAGCCATTAGAATCTGTGTCGAAACATGCCTATATAAAATAAATTCTTCTGGTGCTTAAAATGACTACCATTAAGAAACAACTAGCAATAAATCAGTTTCAGCAATCTAAAATACACTTATACATGTACATATTGTGCACAGCTGGTAAGAAAATCCAACGTTATACTCCTTTGCCTTTGGTAGTCCGGCTAGTATTGTGTGACTATTACGTTGCTAAGAAACTTACATCATTAATCTTTGTTATCAGAAACTAACCCAAGTAAAAAACAACATACGTCCAAAGTCTGGTCTTATATAAGGGTAGGTTTTCACTTCATCAATGAAGATGAGTACTTTGACATGCTACTTTGACATGCTACTCGTTGCTGTTATATTGTGTGTGGTCAAAGGAACAACCCATGTAAATATACTGCTCTCTGAATGCTGTATCCATTGTATTGCCTCTCCCAAGTGTCACAGGTTCATGTACAGTCCAGTTAACATGACGTGTGTTCTGCAGGGTGATACGTGTGCACCGCCGCTATTCACAGGATTCAGACGCTTTTCCCTTCAACAGGTACAATGTTTTATTTACTGTTTACAGACGGATTACAGTCCCATATTGAAAACTATTCCTACAAGAAATACATCCATAAACGAATAAAATACGTTATTTATTTTACAAACAGAATACATGTACAAATATTTTGTTTTAATGAATGTGCAAACTACTTTAACTTTGTAAACTACCAGACAAAGAAAGTATTCACCTTAGTTGGTTTTACCATATGTATGTTTTTTTATTACAAGTTTAAATCTTAAAATTCTTCCAAAATTAATTTGGATATTTGACAAATCTTCATTGACTTCTATGTAAAAAATGAATTAATGTGCCTCATTCTGTACACATTTACGACATTTTAAACATGGTAGGGGTCATGTTGTGTATATTTTATTTCTTACCCCTGTCTACATCAAACAAATATATTTTAACAAAAAGATAACCAGCTGATTCATTCAAACAAATGCAGATAAGTGGTATATCGTGCCATAAACAAATGCATATTATTTCTTTTAAACTATTGAATACATCGAAACCAAATGAGGTGTATAGTTTCTTTTGCTTGGCAGCTTATATGCACTATTGATTCCTGTGATTGTTGCTCAGCTTCAGGATTTGGGACCACATAGGCGTCAATACAGTGCGGACGATCTGAGGATACAGGTGAGGTGTTGTGGGATGAGTAACTCACATGTTGTATTTTTCATAAAATTATGCAGCAAAAGGTGCCTTGTATTTTATACACCTCAATCTAAGCACCTTTTAAAGGTGCACCAATTGTGTTTCATAAAATTTTATTTTGCTTTATTACGTTTCAACTCACCATATGTGATGTTTATAGTACAAACAAATTCACTTAGCTTGCTTATCCATCCACAATCACCAAATATTTAGAGGATATTTGGTTTTTCTTGACTGCGCCACTCATGAAAATATAACCTTTCTACCTCACTCGATGAGATAAACATGGTATTTATCAAGAAAAGACAAATTTTCTATTTATTATATGACCAAATCTTTGCATATTCACCGAAATAGACTTGCATTTACGTTAAGTCGGCTCCAGAATGAGCCTGTCGACTCAGCAACAATGTGACGTCATGAACGTGTCATGACGTCGGAGCATTGTTTTATGACGTCAGGTCATTGTTATATCAGTCACTAGTGACTGATAACACGTTCCATTGTTATTTTCAGTAGTGACTGATAACACGGTTTATTTTCATTGATAGATCCCGGTATTTCACCTGCAATCATATAATAAATCATAGTTTCCAAATAACATCATTATGCATGTGTAGAAACCAGAACTGACGCCCTATTTACATGCACAGTAGATATATGGCCTATTAAACATGATGAACCAAAATTTGTTATTTTGTCTGTTTTAAATAAGATTAAAAAATTATGTTTGACATATTGGTGCGCGTCGATCGCGATGCATTGTCCTGTTTTTGGTAACAGTCAGTACTTCTCGATAAAGTATCACCATTGATAACGTTTGAAATATGTGACCCCAAACAACACAATGGGTGTATCTGTAAGAATAAAACTAAAAATACAAGGTGGCAATGCGGGAATGTTAGGATGAATTGAATGACTGATGCACTTCACAGGACCAAAAGTGGTGTTATCTTTCGGTTTCCTCAAGGCCAACTTCCCAATGCAAGGCATAACTCTTGCCAGTCTCCATTACTTGCTGTTAAATCAGCCAGTAATGCAGACTGGCAAGAGTTATGCCTTGCGTTTGGAAGTTGCCTCAAGGAGGATTCAACCACTTTTACGACCTGTGTTTCTGGTTAAGGAATACTTCGTTTCATGACAAACTTGCTAAAACAAATAATGTGTTAATTTAAGAGGGTATGAACTAGATTGTGATGGTTCTGGAAAGATTTCTCAATAACTGTAGTCCTAGAGCTGAATGTATCCCTATTTTAAACTGTACAACTGTCCTTCTGCAACTAACGTTTAACAGCATTGTAGTTTCCTCAATGAACATTATGTTTTTGGGATTATATATTATTTAATAAATATAATGCATATTTGATTAAGATTTGATTGTTTACACATGCTTTGAAAATACATGGGTGATATGCATGTATTCTTGGAGGAGTTATGGACCTTGACACACATGGTAGAGATCTCAGCTTTCCGATTTCAGACTCACAGTACCAGTGTTCTGAAATCAACTCGTTCCACATTATTTTATCAATCTTTCTAACACTGACACATGCTTTGGATATACATCGGTAATCCGCATGTAAATTTTTAACCAATGATATTAATATTTACAGAGTTATGACCTTTGACTTAGAGCACTTATAGCCTGTCTTCTTTTTTTACTTCTACATATCATCGACTTTACTATATGACTCAGACATTTGGAAAGCAAATTCATTTGAAGTTATCGAAGCTGTTCACACGTCATATCTTCAACGATTTCATGCAGTAGGCAAATTTACTAACCAAGGCCATACTTGATAAAACAGGGCGTTATCATATTTGGTTGAGAGTCCAGTGCGATTCATAACATTTTGGTTTTAACCTATGAGAATGAAGGAGTACAGATTACCGTATTAATGTTCTCAAATTGTACTATCTTTAGATAAATCTGGTGCTGTCGATGTAAAAAATATACTCACGTGCAAAAGAAACGTCCCCACATTTCTAAGAGAGTATAAAACAAAATGTTGCTGTCGGAACAAGTAGCACATTTCAGTAGAAACAGTACACCAATTTCAAGTATTTGATTTTGTTGATGTTGATTTGGCAATGAAAAGCTTGCACTTAACTCGTTAATTAGGTTATAATAACAATAATTACCCAATAAACCACTCTCCCAAAGGATCTTCAGAGTTCAGGAAATACGCAATATCATTACTTTAAGTTAATTAACACTATCCTTGCAGACAATTTGTATATTAATTTTTTTGTTATCTATATTGATACATTTTTGTATTTCGAAACATTTGGACATTGGGAATATACTACACAATCACTTATTTGTTAAAAAGGAAACAGTATGTCAAACACATATTGGATTAATTCTAAATGAACAATCATTTTATGAACCTAAAATATATTACAATATATATACACTATTCAATGAGCTTTTCATTCTTGTACTATAGCTAAGAATTTGTGGATAGTTTTCCGGAACCACCTGGTAATACCGAACAATCAGTGTAGATGTCTAGTTTGATATTTAGGAACATTTCCACGTTGTCTTCATGGGCAAAATGTGTACTTCAAGAAGAAGAGCTTATATTTTGTATTCAATATATTTTCACGAAGCATTGTCCCAGGACGAAAAGGTGTGGAATACGCCTTCCGGATAGATCCAGATAGTCGGATTTCACCCCTTTCGTCCTGCATGTAAAATAAGTAGCGATTGTTTGATGGCATCCTGATAATCTTCAGTCCAGTAAAACAATATATATATTTCCCATCATGCTTCCCAAACAATATTCCAAAAGAGAGAAAACGATACAAAAATATATATATAATTGACAAGGAAGACATCAGGTACCTTGTATGTCAATTGTTTAATGACACATCATCAAGGAGAGTTAACCTCAAGTGCAGTAACAGGCTCTTTAGTTCGAAGTGACACTGAACCAAATGGCAGATTCTCAAACAAGACAATGTAAAAGCAGTGTTTATTTTACTAATTGACGTTTGAAATAGATTGTGCTATTTCATACGAAATGACGAGTGGATTTGTTGAATATTAAACTTTCGATATATATATTTGTACATGAAATACAATGCAATAGATGCTCATAATGTATTAGGATGATGTCACAATTTCTTGTATAAGTTAGATATGATGTCACAATTTATTATACTTGTCTAAGAGTATGACATCACCTCTGTAGAAAAGTCACATGTATATAACAGTCATTTGTCGATCCCATGGGTAGCCATTATACGCAAGTTCAACTTTGTGTTTTTCACTTGGGGGACTGACAAACGAACATAGAACTTCCCTATGTATATAATGTATAGCTTAAGTGTTTGTTTCATATATGTACAAATCTAAACCAACGGAAACATTTGTTTGCAATTTGTTTGTAAATGTCTGTATCAACCGTAGGATATAAAACATCACATTAAATCTTCATCAAAAAAGTATCTATCTATCTACTTTCTTTCGATGACTGTGTATATTTAGGATCAGGGGTAAACGGTCGAATTTGGGGGAATGATATTACTGCTTAAAATTTCAATATTACCATACATGTTCTTGAAATGCAAAACCATTACCTTTAAAGATGTTGTTACACAAACCAATTATCCGTAGTGGTAATAACGATGTTGCGTATACAGCAAAAAATTCACGTCGGTGAACACATGTTATTATTTCGAACTACCAAAAAAAGATTCCCATGGCTTTACCGAATCAAATTATACAGTCATTTTCTAACTTGATTTTCCGCAGAAGGGAATTTTACTGTTGGTGAAATTATTTTTTCAAATACATTTCATCGAATTAGTTGAGGGAAAAACCGTGCTATTGCCCCTTTAAATAATCAATTATCATGAAAAAAACAAACTGAATGAGGTTTCGGTTCAACCTGCTTAATTTGTGTTCTGTCATATCACACTCATTATGCTATATATAATTACTATTTCAGACTCGATGTCACTTTCGTATCAGAGCACATTTATTTCTTAAGTTGTTGCTTTGTATTTATCGAGATGAATAAAGTGAAGGCTATTTTAAAACCGTTTCCCCTTTGACTCGCTCTGTCCACTGCTATAAATTGCTTTGTAAATTGCTTGGTTTGTTTTTATATTCAGATTGCCCAGAGACAAGATTTGGATTGTCAAACAAGTACGTATTATTTTCCTTTGAACATGAATATTTAACTAGCAAGAGGAAGTTTCTTTTACGTACCCAGTAGCCTTAACTGGTTTATCAACATCAATCATATGTAACAGCATATTATTGCACACATAACATTGCATGCAAAACATTTTATACACTACAAAAAGAATACCACATTGAAGCCACCACATTGCACAATGTATACCACACTGAATTCACCACACTGCACAGTAAATACCACACTGAAGTCCCCACACATCACAATAAATACTGAGGTGTCAACAGTGCATTTATACCACAATGAAGTGAAGTGAGGTGAATTGGGGTTTAACGCCGCTTTCAAGAGTATTTCATTTATATCGCGGCTGCTAGTATTACGGCAGGGAGAAAGCCCGCCACGCCATGTGGCTATGCATTGCACCCAAACCTTACATCGCAATAAATACTACACTGAAGTCCCAACATATCACAATGAATATCACAATGAATACCACACTGAAGTCCCGACACATCACAATGAATACCACACGAAAGTCCCAACACATCACAATTTTGAATAAAAAACAGACTGAAGCCCCCACGCATCACAATGAATACCATACTAAATTTCCCACACATAACAATGAATATCACAATCAATATCACCCTGAAGTCCCCACACATCACAATAAATACCACACTGAAGTCCCCACACATCACAATGAATACCACACTGAATACCACCCTGAAGTCCCCACACATCACAATGAATACCACACTGAAGTCCCCACACATCACAATGAATAGAACACTGAAGTCCCAACACATCACAATGAACACCAGGCTGAAGTCCCGATACATCACAATGAATACCACACTGAAGTCCCAACACATCACAATGAACACCACACTGAAGTCCCCACACATCACAATGAATACCACACTGAAGTCCCGACACATCACAATGAATACCACACTGAAGTCCCCACACATCACAATGAATAGAACACTGAAGTCCCAACACATCACAATGAACACCACACTGAAGTCCCGATACATCACAATGAATACCACACTGAAGTCCCAACACATCACAATGAACACCACACTGAAGTCCCCACACATCACAATGAATACCACACTGAAGTCCCGACACATCACAATGAATACAAGACTGAAGTCCCCACGCATCACAATGAATACCACACTGAATTCCCTACGCATAACAATAAATACCACACTGAAGCCTCCACATATCACAATAAATACCACACTGAAGTCCCAACACATCACGATGAATATCACAATGAATACCACACTGAAGTCCCGACACATCACAATGAATACCACACTGAAGGCCCCACGCATCACAATAAATACAACACTGAAGCCCCCACACATCAGAATGAATACCACACTTAATTCCCTACACATAACAATAAATAACACACTGAAGTCCCCACACATCACAATGAATACGACACTGAAGTCTCCACATAACAATAAATACCACACAGAAGTCCCCTCACATCACAATAAATACCACACATACGTCTCAACACGTCACAATGAAAACCACGCTGAAGTCCCAGCACATCACAATGCACACACTCTAGATCTATACTGTATACATAACAGCCTCACACACTTTACATCCAAAACAACATACTGCACACAACTCTGCAACAGAACGCCCATTATACATCAAGCACACCACAGCATACAACACAACTCACTCCATAGAACCCGCACACACCTCAACTACGTATCTAGAAAACAACGCTACATTAGAATATAATTATTGAAATGCTCGATGAAATCTGATGTAGCGAATACTACAACGCGATGTGTGATATTTATTTAGGTTTGTTTTGTAATCTCTCATTTTCACGAATCCAGGAATCTTTTTGTAAGATAGTTACTTTTTAGAGGAACTTAGTGATATGTTTAAAATACATCCATTGAGTAACCTATATTGATGTCACATCCTGCCCAATCAGTGTATTTGTACCTGCTTCGCTACTGCACAATATTCTGATCTCCTGAGGCCGAAAAGTATCGTTTTGGTTGAAAGATTGCAAGCCAATGAAAGAGCTCCCTTTCGAGCATAAGAGGCAGAACCCGGATAATAGGACCAATGAGCGATCACCGACTTTTAGTTTACCACATTCTATTGGCTGAATAATGACATGCTATGCTATTCAGCGATGATTGACCACCCATCATCAAAACGATAGTTTTCGACCGAACACCGAATCAATGATCACCATAAAACCAAAATCCTCAAATAATCAGAACTAAAGATATTTAAGTTTAATTGGCTTTATCTGTGTTATTACAATTTGGAGCAGTTATTACAATTTTTGAGCACTTTTTATTACAATTTGGAGCAGCTTGACAGTATTTTTTCGAAAATTTGGTTATTACTATTTGGAGCAGTTTTTATTACAATTTGGAGCAGGTATTACAATTTGGAGCAGTTTTTATTACAATTTGGAGCACTACACACCCAACATCAAAACGATAGTTTTCGGCCTCTGGGGATCATCGTATTGTGCAGTAGCGGAAGCGGATACAAATACACTGATAGAGCAGGATGTCCATTGTACGGAGTCCTACATTTCACAGATACGACGTTTTCTGGCTTCAAACTGCCTGGCTGCCCTCCAGCGAAAGTAAACATCTTCCATGATGCCTGCATAAGGGGGAACTTGTTCGAGGTGAAGAGACTCTTGTGTCAAAGGTTGGTGGGTGTAAACTGTCGAGATTCGTATGGGAAAACAGCTCTCATGGTGGCATGCCTGTATAAGCAACGAGATGTAGTTGACTTTCTTGTGCAACATAATTCTGATCTGTCAGCAGTTGGTGAAAGAAAAGACACGGTATTACATTATGCATGTGTTGGTGGCAGCACTTCCGTTGTTAAAACGTTGTTGGATAATTGTAACATTGACATGGAACGTAGAAATAAGAATGGCGAAACTCCTATGATGTACGCTGCAAGGAGAGGCTACATTCCACTTGTGAAGCTGCTGAGGGACAGAGGGGTCGATCTTCATACAGTAGACAGTATCAAGAACAGTATCCTACATGCTGCCTGCAGTACTGGTCAGGCAGACATGGTGAATTATATTATTTCCTTAAATATACTCGATATAGACTTAAGGGGGTACACTGGAAGAACCCCTTTAATTATTGCTGTACGTCATGGATATAAACAAGCGGCAGACTTGCTGAAAGAGAAAGGGGCTGATCTTCAAGCAGTAGATAATAATCAGTATAACAGCCTTCACTCAGTTTGTGAAATTGATAATCTGGAAATGGTGAAGTACGTTCTTTCCTGGAATGTCATTGATATAGAACGTGTTGAAAGCTATGCGAGAACTCCTTTGATGATTGTTGTATTTAATGGTAATATACCAGCAGTGAAATTGCTGAAGGACAAAGGGGCTGATCTTAAAGCAGTAGATACGTATAAAGATACTATCCTACATACGGCCTGTCACACTGATAAAGTGGAAATGGTGAAGTACATCCTTTTCCTGAATATCATTGATATAGAAAGTAAGGGACAAAATGGGAGAACCCCTTTGTTGACAGCTGTACATACTGGTAATATATCGGTGGTAGACTTGCTGAAAGAGAAGGGGGCTGATCTTCAAGCTGTAGATGAGTATAAAAACAACATCCTACACACGGCATGTCGAAATGGTAAAGTGGAAATGGTGAAGTACGTCCTTTCGTTGAATATAACAGATAGAGAAAGTAGGGGAGCTTTTGGGAGAAGTCCTTTGTTGACAGCTGTTCGCAATCGACACATGCCAGTAGTAGACTTACTGAAAGAGAGGGGGGCTGATCTTTCAACAGTAGATGATTATAAAGACACCATCCTTCACACGGGCTGTTTAAGTGGTGATTTAGACATGGTAAAGTATGTTATTTCACAAAATATCACTGATATAGAAAGTAAAGGAGAGTTCGGGAGAACTCCCTTGATGAAAGCTGTATGTGGTGGACATATTCCAGTTGTTAAATTTCTTCGCTTAAAATACGGTGCCAGTGTCAAAGTGTCTGATGATCGTCTTTGCAATGTACTTCATTTGGCTTGTCTCAAAAGACGGACGGATATGATGAGGTATCTCGTTACATTAAAGGAACTGGCGGGGTTTGAAAGGCGAAAAAATAAAAATGGGGACACGCCTTTAGATGTGGCAAAGAAGAAACATAATGTTGAAATTGTGAAATTGCTGAATGCAAGAGTGTAATCAATGTGACCTTCTTTCTTTAGTACCAAAAGGTCTAGAAAGCTTAAATAGTGTGTGCATACTTTCTAGCCAATGGGGATTCTTAATTGTAGATTTGGTGACCCCGTGACTCAAATAGGGCCCCAGGAGTCATGACCTTAAAAACCTATTTTCATCTTCTCCAGGAGCAAAAGATCTGGATAGTTGAAATTTTGTGTGCAGTCTCCTTGGCTAATGGGGATTCTAAACTGACATTTGGTGACAGACCCCGAACAGGGTCTCGGGGGGTCATAATCTTAAAAACCTATTTCATCTTATTCTCCAGTATTAAAAGCTCTGGAAAGCTGAAATGTTGTTTGCAGACTCCTTTGCGAATGGGAATTCTTAATTGTATATATGGTGACCCCATTTATTGGCCACAGGGGTCTTGACCTACATAAACCTATATCTATCTTCTCCGGTACAAAAAGTCCAAGAAAGCTGAAATGTTGTGTACCGACTCCTTGGTCAGTAGGGATTCTGAATAGTAGATTTGGTGACCCGTGATCCCAAATAGGGCCACATAGGCTGAAAAACCTATTTTGATCTTTTACTCCCGTACCAGAAGGTCTAGGAAGCTGAAATGTCGTTCACAGACTCCTTGGCCTTATCTTACAAAAGTCCTAGAAAGTTGAAATATTGTGTACCGACTTCTGGTCAATAAGGATTCTAAATAGTAAATTTGGTGACCCGTCATAATTAGTGTCATGACCTAAAAACCTATTTTCATCTATTTTTCCAGTATAAAAAGCAATGGAAAGTTGAAATGTTGGGTGCAGACTCCTTGGCCAATTGGGACTCTTAATTGTAGATTTGGTGACCCCGTGACTCAAAGGATTGAGGGGTCCCGGATTAGAATCTCGCCAGGTGCTCGCGAGTACTCTCGGTTCTGAACACGCCTCGGTTCTACATGTAAGGTTTTATGAAGACAGTTTCGGGGTAGGTTGAGTTGAAGCTTTACTTCCAGACATACTTCCCGCTCAGCTTTCTTCACCTGTGCTCTGGTTTAACCCAAACTATAATGAGAACAGTAAACTTTTCTTGATAACAACTTATTTAATGTGATAACACACAGCGTTTCTGAGGTATACTCTCGTTCATTCTTTGAAGTAGTGACTGTATACATCGTGTGTATATTCACATTAAAGAATTTGCTATCCAGAAAATCTTCCTGTTCTTATGTATGCCACTTCAAAGACATAATGGCTGACAGCAATTCAATTTGTTGACTTATACTGTGGGAAGGACTTACTATTTCATGATCACCCTTTGTTATCCTGTGGCACTGACTTATAATATGGTTGTCAATAATACTACTACTCATTTCGAAGCCAAGACTTATTATCCTCATGAAAACAATTAACTGTCAATTAATGGAATACAACAAGAGCCAACAAGGAGCAAACTATTGACCCTTCCAATGAGTTCAACTCCGAACAATATAGCTGGTCTGTTGAAATCGCTTTCATTGTGTAGTAGAAGGGGTGTTTCCTATTGAGTTATATAAAAGGGACGAATCTACGGCGATTTTTTGTGAAAACAAAATTCAAAGGAACAATCCTGTTTATACAAACGTTATTCACAATGGAATAATTAAGAGATTTGAAATTTGAAATTTAAACAAAGAAAATGGCCCCGAAGCAATCCACCGCTGCTATGAATGTTTAAAGCTACGGCGTGACAAGAGGCTTGTGGTGAAACCTGCGAGCATCGGCTGGAACTAGCGAACTATGGGTTGTATTGAGCTGAAATTCAGTGTAACATTTTACTCATTCTTACTGCATGTGAAATAATACTTCAAAACAGGTAAAGTTCCCGAGCCCCTGGCGGGATTCGAACCTCGGACCAGACTTTTTAAAGTGTGTACTTATTTCGAAAATCAAATGAAATGTAACCTAAATTTGGTCTTATTAATATTGTTATTTCAAGGGCGGATCAAGGATTTTCGTTTTAAAGGGTTGCACCCTGTTTTGAAATGTAACAACCGAATAAAGAAATATAAAAACAAGGTTGTAACGGGTATCCCTGGAACTATGTGGTTGTGGGGTGGATCCTGCAGTCTTGGTACACAGTCTCATGGATGTAACCAGTACAATTTTTTTAAATCAAATTTAATTTGACAAGATATCTTTGATATAAATTTAAATTCTGAAATGACCAGGCTATAAAACTGATCATTCAGCAATAGCATTAACTCTCTCAAATACTATTAACCAAACAAGAGGTAAGGGATACTTGAAATTTAACACTTCTTTACTCCTTAATCCAGAATACAGTGTTTTAATAAAGACATTATTGAAAGAAACAATTGAAGAATATTCTGAAAATAATACATCAGAAAACAACAGTGAGCAGAATTATGATAAGGTTAATCTTACAATAAGTGATACTTTATTCTTAGAAACCTTCCTTATGAAAGTAAGAGGGAAAACAATTTCGTTTGCATCTTTTTGAAAAAGAAGAAAAAAAAGAGGACTACTGAACTGGAAATTAAAATAAAAGATTGTGAAGACAATGTTAGAAAAGATCTTTTTAAAATATAGATGAGGCTACCCTCTCAGAACTATCAAAGTATAAGACTGAATTAGAGCAGATCAAAGAAGAAGAATTGAAAGTTATTCAGATTAGAAATAGAATATTATGGTACGAAGAAGGAGACAAACCCTCAAAGTATTTTTGTAACCTAGAGAATAGAACTTTCACCAGCAAATCCATAAATAAGATTATTACCGACAAAAATGAGGAGATAACCGACAGTAACTCTATTTTAAAACAGCTAAGATTATTTTATTCGTCACTCTACGTATGGTAACTTGGAAGAAAGTGTTTATTATAAAACGTTGAACTCCGAGAAGAACTTGAAAGAGACATTGATATGAATGAAATGACTTTCGCAGTAAAAAATATGAAAAACATTAAAAGCCCTGGTATTTATTGATTCCTTTTGATTTCTTAAAATTTTTCTGGGCTGATTTGAAAATATGGATTAACAAATTTGTTAATGACGTTTCTACAAATAATGAACTTTCTTTAACAAAGAAGAGAGGAGTTATTACATGCATACCCAAATCAAATAAAGATAGAACTCGGTTAAAAAAACAGGACACCTATCACTCTTTCAACGCTCTCTACAAAATTGTAAGTACATGTATAACTAACCGCCTAAAACAGACCTTAGACTTACTCATACATGAAAACCAAACAGGTTTTATACAAGGTAGAACTATACGTGAAAACACAAGACTATTATATGACATAATGTTTGAAACTAGAGAACGAAATATGCCAGGATTACCTGTTTTAATTGATTTTGAAAAAGCCTTTGACACAGTATCAAAAGATTTCATCAATTCAGTACTATATGAATGTGGTTTTGGTTCGCAAATAATTCGCTTGATTAATGTTCTTACATATCATTCAAGTTCTTGCGTGATAAAAAATGGCCACTTATCTGAACTTTTTAAAAATGAAAGGGGTTGTAGACAGGGTGATCCCTTATCTCCATAGTTATTCCTCTCAGTAGCCCAAATCTTGGGGTGTATGATAAGAAATAATGAAAAGATTAAAGGTATTGTTATTGATGATAAAGAATACAAGTTAGGCCAATATGCAGATGATATTGAATTATTTCTTGATGGTACAGAGGACAATTTATATGCAGCTATTGAAACAGTCAATACCTTTTACAAGATGTCAGGTCTGAAAATAAATATAGATAAGACTATAGCAATTTTGATTGGCTCAATGGCAGGCAGAAATTTTGAATATTCAATGGTGCAACGGAGAGTTTGAAGTGCTTGGAATAAAATTTACCCCAAATCGTGCTGATCTTTGGGTGATTAACACAGGAAAAAGACTATAAGGAGAAAACATGATACCGAGGATATGGTAAGGTTGTGGACCCTGATCGTTCTCCTGACTATCAGGGTCTACAACCTTACCATATCCGAGGTAGAATGGTTGCTCCATATTATCAACCGTTTTAAAGTATAAAAGACGCTTTCTTATCGCGTTATCGAAAACCCCGGATTATATATAGAGTCCTTCGTAAAATCCTCGTTTGCTCTCTCAATCCCAGTACGGCAAAGATTTCTATGTAAGGTTCTTCTTTACCGTTGTCTTCCATCTGCCTTATTGGCCAGTAGTCTAAGGCGTCGGGACACGAATGACTGGTCTTTCTGGGTACGTGTTCGAGACGCCGTTTCGTCAAAACATTTGCGGTTCATAATGAACTATATTTAAGAATTTTTTCAAAATAGTCTGACATAGTTTATTCAGATCTTTACTTTCAAGCCGTCATCTTAGCAATTGTATCAGGGTTTACAATCATTGTAATCCCTTCTTACAGGGTTTACAATTGCCTGTGTAAACCCTCCTGGAGGGACTAACACTGTTGTAAGTCCCTCCTATCGGGTGTTACGGTTTAGAAAGGTCGTTTCAAGTATCACGTTATATGGCTAGTAGGTTGATAATGGAAGACAAAAAGAGACTACTAGCAGTATGGAGAAAAATACATTTACATTTTTTTTAGGAAAAAATACTGTAATAAAAACATTGGCCCTCTCAAAATTGGTACATATTTTCAGTTCCTTGCCCAATCCGCCAGATGACTTTATTAAATCTCTCGAACAGATAATTTTCAAATTTATCTGGAATGACAAAAATGATAAAATAAAAAGGATAACAATGAAAAGACTAAAGACTGGAGGGGGATTGGGTATGGTTGATATAAAGGTATTCATCAAAGCTTTGAAGTTATCCACTCTTAGACTTTACTGTAAAAAGTTATCTGATAATAATGCCTCTAACATACCTTATAGCAAAATCTTCATATATGGAGCCAATGTGGACAAATTATTTAACATTGAAAACCCTTACTTGAAAGATACTTTTGTAGCATGGAATGATTATTGTAAAATGTTTAATGTTGATTCAGACAGTATTGATCACATTCTTGCTGAACCTTTATGGCTCAACCATAATTACAAAAATCCATGCTTTATTATCAAACATTGGGCTGATAAGGGTTTATTGACAGTAAAAGACTTATATGATGAACATGAATTTATACCTTTTAATAAAATTACAATCAAAATATAGAATACCAGTAACAATATTAGACTATAATTATCTACTACACATCCTACCTGATTCAGATAACGAACCATGGAAGCTGCCCTAGTTCTTGTTGGCCGCTGATTCAGTTGAGAACTTTCATTGTCAGAGGAATATGACCAACCAAGAATTGATCTCCAGCTACTGTATGTCAAGGAAGACATGTGATACAGAGTGCCTTCTAGTATCACATGTAAATCATCGCCATTGCTTTGTAGCAGGGCAACTCATGATTTGTTGCATTAAAACATGGCTTGAAAACCACAGTCGCTGTGGAATCGCACTTTGGTTTTAAAGCCTTGCTACTGAACGCACTATTTAGTCATTGAGAAAATAGCAGGAATGCACTGCGAGTTCACACAATCAGGTTGCCAGTTCATATGACTGTCATCCAGACCCTAGGACAAAATATTCAATTGATGATCAGCCCAGTGTAACAAATTATAGCAAGTCTAGATTACTCAGTTAAGGCATCGTAAGGGCTCCATTTTGTATAACTATTTGAATTGTCTGTAAAATGTTGTTAGTAAGACACTAATATTTCTGATATTCCAGCTAATGGTTCATAATGTTTGGTTTAGTATTGTATCTCCAAATATCTGAGGAATACGCGAGAAAAGACTACTGCCGAATAGAACACATCATTTTAAAGAACCAAGTAACACCCAGATTCGATATGAACCATTTCCATTTGAACAAAAGAAATCTTTTAATAACTCCTTTAAAGACGGTGTTATGAGGTGTAATAATAAAAATACTTTAGAAGCGTTGATACAACATTCGTAATAAAACGATGATTTGTGTCGCAAATAAAGTTATTTTCGACACTGGAAAAAACTTTTCAGAAATGTTATAGACACGTCTTATTAATGTTTTGCTATTAAGCTATCAGGAAATGTAAGTGTTTGGTGTTAGCTAGGAATGTTAAGAGAAACTTGAAATGTTTTGAGCTCTGGAAAAAAATATTAAAATAATCTGTACTATATGAATCCATATCTTCTATTAGATGATCATCTACGTTTGGTTGCAATAAAATGCATTGCACATCGATACCATACTTTAAAATTCAAATTCTAAAGTTTGTTTTACATTTGACATGCCCAAATAATAATTATAATAACTAGGATTGCCAAGGCAATACTTAGGTCTTCAAGACTTCTGCTTGATCTTGAACTCCATGTTGGACTCTCGGTTATTCGTCAGTTTCTCTGCTTTAAAATGAGCTATCAAACATGTCTCTATCTCAGTAGTTTTTTACAAAAAATATCCAAAGACAATGACCCTCTGAAAATGGAATAATCGCTTATTAATGGACCCCTACATGATCTTTCTCATAATTAAGATAAAACGGTTAATATTTTCATACTAATGTATAACAAAGGAAATGTTGTGCTTTAATTTCCACTTAAGTAGGTATATTCCTCATTCAGATTGCATACATAAGTAATGCGTTATGATGTTCTGAATATTCAAGAAAATACTCTAAATTGCCTAAATTTTTACCCCTTGAGAACGTTTGCGATGTTCGGAGCTTCACTATCAACTTTTTGATGATAGGCTTCAACAGAAAAGTTGTTGTTCTTGAATTTGTTCATCCGGAGGTGTAAATACAATTTCAATAGCTTAATTAGTTAAGCAGTTATGATTTGTTTAACCTTGCTGAAAATGGCGATTTTCGAAAAATGACAATCTTCTACGACTTGTCAAATATAAAGTATGACAGATACATTATTTAAATTTATTGTTCTTAATAAAGGACCTGTTTGCTTTGAAGTGAGATATTTATCATAATTGTTTCTTCAATAGTTTACAATCAAAAATTCTCCAATTCTCCTTGAAAAGACTCAAAATCACAAAATTATACTTTTTTAGGAATATGTCCAAATTATGGCGAAACTATCAACTTTTACATCATAATGATATGTTATGAAATTGTTAAACTAGTTATTAGAAAGACATGGATGCCAAAAACTAATCTAATCGATAGGGAATATTATTGCCCACATTTTGGTCAAGTTTCGACGTCAAGGGCAGATAACTCAGGAAAGAAATCGAAAATCCAAAAGGTGTATGCTCAAGGCGCTATACAATTATTATCCTGAAGGAATCGTACTTTCGGTGCCGCCTATGAAGCGCTCCGTGCGACCATATAGGTCCATACATTCCCATGTTCAGGTATCCATTTGTACAGCTGGGTGTGAATTGAATTGTGAATTGCCCAAGTGTAAGACCCAGGTCACAAATGTTTGGTGTCTCTAACCGGGATTCGAACCCGGGCCGTGAGAAGCAGACATACTAACCACTACACCACTGTGCTCCACACAGTGAATATATCGAATATATAAATACATCGAATATGTTCAAAACTTAAAAGGAGTAATGACGTCGAGCGATAGCAAATGGGACTGCATTCCTACTATTCCGACTGCGTTTTTATTTCTTATGTCATTCAAACGACATTAGGCTTAGCTTGCATTAGAGGGGGAAGGGATAACAACGCACGTGATGTGAAACAGAATAAAATATTGAATCGAACTCTCTTTCAGTGAACTGTCTTAAACTATTTTAATCCCCTGGCAGTCCCTTAATTAATCCTAATTAATCCCTCTTGTTGTCTCGTTTATTGTTAATTAATCCCCTAACAAAGGAACTTGATAATCTAACTTTTTAAAACTGAATATGTATTTATATATCTGTTTAGCAATGTGTATCAATATGTATCAAGTGTTTATGTTCACGTATTTGTATGTATTGTTTATGTACATGTATATGTTTAATAACCTGTCATTCCCAAAATTTTCCATACAAACTTGTGTTTCCAATGTAACTCTGCCGTTATGGCAACAATTTCTTCATCAAATGACAAACTCGTCCATAAACAAGTACTTATGTATCTATAGCAATATCTTCATCTTTATGTCTGTTAAATTCAAATTTACAGTTCATCAAGGTAATATATTTAAACTAAGGTCACAGTTTGTATTGAAGGTAATTTTCTTCATACAAATAACATTTTCATCAAAGTCATTATTTTAATCAAAGTCATTTTTTCTCCAAAGTCATTTTATTTCATCAAAATCACTTTTTTCAGCAAAGTCATTATTTTCATCATAGTCAATATTTTCATTAAATCATTTTTTCACCAAAGTATTTTTTTTTATCAAAGTATTTTTTTTCGGTTAAAGTCACTTTCTTATCAAAGTCATTATATTCATCAAATAATATTTTCACCAAAATCATTATTTTCATCAAAGTCGATATTTTCATTAAAGGCATTTTTTTTCATTAGTCATTTTTTTTCATCAAAGTAATTATTTTCATGAAAGTCACTTTTTTCAACAAGTCATTATTTTAATCAAAGTCAATATTTCATTAAATCATTTTTTCACCAAATCACTTATTTCATCAAAGTCAAGATTTTGTTAATCAAAGTCAAGATTTTCATCAAAGTTATTGTTTTCACCAAATAAATTTTTCAGCAAAGACACTTTTTTAATCAAAGTCAATATCTTTATTAAAGAAATATTATTCATCAAATTTATTTGTTTTCTTCAAAGTAACTTTTTCCATCAAAGTCATTTCTTTTCACCAAATCACTTTTTTCATCAAAGTCAATATTTTCATCAGAGTAATTCTTTTCCATCAAAGTTAATTTTTTCATCAAAGTCAATATTTTCATCAAATAATTTATTCACCAAAATCACTTTTTAAAAATTGAATTCACCAAAGTCTTTTTTTCCCCATCAAAGGCACTTTTTTTCAGGAAAGTCAATATTTTAATTAAAGTCAATATTTTAATTAAAGTCAATATTTTCATCAAATTCATTTTTCACCAAAGTCAATATTTTTTTAATCGAAGTCAAAACTTTCATTAAATCATTTTTTTCACCAAAATCACTTTTTTCATCAAAGTCAATATTTTCAGTTTTCACCAAAGTCAATATTTTTTTAATCGAAGTCAAAACTTTCATTAAATCATTTTTTTCACCAAAATCATTTTTTTCATCAAAGTCGATATTTTCATTATTCTTTTTCACCAGAGAAATATTTTCATCAAAGTCATTTTTTTTCATCAGAGTTATATTTTCATGAAATCTTTTTTTCACCAAATCACTTTTTTCATCAAAGTCAAGTTTTTTTCAAAGTTATTTTCTTTCATCAAAGTTATTTTGTTACCAAATCCTTATTTCAGCAAAGACACTTTTTTAATCAAAGTCAACATCATTATCAAAAAAATATTATTCATCAAATTTATTTGTTTTCTTCAACGTAACTTTTTCCATCAAAGTCATTTCTTTTCATCAAAGGCAACATTTTCGTCAAAGTAATTTTTCCACCAAAGTCAATTTTTTAAAATCAAAGTCAATATTTCCATCAAAGTCATTTTATCATCAAAGAAATTTTTTTCATCAAAGTCATTTTTTCACCAAAGTCACTTTTTTCTTATCAAAGACATTTTCCCAATCAAAGTAATTTTTTCATTAAAATAAATTTATGTAAACAATTTTCAAAGTCATTTTATTACAATATCTCAAGATTGAACAAAATAATCTTAAGATATTTAAATATTCCAAGATTGAACAGGAGGTTTCAGGTTCAGATCATATCTTAAGATTTCCGTACATATCTTAAGATTTGTTATACCATCTTGGAATATAAAAATATTCCAAGATGGTATAGGCCAAATCTTAAGATATTTTTTCTTCCAAGATTGTATAGAACATCTCCACCGGGATTCGAACAGACATGCTAACCACTACACCACTGTGCTCCACACAGTGAATATATCGAATATATAAATACATCGAATATGTTCAAAACTTAAAAGGAGTAATGACGTCGAACGATAGCAAATGGGACTACATTCCTACTATTCCGACTGCGTTTTTATTTCTTTTGTCATTCAAACGACATTAGGCTTAGCTTGCATTAGAGGGGGAAGGGATAACAACGCACGTCCCTTTCGATCTAGACAAACTTGTCCCTAATGCATTTTTATAACCGGATGTATCAAATTCATTTAAATTCGAAATGCATTCATATTCTAACGACTTGGCAATTATTTATTTTTCCTTGTAAAGGCATTACGACCCAGGGAAGAAATCGAAAATCCAAAAAGTGGGTCGACACAAAACCAGTTTAAGTCACAAGCTATTAACTCTGAGAATCGATGTAAATCGTTTGAGCCGTTAAGCGGGAATCCTGCGGACAAAATTCGGTGCAAATAATGAATAATAAAAAAAAGGTTAATAACAATAGGTCTTCATGACTTTGACTTGAAGACCTAATAATAGTATATTTATAATGCGCTCATATCCATGCACAATGCATGCTCAAGGCGCTATACAATTATTACCCTGAAGGAATCGTACTTTCGGTGCCGCCTATGAAGCGCTCCGCGCGACCATATAGGTCCATACATTCCCATGTTCAGGTATCCATTTGTACAGCTGGGTGTGAATTGAATTGTGAATTGCCCAAGTGTAAGACCCAGGTCACAAATGTTTGGTGTCTCTAACCGGGATTCGAACCCGGGCCGTGAGAAGCAGACATACTAACCACTACACCACTGTGCTCCACACAGTGAATATATCGAATATATAAATACATCGAATATGTTCAAAACTTAAAAGGAGTAATGACGTCGAGCGATAGCAAATGGGACTGCATTCCTACTATTCCGACTGCGTTTTTATATCTTATGTCATTCAAACGACATTAGGCTTAGCTTGCATTAGAGGGGGAAGGGATTACAACGCACGTCCCTTTCGATCTAGACAAACTTGTCCCTAATGCATTTTTATAACCGGATGTATCATATTCTTTTATGTTCGAAATGCATTCATATTCTAACGACTTGGCAATTATTTATCTTTCCTTGTAAAGGCATAACGACCTCTAAAATTGATATATTTCCAGCCATAAAATTGTTTTAGAAAAAGGAACACGAACTAGAAAATAACTATTGATTGTTTTGCCGAACTGAAGATGCAGTTTAAAATGGTTTAGGCGTCTGAAGGAATATGACAATAACAAGAAGACTGTAGACGTTTTTCGACGTTTTCCTTTAACTAAATAATTAATAAGTTAACATCATTTTTTATTGTATTTTATACAATATGTCCCAACCTGAGTGAACCTCACTATATATACACACAGCCATGAATATTTACAAAGGTCGAATCAAGATGCACTAGGCTGGATGCACTAGTGTTATCTGTAAGATAAATTGACAATGGCACAAGACAATTTGAAAATTTATTCTCCATTTTATAAGTAAATGTTGTTTGCTCCTTTTTATTTACAAACTATCTAATTAAGTTTACATGATTATAATAATAAAGTACATTTATAATGCGCACAATCCAGACATAAAATGCTGACCAAGGCGCTACAAGACGATGGTAGAGAATGTACATGTTATGTTAACTTCGATGAAAAGATTCATTTAAAGCCTCATGCTAAGCTTTCGACTTAAACTTAGAGCTTAGAAATTTAGAGCTATATCATAATTCCCTTAGATGCCGCTGATTTTCAAACACATTATGTTGATTTCCTTAATCTCTGGATTAAGTTGAAATATATACATTGGCTGCCTCTGTAAAGAACACACTGCTTCCCTTATGGATTGGAATATTACCTATTAGTGACATTGATACATTTCTTCAAGACTGTGTTACAACCCGATCTAAGAATGGTCACCCCTATAATCACCCTCTACATGTGATTATCATCAATATAAGTCTCTGCTCAACGTTGAATATTATATGTAAAATGACATAAAATTACATATTATATAAACTATTGTGCATAGGAATTCTGTTGTAACAATTTTTAGGTTAAAAGTTGGAGACATAATGATATTAGATTATAGTAAATTAAAGAGATATCCTGGAAGAAAATTAAAGAATTTTAAATGATAATCATGTGCTTTTGAAATGTGGAATAATACTCCCATGTATGAAGAGAATATCTACGAGCTCGCTTCGCGGACTACCAGTGATGTCCAAAAGAAAGTCCACATATTTCAAAAAAATAATTTGGTACTTTTTGTATAAAAAATGGTAAGATTTATGTGCAATTGTCATTGAAAATAAAAATACAAATCGTCAAAAGGAGTTGTTCGTGTAAAGGAGCAAATGAAAAAAACATGCTTTTACACCGAAAACAAAAGCAAATAAAGCAATAACAGACACACGTTCAGAACACAGTAAGACAAAGCACATACAAGAATGCAGATATAGAGGGCCATGCAGAGTCTGTCTACAAACTAATGCAGACTTCTATACAAACAGGAAAAACCACAGCAAATTGAGAATACCCAATACCTTACTGTATGCAATTCAATGGACATACAAGTAAAAACCACCCAGCACCCACCCCCGAAAACAACGTCACACGGAACAATAGCAACCATGTTGGATTTACTATACTAAGCCCGACAAGACTACATTCATAGTTTACATCTCAAAACATACACAATGACATCTGAAATAATTTACCGTCGAACTTTTATTAGATATACTAATACTAATATGAAATAATCGACACTTTTCTGTATTTCAGTGCTGTTTTCAGATAAAATCGACTCGCAGGCGTATTTCATCTTCCCACGGCAAGGTGAAAATGTATCGAGGTCTCTCCATTTTTTACATAGAAATCTTTTCGTTACGCCTGTGACGTTGTGAAGATGGCGTATTTTTGGTGTGAGGTAAATATGTTATAGAAGATATTTATATGTTGTACCGACAAAAACATAATGCTCATTTCATGGTTGACATAAACATACATTCAGAGACACAAACATTCAACATCAGTTATCGTACGTACCGTTCAATTTATGAGCTCGTTGTTTTATGATAATATTTAATCCGAAGTTGTGAATGTAGCTGAGTGTTTGATTAATTTCAATAGTATGATAAAATTGTAAAGTTTTTATAATCAATAATTATGTTTCACAGTATGACCTTTTCCGTCTCTGTTTACTTTTGGTACTTCTCCTTTTATAAATCTTATAATAACAAAATTAATATAAATCGTGATTTCTATATTTCGTTTCTTCTACCTTTAACCATAATTTTTCTGTCAGTGTTAAACCGTGTGTACTAAGACACAAACAAACTAATACAGATAAAAATATATCAACGTTACACAACAACACCAATAACTATTTCTGTGTTTCTTGTTGCGACCATAAATGAAATCAAATATTATAATTGCAACAAGAAAACCTCTTTCAGAGAGTACTTTTCAAAAGCTCGCCACAAGGCAAGTTGCGGTTCGACCATCATCATTTAGATAACAAAACAATGAGTCGTAGAAGTGCCAATACGACACTTAACGGTATCATGAGATATTTGTCACTGATAGCAATGTTTCAACAAACAATTTGCCACACTGGATCGTGCAGTTCTTATTTTACTCTAGTGGACAGGTTGCTCAAACATTCTTCTGATCCATCACATGAAATGATCGAAGAAACAATTGTTTCCTGTGCTAATACTTGTAACATCAACAGTGTGTATTTGTCCTTCGTATACAACACCAGAGGTCGAAGGTGCCAGGTCTTCTCCAAACCTGTTCTTACAAGACAGAACCACAGCACATCACCTAGAAATCTGACATTCATAAAAGGTATGTAGCCGTCCATGAATCTAAAACGGTTTGCCATTATATATGCCTATGTATATTGACTCTGCATACAGCACTTACAAGGAGGGATGTAGCGGGGTATTTTTGGCGCAAAGGTAATTCGAGAAGATATTCCCGTTTACACACATATATGCTAAATAACACGTGATTGAAACACAGTCAAATTGAAAGATATTAATGATGGTAATATGTTTATGACTTTATATTCCAAAAACTTGTTGAAAATAAAGCCATTCATCGGCGCTGCGAGTGGGAAAATGTTTATTAGTTTCTGAGTAATTTTAGATATATTATGGATCATTATCATACGTGTTGCTGAATAAGAAAAATTAAGCCGATATTTTAAACAAAAAGTGAATTGAGCTTTTTATATGGGTAACGTACAGTGTACACTAAACGCCAAAAGAAACGTTACCCTACTTCCTATTTTAATAACTTTTTAAGTATCAAAGATATTTGAGAAAAGAATGGTTTAAAAGTAACCAATAAATGTGATTTAGATGTCCAGAAGAAGTTGAAAGTAAATTTTTACTTTTGTTACTAGACAAAAAGGTTGTATGCTTTACATCATAATCATCATATCGTCATATCATCCACAATATGAATCCATCAGGATTATTAAACGTGTTATAAGCATAAAGCTACGTTATTCAGCTTTCTTTTGAACCATTCATTTCTCAAATATCTTTGATACTTAAAAAGGTATTTAAAAAAGAAGTGGGGTAACGTTTCTTTTGGCGTTTAGTGTATATATAGCGGTCGATTGTTCAACGTTTGTTTGTGTGCAACGTACAGTATGCGGAGGTTGATTTTCCAACAGGAGTTTGTTCGTAACTTTCGGTGAAACTCGTGAAAAGTGCCAAAACGATTTATTTATCTACAAAATATATATGAATATGTGTATACTGTATTTGACTTGTCTGTAACAATTCAAATAATATTTAAGCAACAATACCATTGTATCATTTCATATGCCATTTTGCTATTTTGTAAGGCGTGTTTAATTTGTTCCAGTCAATACAGTTTGTAAAGTGCCAAGCGTTATTCCCAAGGGGAGACTACTCTTTATCGACGGTCTACAGGAAGGATCGAGGGCACTGTTCCTGTGTGAAGACTTTCACTTCACCAACATCACACACGGTGTATGTAGAGCAGATGGAGTCTGGGAAGGGTTAGATAAACCTTGTGTCCACGTGGTAAGATATATTCCAGTTGGACTAAATCCACAGGAACTCGATATCGTACTTACAACGTAGATAAAACGTAGGTAAAAATGTTGCCGATCTAAGGGCCAATTCAACATTAGGTCAAAAGTTACGCTAAGAATTGGTGACATACATAAATGAACGCACGTACTTATCAATTATACATTTCTCCGCAAAACCCGACTGATCTCCAACATATGTCACCCTAAGATAACTTGCATAGCTCTCCGTTGAGCTGAACTATTAACATAGTATCGGTAAACAAACATGACGGCGTGGCGAGACGACAGGATATTTCGAAAATTGCTTCGCTATGAATCCAACACTTGATCGGAGGGAAGCTTTGACATGTGAACGACAGAGCCAGCTCAACGGACCAATCAGATCGTTCGAAGGGGCGTCTACTGCGGACTAACGTTCACGGGAGAGGTTTTTGTGGTCAACATGGCTGCCCTTGCTCTTTTACTCTATGTTATATAGGGGGTAGGATTTTTTAGCTACGTTTTATCTACATTGTAAGTACGATATCGAGTTCCTGTGACTAAATCTAATGAATCATTTTCATGTCAAGAATTAAATTGTCAAATTGAGTATCATCAAGGTTTTACTTTTTACTGTTAGCCTGGTCCACTTTATGTTCTTCTGTCTGATGGACGAATAGCCCCAGGGAAATGTATGGTGACTTTAGCAAGATTGATTGGCAACAACTCATGGTGAGAACATTATTGTATCATTGTATCGCATGCATCATAATACTCATATTCCATGGATCATAGACATAATAAAGCCATTTGCCCATTTGCCCATAATTTTAGGCTGTAAATAATAAATCATATAAGGTTGAAATTAAAATTAACTTTCAGGCCATAGCTCGCACAAGTGCAGTTTATATCTTCCCAGCCATGAATACGTTTGTATAGGTACGTAAATGTAAGTGTAAATTTACTTATGTACCTAATATGTTATTATCATAAATATATAACAGGACCATTCTACTGATGTATATTTATAATTATTAGCATTACAATAATCTGAAACATGATAAAATATGTGTTTCTGTCTAACGCTATAATTTCACAAAAGTTTCCTGTACTATACCTATCTCTGTTGTTTACTTAAATGTGTTCCTTAAATTAAATAATGAAATAGGGGAAGGTTACCTAAGTTGGATAACTTGTTCCTAATCCCTTTCTTCATTACATAAACATGTTTAAATCAAATCAAATCATGAAATAAATGACAACCACACACTTCTATTCCTTGTCATTATTTTCGGTCAGTTACCAAAACATAAACAAAGGAAACTAACATATGCTGGATAACCATTTAAAAGAAGTTATTTTCGTTTTTATTTATATCGAGACCTTTGACCTTTTGATGCGGCTTTATATACATTTATATTTGGGCATTTTGACTAGGTGCTGGCGGTTCTTTGGATTTTCTTTCGGTTATTCTATTATAAAGTTATTAAGTTTCCATCGCCGCCGCCGCCGGCGCGTTTTGTATTGGCTATAACTTTTTTCCTAGAAGGTGTTGAGAACTCATATACATAACTTCTTACTTTTGCCCCTGGGGAATTTTTTTTACATGTTCATATTCAAGGTCAAAGGCCAAGGTCACGAATTCTGAAATCGCTAAAAAAAATCCTTGTAAACACGATAACTTGAACATTGTTTGTGCTATCAGACTTGTTGGTGTATATCAACTATGGTGAAAGGGCAAGATTTGAAAAGGTTTTCGCTAACATCCGTCAAAGGTCAAGGTCATAGCGAGGTCACAACTTGTGATACACAATGAAAAGGTATCACTGATTGTGTGACCTTGAATTTTAAAGGTCAAGATCACGAGATAGGGTCATGGTCACCAGTTCTGAAATCACTAAATAACTTTTTTCCAAGGAGGTATCAACATCTCATATACATAGCTTCTTTCTTGTACACCTGGGGAATTATTTTAACATGTTCACATTCAAGGTCAAAGGTCAAGGTCATGAGTTCTGAAATCACTACAAAAATCCTTGCAAACACGATAACTTAAAAAACTTTTGTGATATTGGTTAAGGCCATGTTAATCCTTTGATCCAATTTTGAAATCAGAAATAGGTTTTATGAACAAACTTGTGAAAAGTGACCCCAGTGATGATTCAACTTGTTAGAATGACTTAAATAATGAACAATTTAAAAAAAAGATTCCCTTTTTATTTATGCTGACGAGAAGGCGGAACAGGGAAAGGCGAGATCCAATTACAAAGTTTCGGGGCTGCTCTGCTTTTGCGGTGTCCCGCAAACGCTCATCTAGTTTGTTAGCTGAGGCTGAGCTGCATTGTCAACATAAAGGTTATTCACCCAAAATATTTCAAAATCCACTGCTATTGGTAAATAAAGCATGACATATGTTACCTAACTGATATAATCAAAACTATTTATTGTCAATTCCACTATTCGATAAATCTATCTCGTCAAAATAACGACAACAACATTATTAGATTTGTTCTACGAACTTTAAATCAGTAAACAACTTTAGTGTATCTCTGATATATATGTACCTTTCTATAGGCTGTTTGCTTTGTCAAAATGCCAAAAAGGAAGTATTAGAATTATTTCAAATATCCATGATCTATCCTATAATCTTAAAGGGGCAGTAGCACGTTTTTTGCAAATTTTAATTTTGCAAATTTACCAATTATAATGATAGGTTATGTCATTTATATTTACTTTAGAGGGTAAACATCTTATTACACAAGCCTATTATCCGCAGTGGTAATAACGGTGTTGCATATAAAAAAAAATGCACACATTTTATTATTTCGAATGACAAAAAACATTCCTTTACGGCTTTACGGAACCATGTACACTCATTTTTAGCTTGATGTTCCGAAGAGAGAAGGGTGTTTTACTATTGGTGACATTATGTTTCAAATACATACTTATTTCAGCGAAAAAACGTGCTACTGCTCCTTTAACGCATTGCAATTATGACTTCGTAATACAAGGTGGTTATAATGAGAAACACCCAGATTGATGTGGTCTCAATCTTAGTTCAGGATTTATGACATGTAGTCCGGCGTTAACTTTGCACTTTTTGTCTTCTGTTCAGGAAGTGCTGGTTATAGATAATCTTAATGTTATGTATAGACTCCTTTGCCAAAGGAGATTATTAATTGTTGATTTAAGTAATTAGGGTCAATGATAATTAGTGTCAACCTAAAAACATATTTTCGTATTCTACAATCGCCAGAAAGCTGAAATGTTATGTACAGACACCTTGGCCAAAGGAGATTATTAATTGTTGATTTTAAGTAATTAGGGTCAATGAGGCCACAACCTAGAAACCTATTTCGTATTCTACAATCACTAGAAAGCTGAAATGTTATGTACTGACTCCTTAGCCATAAGGTCACGAATACAAAGAGAGGCCACATGGGGCACGACGGTCAAACCTATTATCGTGTTCTACCACAGAATGAAAAGCTCTAGAAAGCTGAAATGTCGTGTTCAGGACCAGAGGCCAATAGATATTTTAATTGTAGATTTGATGACTCTGTGGCCCCGAAAAACGGGCAACAGAAGCGACGACAAAAAAACTATTATCGTCTTCTTTTCAAATCGAAAAAGACAGAATGTTTAAATATGCAGACTCCTTAGCCAAAGGGGATCAGCAATTTCATGACTCTGTGACGCCCAATTAATCATACGGGCCACAAGCTTAAACCTATATATGTGCGTCTTCGTCACAGGAAAATGAATACTCCTCAGTCTACTGAAATTATAAATTGTAAATTTGGTGCATTAGGGGTTGCACCATGATTACCTATTTTCGTCTTCTTCAGAACTAAAAGTCTCAAAACTGAAATATTGTGTACAGAGTCATTGGCAAATTAGCCTAAAAATAGTACTTTTGATGATTCGGTGGCCCCCTAAAAAGGTCACATGTTTCATGTCCTAAACTGAACTAACTCTAAATGCATTAGAAAGCTAAACACGTTTCCACAGCTGTATCGCTTGGGATAAATAAAAAGTCGTAAATACGAATCGTATTTCAAATTAGACATTAGTATTTCAGTATAATCTGCATAAATGCACAGCCTTTGACCATCTTTATTTATATAATATATTTATATTATTAATTTTATATATGGGGCCAATTTGACTTTTTGATGCGGACTTTCCGACCTTTTGGTAGGACCCTCTTGACTTTGGGTTTGCAACCCTTTTGATTTCCTTGTGGCCATTTTTTATGAGGTCGTCTTAACAGGGACTCGTCTGAATTTTTTATTATTTTGAATCGCATCTGAGCTTGAATGCTTCAAACATTCATATTTCAGATCCATCTTTAATCGCATCTGTGCTTGCATGCTTCAAACATTCATATTTCAGATCCATCTTTAATCTTGTATTAAATTATACTTGTGACGTCATCCTATTGTTCTTTCAGTCCAATTTGTTTCAGTTACATATCACATCATATTTTTTAAGGAGAAATTAAAATGTTCTAATTTTTTAAAGCAATGTTTATAAAGGAGCAATACTTTAAGTGTAATTTAAGTATGTTGATGACCTCGTAACTCTTCGTTCCTAAAAATAATTTGCCTCGGACTTCGGGCCTTGCCTCCATTATTTTTAAGGAATGGAGTGTTATTCGGACATTAACCTTTACATACAACTGGTAATGAAGCACTAACAATGAATGATTCAAAGTTGGTAATTACATTAAGATTGAACAACGTGACTTTTTTTTAATTCAGGGGAGCGATCTTTTTTTATCAAAGGATAAAACAACCCAGTAGTATTCGTAGGGTCAACAGTCTTGTGAACAGCTTCATTAGTGGTGAATGGGGTCTAGAAAAGTGGATTGGCAACTACTGGACTGACCGCAAAACAGAGACCAATCTGACTATCTGCATTGATGTTGATGTGTACAGGGTGAGTTGCTCTCCTTTCACCTTCCAAACGCAAGGCATAACTCTTGCCAGTCTCCATTAATGGCTGATTTAAACCTTGCAGTTTTTAACCTCGCTTTGTTGTGAATAGTGAATAGATAGTGAATCGCTGCACCTGAAATGCATAGTGGACCCGGATTTTCAAGCACAGATATCTTAAGGAAATGCTGCAAGGCCTAAATCAGCCAGTACTGGAGACGGGCAAGAGTTATGCCTTGCACTGGGAAGTTGCTCTCCTTTATACACATCACGTGTCGTGAGTATCACACTGACAACACGTGTTTGCGATATGCACAATATGGATGACAAGATAACAAACTACAACAATAATTGTTTCCATTGTGGTAACATTTGCACCCAATATAAAGAAAATTCATAATTTCATACATGAGAGTAAGATATGTTTATCTATATGTGTGTTCATGTAAGTTTCATATACTCGCTTTTACAAAATGTGTTTTGGCCATAATTTTGTTATTAAGTTAAGAATGTATAAAATGTAAAAATATCATTTACAAAAGACGTTTTCGACATAAAAAACCTTCTTGGCATATACCTTGTTGACTCATCATTACAATAGGACGTCATGAAACAGCCTTTTTGGTTTCTTAAAACGCGTTTTCTTCAAGAAATATGAACAGATAATATTTAGTGGAGGTTGCGCCAGTTCGTGTCTGTAATCCCTTCAATTTTCCTTCGTGCATTTGCCTGAATGTGAAACTTGCTTTTGTTGAAATTTTAAAATTTCTTTCTGTTCCAGTTGTATACCAATGAGACATTGATTTGTAAGTTTAAACACCGTGTCCCAGTGGCTGAAGTCCATTATATCCGTTCCCATGGCCTTCATCTCAGGAGCATGAGATTTACCAGCAGGAAAAAGTCCTGATAGTTGCTTTCAGTTACGGAGGTGTATCTGTTGCAGATGCCCGTGTAACATACTAAATTAAACAGTAATGATATGGAGAAATTTAGTTAATAAAATATGTTTACTTTTAATTAACCTCTTTTGGACGCAAAATCACTGTAGGACGCAAACAAAAAGCCAAAATGTCCCTTTTCACTCTCCTCTTCTTTCCTAGTTAAGGAGATTGTGTCACTTAAATAACATCAATAACTTTCTGAATAAAAAAATCTTTCAAATTTGTCATCATATGTCACCAGCCTACATATGAAGGACATCTCGTTGAATTTGAGTTGAATGTTTTATTTGAGTCAATAATGTTTTGAAACCACAAACCTGTTTGCGCTATTTATAGATTAATACCCATGGAAATGTGTCGTATGAAGTTTCCCGATTTCCATTTGAATCGCGTAAAACGTCTTCGTCTTCGCCCTTATAGTGACGTCACTAACATTTGTTTTTTTGACATCACAGACGACGAAATACGGAAAGCGCTGAATCAATGGTTGCTAGGCAATCGTTACACATATGTATGTACATGTGTGCTCGTTTCGAATATATTAACTCGGTTATTTTCAACCTTCTGGGTGATAAATAACGTATATCCCCGTATATGTCAAGCCTATTGGACTCAATTAACTGAGGTGTACATAATGCATGTATATTTTATTTTGTATACACTGAATGTTGTGTTTTAAAGAAAACCTGCAATTTGCACTATAATGGTGATTTGACATTTGAAAACTTGTAATTTTCGAATCCCAGTTATACTTCAACAACTTCAAGTCCATGCGAAACCTCGAAACCTATCCGGTTCCAACTTCCAAACGCAAGGCATAACTCTTGCCAGTCTGCATTACTGGCTGATTTCCCTCTCTTTCTTGTGTCGAGGCAGTGAATCGCTGCACTGGAAAGCATAGCGGGCCTGGATTTCTAAACACAGATTTCTTAAGGAAATACTGCAAGGCCTAAATCAGCCAGTAATGGAGACTGGCAAGAGTTATGCCTTGCATTGGGAAGTTGATCCGGTTCTTGATTCGTCTCTTCCACTCCGCAGAATTGAGCCAAATTCCGATTTTCAAACTTTTCATTGGAACATCCTTAAAGTAAGTCAAAATGTATGAAAAGTGATTGCTGTTGAATATGCTATAAGCGTGCTAATAAAGTACCCCCCTTTCAACGAATTATATTAAAATCCCCTCAAGGAAAGAAAGCAAACACATGCCAAGAAACACATTTTATTTTTAAGATAAATAATATAATTCAATGGTTGTTTACTGATGTTAAGGAATTCACAAACTCAACTGAATTTAGAGCCTAAAACCACCTGGGTATAAAGAGAACTAAAATAAACTTGAAAAACAAATAAAATGCCAAAGTGAATGACAATGATGATATGAACAGTGTCTGTTGCAGACTCAACCAAATACATGTACCAAAGAGATCACAAAACATACACTGTTAACAGTTAACTCACGATACGAGATTGAGGTTAAGCTCATGTTAAGAGATTGGCGTCAGTTAACTCACGATAAGAGATTGAGGTTGAACTCATGTTAAAAGATTGAGGTTTAACTCATGTTAATAGGCTTAGGTTAAACTCATTGCGAAGAGATTTTAGTCAGTTAACACATGTTAAGAGATTGGGGTTTAACTCATTTTAAGAGATTGTGGTCAGTAAACACATGTTAAGGGATTGGGGTTTAACTCATGTTAAGAGATTGTGGTCAGTTAACACATGTTAAGGGATTGGGTTTTAACTCATGTTAAGAGATTGTGGTCAATTAACACATGTCAAGGGATTGGGGTTTAACTCATGTTAAGAGATTGTGGTCAGTTAACACATATTAAGGGATTGGGGTTTTAACTCATGTTAATAGGCGGAGGTTAAACTCATTGTTAAGAGATTTTGGTCAGTTAACACATGTTAAGGGATTGGGGTTTAACTCATGTTAAGAGATTTTGGTCAGTTAACACATGTTAAGGGATTGGGGTTTAACTCATGTTAAGAGATTGTGGTCAGTTAACACATGTTAAGGGATTGGGGTTTTACTCATGTTAAGAGATTGGTGTGTCGCTCCGCAGTAGGAAAGACGTATAGCATCATAAGGAAAAATATACATGTTTTCAACAAACATGTTCGACAATGACATTTTCTTAGCGTCAAGTTCTAAAGCAAAGTTATTTCACAAATCGACCGGAGAAGACGACCATCACATGCCCATGCATGAATTCCATCTTTCTGTTCACCCATGTCCATGTACAAGTCTGCACAGTCAGACGTAGGTGGACTTCCGTTACTCCACATTCTCACATTCGTGGACCCGTCGTCAGTCCACTTCAGCACTCCATCCTTCCTCTTCATCCCAACCCAGTATCCATCTGAAATGATCCGAATTAAATGGAAAAAAAAACCTCACAAATTATGTTATGTGTCACTATATATTACTAACGGTCTTAAGACAAAAGAGTATGAATTGGTTAAGTTCATTAAAATGTTTTCACATTTTTATTCAAATCAGATAATTGACCATAATCAAGTGACATAAATTGGATAATATAAATTTCCAAATATTTTAATATTCCAAGTCATTTGATTTGTCTTCTTTATTACTTTTCTGCTAAGATAAAGGAATTAGAGTGAACGAGAACGAATAGCTCTGTACGTACAGAAGTGACCTTCGCTTTTCATCCATTGGTGTACGTAGTCGAAGGTGTCGTTGTTGTTGAGGATGATCAGTCGACCTCCCTCCAGCTCAAACTGGGCCTGACTCTCATTCCACATGTTGAAGGTGGAGTTCACTTTGAGACACAGGTGATGGCTTTCAACCAAGGTGTACCCATTGAACACTGGGCATGTAGCTTGGTTTGTTTCTCCTGCAATACAAAACATGGACGTTATTCGGTGTACGTGTATCAGCAAAAATAGAGTCAAGGACTCTGCAGCTCTGTTGGGACCACAGAGTCACCAAATCTACAATTTATAATTCAAACTGCTGCTGTTTGTCTTCAAGGCGCTAAACGGCCTTGCTCTAGAATACATCCAGGAACTCATCACTCTATCAGCCAATGAGGACATTAATATCAGTGTATACTCTCACAGTCACTGTCCCAGTCACACGTACTGTCACACACGGTGACATGGCTTTCTGTAAAGCAGGGTCTGTTTTATGGAACAAACTTCCAGCCTACTTACGTGACAATATCAGTGCCACAAGTTTCCGATCTGATCTGAAAACCCTCATGTTCAAGACAGCATATGACTAAGCGCCTCTGAGCAGTTGCCTGGATTTAGACGCTATATACATGCCTAATTTATTATTATTATAATCCCAGATGGCTGAATAATCTGTATGCAACAATTAAGCATTCTAGGGATTTTCATTCTTGAACAAAAGCTGAATAAAGGTGTTCGGTCATGGCCCCAGGGACCCTTAAAAACAACCGGGTCACAACGTCTACAATTTGTAATTGCCCTTCAATATTGAACAGTCTGTACACACGATTTCGATTTGAAAGCAGGTGAAAATAGTTGTTTAGATCATGGCCCCTGTGGTCCTTTGAAGGTCCCAAGATGGAACCAAATCTACAATTTTTAATTCCTCTTCACCAAGGAGTATGTGCACAAGATATCAAGATTTGCGGATGGAAGGAGGAAGGGCCGAATATCATTCAGGCATTATGAAATTGTTCAAGAAACTCACCGATCTTCACAAAGTAGACAGCTCCTGCAGCCATCCCTGATGTTTGGGGCGTGGTCTCAAAAAGGGAACAGGTGCTCTCATGGAACCGGAAGCTGGAACAATAAGGTTCCTGAAGGCACCAAAGACCACACTCCTCAGTGATAGAAGCTGCTGATGTCACAAGAGGGACATCTGCCGTATCAATATTTCTCAGACTAGTGATTTGTTCATAAATCTCGCTCTTGTCACAAAGAATAGGTACAACACGTGCAAGCATCAATGCGATTGTTGTAACCACCAGCAAGCCCATATCGCTGATCTGAGGAACAGTTCAGTTGTTTGGGTCTTATATAACTTAAAAGAAGGAAATCAATTGTAGTCTTTCTGGAGAGATCTATCGTGTGTTTGTGCCCCAGTTGCCCTACAGTAAACGTGAATCACAATTTTCCTTTGAAACACTTAAGTGCTGTTCAAACTTTTAAAAAATCACGTATGTCTCATCGATGTTTATTCTCTGCTGATTGAACATAGCCAAACTGCACCCATGTACATATATATTTAACTTGGTGCACTCAGATAATCCGTCACGCCCCGCAATCAAGAAGACTATAAATTTTAGAAAATTTCTGCTGAGCACAAACATTGCTAATCCTGAACCATTTTCATTTCAAAATTGACTTAGACATTAAATTCATGGAGGTATAAACTAAGAAAGCGCTGTGCAAACTTGGAGTTAATCAGCCAATATCTCATACTTGATGTTTTAAAAATATTTTATTGCTCTAAATATACAATTCGAACTGCACTATTTACGCGAATGAAATCAACGTTAAAGAACATGAAAGAGACAAAATGTCAATCAAAACTCATGGGAGTATTAGCTCTGCTAGCAACTCGTTCAACAGTCAATGAAATCCACAACGCAACTGATCATTAATCTCAGGTCATGGGGGCATGGTCAGATATAATGGGACTTCAGTGAATAAGTTTATACATGTATGAATTTCAATTGCAGAGTTCAGCGAATCAGGTCCAAACAAAGCAAGTGTTACTTATTCATTGTAGCTTAAAGGCGCTGTAGCACGATTTTCTTACTCAAATAAAGTGTTCTAACAAAAAGGCAAATTGGTGTTACCAATGGCTTAATAATACTCCTGAAAAGAGTTCTAAAGCGAAAGTACATGGTTCGGTAAAGCCACGCGAGTCCATTTCCCATCGAACGGGCATTTTAAGGTGCTTACATTAAAATGCCAGCTCGAAGGTAGTTCCAGTGATCTGACTGATGTATTGATACCTTAAAGATCTGATAAAATGCATTTTTCTCAAGAATGACAGATGATTATCTCTACGTATATTGTACATCGGAATCAATTGAGCATAAAATCGAGACAATATACACGTGCAATTGATAATTAAAACGATTTTAATTCACCCATTTTACCAGTAGCGCAATCAGTTGAGCGAGACAGCTACTCCGCCGAGTCTCGTTAATTAATTAATGATGATTATCACTGCCGCTAAATGAATCTATGAGGTGTATTACATCCCCAAAAAGACATGTTTATGTAATAATTGTGTAATTGTCATCTGCGGAATTACCTAGTTGGATATCTAAACATTCGATATATGGGAAATTAAAGTTGGTTTATTGAAGATTTCTTTGTGAAATTAACAATCAAAATGAACAACGTCGTTGAATTATGACTATCGCCGAAAATCAGATTCCTCCTTATACGTCACAGAAGTCATCACTTCAGGGGCCACACCCCCGCAGACTTTCATTCTGGTCGCCGGGGCTAAATAAGGCGTTTTTTTAAAAAGCCGTATATAAGTAATTTATGGACCGATTTCAGAAATTTAAAATCGAGCAATTGTCAAATTGACATCCCATTTTAATGAATCCGAGTTTGACCATATATCATTTCCTCTAGTAGAAGAAGACAAATATTTTATGGATGATCAACTTCTTTATTAACAATAGCGACGTTTCGGTATAGATCCTTATACCGTTATCAAGCATCAGAGTAGAGTTTAAATAATGGCAGTAATGGAATGGTCTTGCTGTCTGAATTTTTAAATTCTCACGAGACCAAATCTACCTCTCAAACTGAAGAGCTCCAGACCACTGTCGCTTTATTCCTCGCACCCTTTTCTTCGAATATGGATGACCAATTTCCATGGATACGGCTTATCAGGTCGTGTATGTTTTCCCATTAATGTACCAATATATTGTATGATAATAAATGGCATATTTATGAAAACATAATATGCAAAAAAACGTGCTACGGCGCCTTTAAAATCACTCTAGAACTAAGACACAAGAAAGACGAATATAATTTGATCACAGACAGCAAACATTTAGTTCATATCAATCATTAACAAGCTGCTGTACATTTACGAAGTAATTTTGTACTAGGTTTATACTACGCTCACGTTCTCCGTGGTCGCCAGGTTTGGACCAAAACGGCATTACCTTGATGGAACTTAAACAGTCCGTAAGGGAACTGCCAACCGAAACGTGATAGTACTTGATTAACGATTTTAACAAATGTAGCGAATGTGGGAACCGTGATCATAGTGTAAACCAAGCATAACTGGAACGTACTGGAACGTGTAATTATTGTTTATTGTTTCGTTCGGTTCAAGTTTTGTGAGGTTGCAATACGCCGTGTTACGATTTATCACAATGACGACGATGACTGTAACAGAACGGGTCCGACTTGAGCTCCTTTACCTTACGTCGAGCTAATGACCACTATGGTAAGGGATGGGTCAGGTCGAATTCAGCAACTGCGCCGTCAATACCTACGATGTACGCATGTATAAGCAGATATCCTACTTTCATCTACCGCTGTTTGTCTTCTTTCTGTCAAAGTCAGCGCGAGCGGCATTTTTTCGTTGTTTTCATTGCGTATGATTTCTGAGGAATGTTGATAGTTCCACGTTGGCAGCACACGTGCCAAACCAACCAAATAAAACCCGAAGCCATCTTACGATAAGTATTTTTGAAACAGTGCACCTTTCAATTGAAGTCAAGAGTTGTTGTTTCACTGGTTCAATGCAAGTACATTTCATTGTTCATGGTATCTGTCTATGGCTTTATGCACACACTGAAAACGTCTTGGAATAGAACTGAATTAAAGTTTTAAAAACGGGTTTTCATAGGTAGGGTTGAACTGTCCCATTACATTTTCTGAAACACATTCACACTAAAGTATATGAGCAGATAATAACCAAAGAGGACGCTGAGCAGAAACCGTGACCTTAGAAAATATAAAGTAAATCGTGACTTCAGACAATAATAAATAATAATATAAATAATGTCAATTAATATCAGTAAAACATCCAAGAGATTTGCTCGTAACCAATGTTGTAATAACAATTTCCGTTTGTGTTTGAAGAGAAATAGAACTTAAAAGTACAATCCTATGATGAATGAAATTGTGTTTCCTCTTTTACAAAATATATGCTTATCAACGACATTCAACACCGAGTTTTACTCTGCTGAAGGCTTGATATAGTTTCCATTGTTTCGGATTATATGGCGTTTGTAAACCTGCACGTATTTTTAAAGAACGAGGTGAAAAGAGAAATTAATATACATATTTGGGAGCTAACTACTTGTCACTAACCAATCAAACAACGTATATTATAAGCTAACTATATATTCGATATGTTGGAAATACTCTACACTATTGGAAACAATGTTGACAAGTCGAAATGCGACGCATCTAGTCGTTACGAAAATGTGAAATTAAATAGGAAATATCCACTGAAGTATAGCATTGTTCATACAAATTAACTTCACGTTAGAACCGTCTCATAACCACTTGGATTACAAACGCATAAGGCACCATACATTACTGCAGGAGGAGTACTTTGGCTTTAAATACCAATGTGTAAGCTTTTAGTCGAGGTGAGGCGTAGGAATATTAATAAGCTTTATGAATCACTGTCTGGCATGATCAGTGATTGATTACAAAGCGGACATTTAGGTCACCTGCAATAAGTGAATAGATAGTATTATGCAAAACATTTGGAACAGCTATAACACGCTATTGGGGCGATCCAAAGTACGAGGCGCTAAATGACTGGAACATAGTATGAGGTGGCATGTGTTTATTGCAATACACAACTGATCAATAATGTCAAACTAAACATGACCTCATCGTTGTATCTTTGGAAGTCTGTCATAGTTGTGTAAACTCATTTTGAAGATAAAAAATTGAGACTGATCAGAGGACACATTTTATTACGTGCAGATTGATCCATAGTGAATCATGTAACCATACTTTAAACATAATAAAGCAAGAATGTGCACGCATTTAGAGTATATAATATATATATAGTTGTGCGCTTTGATCATCTCGAATCCTTTGAAGCTGAACAGGTTTCACTTGAGCAATTGGCAATGTTAAGGAGTCAATGAGTACCTTTCATAATATTTTAGTTGGCTTTTAGGACCACATCTGCTTTATTTCACATATGTCACTTGACTTGCATAGTTATACCCTAACGTAAAATATAAGATAATGTTTTGTTTCCAATGAAAATCGGGCAACAGTCTTTCACATGTGCAGAAACCGAGATAACACGTCTCATATTTATGCACAATAATTATATATTTATGACCTATTTAACATTGACGAACCACACTGTATTTCTGTCAGCTTACGTTTGACCAATTGACGCGCCCCGTTGTCCAGCGTTCGATTATAAATCTTACTCTTACCTTTAGTTAATTTAATTTAAACATATTTTATTCATGAAGAAAGGGATTAGGAACAAGTTATCCAGTTAGGTAACCATCTTACCGTTATATCGTCACTATACTGAAATATTGACAACAGGCAGTACTTCAAAATAAAATAACACCAATTATAAACAACTGAGATATATAATATACATTTTTACATTGTTTTATGTAATGGCCTGAAGAAGCTGAGTACAGCTGCAAGCGCTAGCCATAAAATGGATGTTTACTACTTCTGACTCCATCATTTTATATATATATATATATATATATATATATATATATATATATATATATAAACATATATATATATATATATATATATATATATCTACTTGTAGTAATTAACATATGATTGGAAAACATAATTACCACAATTGCATATACCCCTTTCACGAAGAACAAGTAAGTAACGAATATTTGATAAAAAAAAACAAACTTGTATGTTGTTTGTAATCACAACTTTCTCAAAATGTCAAAGCAATTCGTTTTAACTGATGCCCTTCGAAATTCAACATTGTTATTTGATGAGGTAACATATCGGGTCGGATCATGTAACATATCCTGTTATGAACAAAGCCTACAAAATAACGTCCTCGGTTACCCAGGGTTTTATATATGCTCCGTTACTCTCCACTATATCACCCCTGGGACACACTGTCAGAGAAATATGTACTCAAATTACCCACCATTGGGCGGCGTGACAAAATCAGTAACCAATGAAAATGCTCGATAGGATAAGACGGAAATGGTCAAGAGAGATAACCGGTGAGGATAGCTAACAGAATGACCGTGCTCAGAAGGTGCGTGTATTGCAACGAAGAATTGTCGAGCTGCGTAGCAGTTGGATTGGTTCCCGTCGGCCAAAGGCGGGTAATTTGAGTTGTGCTTTGAGCAACCGTTAGGATGGAATATAGCGCAAAACAAATGTACTTATTATTATTATTAGGTCTTCAAGACTACGTATCATGCAAAATGAGAGCATTTCAAACAGTTTCAGATTGATCAATAAAAGGTGAAATGACTGAAAAACACACTACCAAAGAAAACAGCATTATACATAGGCGTATCATACATGTCTTGTATCCACTCCCATTAAGTCATTGCCATAGGTTTTTCTCTCTACAACCTTTCTTATAGTTGTACTGTAGGGAAATATTAAAATATCGTTTGAATATTCTCAAGAAAACACACACAGACGTAACATTTAGATAATGTGTAGTTGAGTTGACAATGAACCAGAGAGGGTCCCCATTCATCATAACAGCTTCTCAAACGCCTCTCAAAAACACGTATAACGTTCGACATAACGTGACTTCAAAAAACTAAGGGCCATGCTCAAAGCGCTACACACATTATTTCCCTGGTGTAAGGACCAACATCGTTCCTTTTTCATTCTCAACTCCCTTTGGAGTATGCAACCTGGGCTGCCAATTAAGGCGCTCGAAGGTTATCTGCCACATTGCCTGCACTTCCAAACCATTCACGTAAACAACATTCATATATTATGCAGCATTATACACTACCACAATAGTCACAATAGTTTATCAGCGAAAATAAATACGACTGAAACGTAGGTGCATATTTCTGCCTAAAGCCAACTAATATCAGTTTTCAATTTTGAAACATCATCTTAAAAATCGTTGTTTTGGAATCTCCTTAGCGAGTCGATATAGGAGAGTTAACTTGTGTTCTTCAGTAACGATGCATCAACGAATTAAAGTCTAAGAAGGTCGCGAACATTTTACATTGATTTCATTTTCATATATCATGTTATTTATTGATCTATTTTATTAGTAAATTTCAATTTCAGCAACCCATCGGTCAACTAAATGTATTGTGCCATAATGAATGGATTGTTAATATTTCTGAATAAATCAAAGTTTATCGAAGATATGTAAAATATATTTTTTCTGGTGGCATTTTGTTTTTGAATCTGTTGAAAATTTGGTTGCGTTTCTTTTGATCGCTGGTTTATATAGCATTCGGCATTCTTCTAGGACCGACCTAAACTCCAATTCAATTGATTAACTTATACCTTGAGCACGACTTATTATTTATATTAATTTTCCTCTTAGATGTCCCCTCTTTGGTTTCGTAGAATCCTCCCATTTATCTCTTGACCGAGACGATGTTGTTCAAGGATGGCAGTTCAGGGTTCAAATCAGGTGACCTTTTACTCCAGGCAATCAGCGAGAAGGGTAAAAGCCGTCGGACCGACTTCAGTTAACATCCACAAATAAACGTTACATGCCATATCTAAGAAGGCATCTGTTCAGCTGAATTTATTGAAGGTGAAAGGTCACAGTGAATGTCACCTGACTTGACCTCTGCGGGATTGTACCCAGATCGACGAATAAAGTACGAGTGTTATGTTCGATCTCATTTAAATGAGACTGAGTTTTTTTTCAATTATGGGATTACACATTTCAATGATCAAGTAATAAATCACTAAATGCAGTTTGTTTTATGTCTCGAACGTAGTAATTGTGAGGTTTATGCCCCCTTCTGCAAGCTTCTCCTCCAATGAAAGTAAGTAGCAATTGTTGATAGAAAATTCACTTCATCTACTTTACTTTATTGTTTGAATTTGACGCTTCTGACTTGTAGGTTCTCAATAATAAGCTGTTCCCCGGAGGAAAGCGGGTAGCGGTGGTTGAAGGTAAACATCTCAACGCTGTTAACCAACACCTGGAGAAAAAGAAACGTAGAAACTCATTAGTGACATAATACAAATACGACACTGAATCTAGAGTCATAAACTTGCAAAAGAAACGCTTCCAACAAACACACAAAATAAGTCAACCAACAAGTGATGAAAACGATTGAAACTGATGTATCGAGAAGACATAAACTAAATTCAAATTTTGTAACAGTGTATGTTCATGCATATGAAAACATGAAAACAGGCCTTTAATTTAACACTCGTATTAGATTCTCCTGAACTTAAAGCGCGCAACGTTGCTGATGCGCAAAAATGCGATATCAGCACTCATATTTTTTGGGACAAACAAAAAGTATCATATCCTGATGATTAAATTTGTGACTGCGTCTTTGCAAAAAGTATGCATATCCAAGTGGTTCCGGTAATGAAAGGCCACATGCCTGTATTACAATGTGTAGAAATATATTGTGTTCTCAATACCATAGCATGGTAAAGAAGCATAGCCAGACTTTGAAGAACTGCAATGTTTGTGTTACTTAACATGTGTAAATGTATAAACGTTCGGTTATCAAAGAAAGTAAAAATCTGCGTAAAGATGGTGATTATTAGAACAGTATTCTAAAACTGTGAAGAGAGGTATTGGGGGAGATAATGAATATTAGAACAGTATTCTAACCCTGTAAAGAGAGGTCTGGGTGGAGATAGTGAATACAGGAACAGTAATATAACCCTATACTGATGTTACTAGGCCTTCATTATAAGTGATCGATGTTTAAAAGCACTGCTGTAGGTATGTTGAGATTAAAAGTGGCATTTATATAGACAGTTGAACACCAATAAAGCTGGTTCTAGTCATTCTGACATAGCCTTGAAATGGTGAAAGGTACACTAATAAAACTTGCATTTTCGGAAAGCTGAGAGGTGATGCCCTTTCATTTGACACCAGACACGTACAGATGTTACTAGGCCTGCGTTATAAGCGATCAATGTTTAAAAGCACTGATGTAGGTATGTTGAGATTAAAAGTGGAACTTATATGGACAGTTGAACTCCAACAAAGTTGGCTCTAGTCATTAGAACATAGCCTTGAAATGGTGAAAGGTACACTAATAAAACTTGCATTTTCAGTAAGTTTAGATGATATCCATTCATTGGACACAAGAAATGTACAGCTGATACTGGGCCTTCATTATAAGTGACCGATGTTAAAGAGCACTGCTGTAGTTGAGGTTAAAAGTGGCACTTATATAGTGAGTTGAACACAAACAAAATTGGTTCTAGTCATTCGGGCATAGCTTTGTAACGGTGAAAGGTACCCTATTCAACTTGCATTATCGGGAAGCTGAAATGATGCCCTTTCATTTGACATCAGACACGTAATGATGTTACTAGGCCTTCGTTATAAGCGATCGATGTTTAAAAGCACTGCTGAAGGTACGAGTATGTTGTCATTAAAAGTTGCATTTATATAGACAATTGAACACAAACAAAATTGGTTCTAGTCATTCGGACATAGCATTGAATTGGTGAAAGCTACACTAATGAAACTTGCATTTTCGGGAAGCTGAGATGATGCCTTTTCATTTGACACCAGACACGTACTGATGTTACTGCGCCTTCGTTATAAGCGATCGATGTATAAAAGCACTGCTGAAGGTATGTTGTGATTAAAAGTTGCATTTACAAAGTCAGTTGAACACAATCAAAGTTGGTTCTAGTCATTCCGGCATAGGTTTGTAACGGTGAAAAGTATCCCCATTAAACTTGCATTTTCGGGAAGCTGAGATGATGCCCTTTCATTTGACACCAGGCACGTACTGATGTTACTAGTCCTTCGTTATAAGCAATGGATGTTTAAAAGCACTGCTGTAGGTATGTTGAGATTAAAAGTGGCATTTACATAAACTGTTGAACACCAACACAATTGGTTCTAGTCAAACGAACAGAGAGTTGGACTGGTAAAAGCGTCAATTATGAAACTTGCATTTTCGGAAAGCTGAAATGATGCCCTTTCATTTGAGACTGGACACTTACTGATGTTACTAGGCCTTCGTTATAAGCGATCGATGTTTAAAAGCACTGCTGTAGGTATGTTGTGATTAAAAGTGGCATTTACATAAACTGTTGAACACCAACACAATTCGTTCTAGTCATTCGAACATAGCCTTGAAATGGTGAAAGCTACAATAATAAAACTTGCATTTTCAGGAAACTGAGACGATGCCCTTTTATCTGACACCAGGCACGTATTGATGTTACTAGGCCTTCGTTATGAGCGATCGATGTTTAAAAGCACTGCTGTAAGTATGTTGAGATGAAAAGTGGCATTAACATAGACCGTTGAACACAAACAAAGTTGGTTCTAGTCAAACGAACAGAGCCTTGAAATGGTGAAAGCTTCAATAATAAAACTTGCATTATCGGGTAACTGAGATGATGCCCTTTCATTTGAGACTGGACACTTACTGATGTAACTACGTCTTCGTTATAAGCGATCGATGTTTAAAAGCACTGATGTAGGTATGTTGTGATCAAAAGTGGCATTAACATAGACTGTTGAACACCGACAAAATTGGTTCTAGTCAAACAAACAGAGCCTTGAAATGGTGAAAGCTTCAATAATAAAACTTGCATTTTCGGGAAACTGAGATGATGCCCTTTCATTTGACACCAGACACGTACTGATGTTACTAGGCCTTCGTTATAAGCGATCGATGTTTAAAAGAAATGCTGTCGGTATGTTGAGATGAAAAGGGGCATTTATATAGACAGTTGAAAACAAACAAAATTTGTTCTAGTCATTCGGATATAGCCTTGAAATGGTGAAGGCTACACTAATGAAAATTGCATTTTCGGGAAGCTGAGATGATGCATTTTCAGTTGACACCTGACACGTACTGATGTTACTAGGCCTTCGTTATAAGCGATCGATGTTTAAAAGCACTGCTGTAGGTATCTTGAGATTAAAAGTGGCATTTACATAGACTGTCGACACCAACAAAATTGGTTCTAGTCATTCGAACATAGTCTTGAAATGGTGAAAGCTACAATAATAAAACTTGCATTTTCAGGAAACTGAGATGATGCCCTTTTATCTGACACCATACACGTACTGATTTTACTAGATCTTCATTATCAGCGCTCGATATTTAAAAGCACTGCTGTAGGTATGTTGAGATTAAAAGTTGCATTTATGTAAACAATTGAAGAAAAACAAAATTGGTTCTAGTCAAACGAACACAGCCTTGAAATGGTGAATGCTTCATAATAAAACTTGCATGATCGGGAAACTGAGATGATGCCTTTTCATTTGACACCAGACACGTACTTATGTTACTAGACCTTCATCATAAGCGATCGATGTTTAAAAGCACTGCTGAAGGTATGTTGTGATTAAAAGTGGCATTTACATAGACTGTTGAACACCGACAAAATTGGTTCTAGTCAAACAAACAGAGCCTTGAAATGGTGAAAGCTTCAATAATAAAACATGCATTTTCGGGAAACTGAGATGATGCCCTTTCATTTGACACCATACACGCATTGATGTTACTAGGCCTTCGTTATAAGCGATCGATGTTTAAAAGAAATGCTGTCGGTATGTAGAGATGAAAAGGGGCATTTATATAGACAGTTGAAAACAAACAAAATTTGTTCTAGTCATTCGGATATAGCCTTGAAATGGTGAAGGCTACACAAATGAAACTTGCATTTTAGGGAAGCTGAGATGATGCATTTTCAGTTGACACCAGGCACGTGCTAATGTTACTAGGCCTTCGTTATAAGCGATCGATGTTTAAAAGCACTGCTGAAGGTATGTTATGATTAAAAGTGGCATTTACATAGACTGTTGAACACCGACAAAACTGGTTCTAGTCATTCGGACATAGCATTGGGTAGGTGAAAGCTACAATAATGAAATTTGCATTTCCGGGAAGCTGAAATGATGCATTTTCAGTTGACAACTGACACATACTGATGTTACTAGACCTTCATTATCAGTGATCGATGTTTAAAAGCACTGCTGTAGGTATGTTGAGATGAAAAGTGGCATTAAAATAGACCGTTGAACACAAACAAAGTTGGTTCTAGTCATTCGAACATAGCCTTGAAATGATGAAAGCTACATTGTTAAAACTTGCATTTTCGGGAAGCTGAGATGATGCCCTATCATTTGACACCAGACAACTACTGATGTTACTAGACCTTCGTTATAAGATATCGATGTTTAAAAGCACTGCTGTAGGTATGTTGTGATTCAAAGTGACATTTACATAGACTGTTGAACACCAACACAATTGGTTCTAGTCATTCGGACATAGCATTGGATAGGAGAAAGCTACACTAATGAAACTTGCATTTTCGGGAAGCTGAGATGATGCCCTTTCATTTGACACAAGATACGTACTGATGTTACTAGGCCTTCGTTATGTGCGATCGTTGTTTAAAAGCACTGCTGTAGGTATGTTGTGATTAAAAGTGGCATTTACATAGATTGTTGAACACCAACAAAATTGGTTCCAGTCAAACGAACAGATTCTTGAAATGGTGAAAGCTTCAATAATAAAACGTGAATAACGGAAAGCTGAGATGATGCCCTTTCATTTGACACCAGACACGTACTAATGTTACTAAACCCTCATTATAAACGATCGATGTTTAAAAGCACTGCTGTAGGTATGTTGTGATTAAAAGTGGCATTTACATAGATTGTTGAACACCAACAAAATTGGTTCCAGTCAAACGAACAGATTCTTGAAATGGTGAAAGCTTCAATAATGAAACTTGCATTTTCGGGAAACTGAGATGATGCCCTTTCATTTGACACCAGACACGTACTGATGTTACTAGACCTTCATTATAAGCAATCGATGTTTAAAAGCACTGCTGTAGGTATGTTGAGTTTAAAAGTTGCATTTATATAGACAATTGAAGACAAACAAAATTGGTTCTAATCATTCGGACATAGCATTGAATTTGTGAAAGTTACTCTAATGAAACTTGAATTTTCTGGAAGCTGAGATGATGCCCTTTCAATAGATACAGACACGTACTGATGTTACTAGGCCTTCATTATAAGCGATCGATGTTTAAAAGCACTGCTGTAGGTATGTTGTGATTAAAAGTGGCATTTACACAGACTGTTGAACACAAACACAATTGGTTCTAGTCATTCGGACATAGCATTCGATCAGTGAAAGCTACAATAATGAAACTTGCATTTTCGGGAAGCTGAGATGATGCCTTTTCATTTGACACCAGACACGTACTGATGTTACTAGGAATTCGTAATAAGCGATCGATGTTTAAAAGCACTGATGTAGGTATGTTGAGATAAAAAATGGCACTTATATAGACAGTTGAAGACAATCAAAATTGGTTCTAGTCATTCCGGCATTGCTTTGTAACGATGAAAGGTATCCCTATTAAACTTGCGTTTTCTGAAAGCTGAGATGATACCCTTTCATTTGACAACAGGCACGTACTGATGTTACTAAACCTTCATTATCAGCGATCGATGTTTAAAAGCACTGCTGTAGGTATGTTGTGATTAAAAGTGGCATTTACATTGACTGTTGAACACCAACAAAATTGGTTCTAGTCATTCGGACATAGCATTTGATAGGTGAAAGCTACACTAATGAAACTTGCATTTTCGGGAAGCTGAGATGATGCCCTTTCAATTGACACCAGACACGTACTGATGTTACTAGGCCTTCGTTATGAGCGATCGATGTTAAAAGCACTGCTGTAGGTATGTTGAGATGAAAAGTGACATTAACATAGACCGTTGAACACAAACAAAGTTGGTTCTAGTCATTCGAACATAGCCTTGAAATGGTGAAAGCTACAATAATAAAACTTGCATTGTCAGGAAACTGAGATGATGCCCTTTTATCTGACACCAGGCACGTACTGATGTTACAAGACCTTCATTATAAGCGATCAATGTTTAAAAACACTGCTGTAGGTATGTTGAGATTAAAAGTTGCATTTATATAGACAATTGTACACAAACAAAATTGGTTCTAATCATTCGGACATAGCATTGAATTTGTGAAAGTTACTCTAATTTAAACTTGCATTTTCGGGAAGCTGAGATGATGCCCTTTCATTTGACACCAGACACGTACTGATGTGACTAGACCTTCATTATAAGCGATCGATGTTTAAAAGCACTGCTGTAGGTATGTTGTGATTAAAAGTGGCATTTACATAGATTGTTGAACACCAACAAAATTGGTTCCAGTCAAACGAACAGATTCTTGAAATGGTGAAAGCTTCAATAATGAAACTTGCATTTTCGGGAAACTGAGATGATGCCCTTTCATTTGACACCAGACACGTACTGATGTTACTAGACCTTCATTATAAGCAATCGATGTTTAAAAGCACTGCTGTAGGTATGTTGAGTTTAAAAGTTGCATTTATATAGACAATTGAAGACAAACAAAATTGGTTCTAATCATTCGGACATAGCATTGAATTTGTGAAAGTTACTCTAATGAAACTTGAATTTTCTGGAAGCTGAGATGATGCCCTTTCAATAGATACAGACACGTACTGATGTTACTAGGCCTTCATTATAAGCGATCGATGTTTAAAAGCACTGCTGTAGGTATGTTGTGATTAAAAGTGGCATTTACACAGACTGTTGAACACCGACACAATTGGTTCTAGTCATTCGGACATAGCATTCGATCGGTGAAAGCTACAATAATGAAACTTGCATTTTCGGGAAGCTGAGATGATGCCTTTTCATTTGACACCAGACACGTACTGATGTTACTAGGAATTCGTAATAAGCGATCGATGTTTAAAAGCACTGATGTAGGTATGTTGAGATAAAAAATGGCACTTATATAGACAGTTGAAGACAATCAAAATTGGTTCTAGTCATTCCGGCATTGCTTTGTAACGATGAAAGGTATCCCTATTAAACTTGCGTTTTCCGAAAGCTGAGATGATACCCTTTCATTTGACAACAGGCACGTACTGATGTTACTAAACCTTCATTATCAGCGATCGATGTTTAAAAGCACTGCTGTAGGTATGTTGTGATTAAAAGTGGCATTTACATTGACTGTTGAACACCAACAAAATTGGTTCTAGTCATTCGGACATAGCATTTGATAGGTGAAAGCTACACTAATGAAACTTGCATTTTCGGGAAGCTGAGATGATGCCCTTTCAATTGACACCAGACACGTACTGATGTTACTAGGCCTTCGTTATGAGCGATCGATGTTAAAAGCACTGCTGTAGGTATGTTGAGATGAAAAGTGGCATTAACATAGACCGTTGAACATAAACAAAGTTGGTTCTAGTCATTCGAACATAGCCTTGAAATGGTGAAAGCTACAATAATAAAACTTGCATTGTCAGGAAACTGAGATGATGCCCTTTTATCTGACACCAGGCACGTACTGATGTTACAAGACCTTCATTATAAGCGATCGATGTTTAAAAGCACTGCTGTAGGTATGTTGTGATTAAAAGTGGCATTTACATAGATTGTTGAACACCAACAAAATTGGTTCCAGTCAAACGAACAGATTCTTGAAATGGTGAAAGCTTCAATAATAAAACGTGAATAACGGAAAGCTGAGATGATGCCCTTTCATTTGACACCAGACACGTACTAATGTTACTAAACCCTCATTATAAACGATCGATGTTTAAAAGCACTGCTGTAGGTATGTTGTGATTAAAAGTGGCATTTACATAGATTGTTGAACACCAACAAAATTGGTTCCAGTCAAACGAACAGATTCTTGAAATGGTGAAAGCTTCAATAATGAAACTTGCATTTTCGGGAAACTGAGATGATGCCCTTTCATTTGACACCAGACACGTACTGATGTTACTAGACCTTCATTATAAGCAATCGATGTTTAAAAGCACTGCTGTAGGTATGTTGAGTTTAAAAGTTGCATTTATATAGACAATTGAAGACAAACAAAATTGGTTCTAATCATTCGGACATAGCATTGAATTTGTGAAAGTTACTCTAATGAAACTTGAATTTTCTGGAAGCTGAGATGATGCCCTTTCAATAGATACAGACACGTACTGATGTTACTAGGCCTTCATTATAAGCGATCGATGTTTAAAAGCACTGCTGTAGGTATGTTGTGATTAAAAGTGGCATTTACACAGACTGTTGAACACCGACACAATTGGTTCTAGTCATTCGGACATAGCATTCGATCAGTGAAAGCTACAATAATGAAACTTGCATTTTCGGGAAGCTGAGATGATGCCTTTTCATTTGACACCAGACACGTACTGATGTTACTAGGAATTCGTAATAAGCGATCGATGTTTAAAAGCACTGATGTAGGTATGTTGAGATAAAAAATGGCACTTATATAGACAGTTGAAGACAATCAAAATTGGTTCTAGTCATTCCGGCATTGCTTTGTAACGATGAAAGGTATCCCTATTAAACTTGCGTTTTCTGAAAGCTGAGATGATACCCTTTCATTTGACAACAGGCACGTACTGATGTTACTAAACCTTCATTATCAGCGATCGATGTTTAAAAGCACTGCTGTAGGTATGTTGTGATTAAAAGTGGCATTTACATTGACTGTTGAACACCAACAAAATTGGTTCTAGTCATTCGGACATAGCATTTGATAGGTGAAAGCTACACTAATGAAACTTGCATTTTCGGGAAGCTGAGATGATGCCCTTTCAATTGACACCAGACACGTACTGATGTTACTAGGCCTTCGTTATGAGCGATCGATGTTAAAAGCACTGCTGTAGGTATGTTGAGATGAAAAGTGGCATTAACATAGACCGTTGAACACAAACAAAGTTGGTTCTAGTCATTCGAACATAGCCTTGAAATGGTGAAAGCTACAATAATAAAACTTGCATTGTCAGGAAACTGAGATGATGCCCTTTTATCTGACACCAGGCACGTACTGATGTTACAAGACCTTCATTATAAGCGATCAATGTTTAAAAACACTGCTGTAGGTATGTTGAGATTAAAAGTTGCATTTATATAGACAATTGTACACAAACAAAATTGGTTCTAATCATTCGGACATAGCATTGAATTTGTGAAAGTTACTCTAATTTAAACTTGCATTTTCGGGAAGCTGAGATGATGCCCTTTCATTTGACACCAGACACGTACTGATGTGACTAGACCTTCATTATAAGCGATCGATGTTTAAAAGCACTGCTGTAGGTATGTTGTGATTAAAAGTGGCATTTACATAGATTGTTGAACACCAACAAAATTGGTTCCAGTCAAACGAACAGATTCTTGAAATGGTGAAAGCTTCAATAATGAAACTTGCATTTTCGGGAAACTGAGATGATGCCCTTTCATTTGACACCAGACACGTACTGATGTTACTAGACCTTCATTATAAGCAATCGATGTTTAAAAGCACTGCTGTAGGTATGTTGAGTTTAAAAGTTGCATTTATATAGACAATTGAAGACAAACAAAATTGGTTCTAATCATTCGGACATAGCATTGAATTTGTGAAAGTTACTCTAATGAAACTTGAATTTTCTGGAAGCTGAGATGATGCCCTTTCAATAGATACAGACACGTACTGATGTTACTAGGCCTTCATTATAAGCGATCGATGTTTAAAAGCACTGCTGTAGGTATGTTGTGATTAAAAGTGGCATTTACACAGACTGTTGAACACCGACACAATTGGTTCTAGTCATTCGGACATAGCATTCGATCGGTGAAAGCTACAATAATGAAACTTGCATTTTCGGGAAGCTGAGATGATGCCTTTTCATTTGACACCAGACACGTACTGATGTTACTAGGAATTCGTAATAAGCGATCGATGTTTAAAAGCACTGATGTAGGTATGTTGAGATAAAAAATGGCACTTATATAGACAGTTGAAGACAATCAAAATTGGTTCTAGTCATTCCGGCATTGCTTTGTAACGATGAAAGGTATCCCTATTAAACTTGCGTTTTCCGAAAGCTGAGATGATACCCTTTCATTTGACAACAGGCACGTACTGATGTTACTAAACCTTCATTATCAGCGATCGATGTTTAAAAGCACTGCTGTAGGTATGTTGTGATTAAAAGTGGCATTTACATTGACTGTTGAACACCAACAAAATTGGTTCTAGTCATTCGGACATAGCATTTGATAGGTGAAAGCTACACTAATGAAACTTGCATTTTCGGGAAGCTGAGATGATGCCCTTTCAATTGACACCAGACACGTACTGATGTTACTAGGCCTTCGTTATGAGCGATCGATGTTAAAAGCACTGCTGTAGGTATGTTGAGATGAAAAGTGGCATTAACATAGACCGTTGAACACAAACAAAGTTGGTTCTAGTCATTCGAACATAGCCTTGAAATGGTGAAAGCTACAATAATAAAACTTGCATTGTCAGGAAACTGAGATGATGCCCTTTTATCTGACACCAGGCACGTACTGATGTTACAAGACCTTCATTATAAGCGATCAATGTTTAAAAACACTGCTGTAGGTATGTTGAGATTAAAAGTTGCATTTATATAGACAATTGTACACAAACAAAATTGGTTCTAATCATTCGGACATAGCATTGAATTTGTGAAAGTTACTCTAATTTAAACTTGCATTTTCGGGAAGCTGAGATGATGCCCTTTCATTTGACACCAGACACGTACTGATGTGACTAGACCTTCATTATAAGCGATCGATGTTTTAAAGCACTGCTGTAGGTATGTTGTGATTAAAAGTGGCATTTACATAGACTGTTGCACACCAACAAAATTGGTTCTAGTCAAACAAACAGAGACTTGAAATGGTGAAAGAATCAATAATAGAACTTGCATTTTCGGGAAACTGAGATGATGCCCTTTCATTTGACACCAGGCACGTACTGATGTTACTAGACATTCATTATAAGCGATCGATGTTTAAAAGCACTGCTGTAGGTATGTTGAGATTAAAAGTTGCATTTATATAGACAATTCAACACAAACAAAATTGGTTCTAATCATTCGGACATAGCATTGCATTTGTGAAAGGTACACTAATGAAACTTGCATTTTCGGGAAGCTGAGATGATGCCTTTTCATTTGACACCAAACACGTACTGATGTTACTAGACCTTCATCATAAGCGATCTATGTTTTAAAGCACTGCTGTAGGTATGTTGTGATTAAAAGTGGCATTTACATAGACTGTTGAACACCAACAAAATTGCTTCTAGTCAAACAAACAGAGCCTTGAAATGGTGAAAGCTTCAATAATAAAACTTGCATTTTCGGGAAACTGAGATGATGCCCTTTCATTTGACACCATACACGCACTGATGTTACTAGGCCTTCGTTATAAGCGATCGATGTTTAAAAGAAATGCTGTTGGTATGTTGAGATGAAAAGGGGCATTTATATAGACAGTTGAAAACAAACTAAATTTGTTCTAGTCATTCGGATATAGCCTTGAAATGGTGAAGGCTACACTTATGAAACTTGCATTTTCGGAAAGCCGAGATGATGCGATTTCAATTGACACCTGACACTATTGATGTTAATAGGCCTTCGTTATAAGCGATCGATGTTTAAAAGCACTGCTGAAGGTATGTTATGATTAAAAGTGGCATTTACATAGACTGTTGAACACCGACAAGATTGGTTCTAGTCATTCGGACATAGCATTGGATAGGTGAAAGCTACAATAATGAAACTTGCATTTCCGGGAAGCTGAGATGATGCATTTTCAGTTGACAACTGACACATACTGATGTTACTAGACCTTCATTATAAGTGATCGATGTTTTAAAGCACTGCTGTAGGTATGTTGTGATTAAAAGTGGCATTTACATAGACTTTTGAACACCAACACAATTGGTTCTAGTCATTCGGACATATCATTGGATAGATGAAAGCTACACTAATGAAACTTGCATTTTCGGGAAGCTGAGATGATGCCTTTTCATTTGACACCAGACACGTACTGATGTGACTAGACCTTCATTATAAGCGATCGATGTTTTAAAGCTCTGCTGTAGGTATGTTGTGATTAAAAGTGGCATTTACATAGACTGTTGAACACCAACAAAATTGGTTCTAGTCAAACAAACAGAGCCTTGAAATGGTGAAAGATTAAAAAATAGAACTTGCATTTTCGGGAAACTGAGATGATGCCCTTTCATTTGACACCAGGCACGTATTGATGTTACTAGATATTCATTATAAGCGATCGATGTTTAGAAGCACTGCTGTAGGTATGTTGAGATTAAAAGTGGCATTTATATAGACAATTCAACACAAACCAAATTGGTTCTAATCATTCGTACATAGCATTGAATTTGTGAAAGCTACTCTAATGAAACTTGCATTTCCGGGAAGCTGAGATAATGCCCTTTCATTTGACACCAGACACGTACTGATGTTACTAGACCTTCATTATAAGCGATCGATATTTTAAAGCACTGCTGTAGGTATGTTGTGATTAAAAGTGGCATTTACATAGACTGTTGAACACCAACAAAATTGGTTCTAGTCATTCGGACATAGCATTGGATAGGTGAAAGGTACACTAATGAAACTTGTATTTTCGGGAAGCTGAGATGATGACTTTTCATTAGACACCACACACGTACTGATGTTACTAGACCTTCATCATAAGCGATCGATGTTTTAAAGCACTGCTGTAGGTATGTTGTGATTAAAAGTGGCATTTACATAGACTGTTGAACACAAACAAAATTGGTTCTAGTCAAACAAACAGAGCATTGAAATGGTGAAAGCTTCAATAATAAAACTTGCATTTTCGGGAAACTGAGATGATGCCCTTTCATTTGACACCAGGCACGTTTTGATGTTACTAGACCTTCATTATAAGCGATCGATGTTAAAAAGCACTGCTGTAGGTATGTTGAGATAAACATTTGCAATTATATAGACAATTGAACACCAACAAAATTGGTTCTAGTCATTCGGACATAGCATTTGATAGGTGAAAGATACACTAATGACACTTGCATTTTCGGGAAGCTGAGATGATGCCCTTTCATTTGACACAAGGCACGTACTGATGTTACTAGGCCTTCGTTATGAGCGATCGATGTTGAAAAGCACTGCTGTAGGTATGTTGTGATTAAAAGTGGCATTTACATAGACTGTTGAACACCAACAAAATTGGTTCTAGTCAAACGAACAGAGAATTGACATGTTGAAAGCTTCAATAATAAAACTTGCATTTTCGGGAAACTGAGATGATGCCCTTTTATCTGACACCATACACGTACTGATGTTACTAGGCCTTCGTTATAAGCGATCGATGTTTAAAAGCACTGCTGTCGGTATGTTGAGATGAAAAGGGGCATTTATATAGACAGTTGAAAACAAACTAAATTGGTTTTAGTCATTCGGATATAGCCTTGAAGTGGTGAAGGCTACACTAATGAAACTTGCATTATCGGGAAACTGAGATGATGCCCTTTCATTTGACACAAGGCACGTACTGATGTTACTAGGCCTTCGTTATGAGCGATCGATGTTTAAAAGCACTGCTGAAGGTATGTTATGATTAAAAGTGGCATTTACATAGACTGTTGAACACCGACAAGATTGGTTCTAGTCATTCGGACATAGCATTGGATAGGTGAAAGCTACAATAATGAAACTTGTATTTCCGGGAAGCTGAGATGATGCATTTTCAGTTGACAACTGACACATACTGATGTTACTAGACCTTCAGTATAAGTGATCGATGTTTTAAAGCACTGCTGTAGGTATGTTGTGATTAAAAGTGGCATTTACATAGACTTTTGAACACCAACACAATTGGTTCTAGTCATTCGGACATAGCATTGGATAGGTGAAAGTTACACTAATGAAACTTGCATTTTCGGGAAGCTGAGATGATGCCCTTTCATTTGACACCAGACACGTACTGATGTTACTAGGCCTTCGTTAAGTGGGATCGATGTTTAAAAGCACTGCTGTAGGTATGTTGAGATGAAAACTGCCATTAACATAGACCGTTGAACACAAACAAAGTTGGTTCTAGTCAAACGAACATAGCCTTGAAATGGTGAAAGCTTCAATAATAAAACGTGAATAACGGAAAGCTGAGATGACGCCCTTTAATTGGCACCAGACACGTACTGATGTTACTCGACCTTCATTATAAACGATCGATGTTTAAAAGCACTGCTGTAGGTATGTTGTGATTAAAGGTGGTATTTACATAGATTGTTGAACACCAACAAAACTGGTTCTAGTCAAACGAACAGATTCTTGAAATGGTGAAAGCTTCAATAATGAAACTTGCATTTTCGGGAAGCTGAGATGATGCATTTTCAGTTGACACCGGACACTTACTAATGCTACTAGGCCTTCGTTATAAGCGATCGATGTTTAAAAGCACTGCTGTAGGTATGTTGTGATTAAAGGTGGTATTTACATAGATTGTTGAACACCAACAAAACTGGTTCTAGTCAAACGAACAGATTCTTGAAATGGTGAAAGCTTCAATAATGAAACTTGCATTTTCGGGAAGCTGAGATGATGCATTTTCAGTTGACACCGGACACTTACTAATGCTACTAGGCCTTCGTTATAAGCGATCGATGTTTAAAAGCACTGCTGTAGGTATGTTGAGATTAAAAATGGCACTTATATAGACAGTTGAAGACAATCAAAATTGGTTCTAGTCATTCCGCCATAGCCTTGTAACGGTGAAAGTGATCCCTATTAAACTTGCGTTTCCCGAAAGCTGAGATGATGCCCTTTCATTTGACACCAGGCACGTACTGATGTTACTGGGCCTTCGTTATGAGTGATCGATGTTAAAAAGCACTGCTGTAGGTATGTTGAGGTAAAAAGTGGCATTCACATAGACCGTTGACAACATACAAAATTGGTTCTAGTCAAACGAACACAGCCTTGAAATGGTGAAAGCTTCAATAATAACACTTGCATTATCAGGAAACTGAGATGATGCCATTTCATATGACACCAGACACGTACTGATGTTACTAGACCTTCATTATAAGCGATCGATGTTTAAAAGCACTGCTGTATATATGTTGAGATTAAAAGTGGCATTTGTATAGACTGTTTAACACCAACAAAATTGGTTCTAGTCAAACGAACAGAGAGTTGGACTGGTAAGAGCGTGAATAATGAAACTTGCATTTTCGGAAAGCTGAGATGATGCCCTTTCATTTGAGACTGGACACTTACTGATGTTACTAGGCCTTCGTTATAAGCGATCGATGTTTAAAAGCACTGCTGTAGGTATGTTGTGATTAAAAGTGGCATTTACATAGACTGTTGAACACCGACACAATTGGTTCTAGTCATTCGGACATAGCATTCGATCGGTGAAAGCTACAATAATAAAACTTGCATTGTCAGGAAACTGAGATGATGCCCTTTTATCTGACACCATACACGTCCTGATGTTACTAGGCCTTCGTTATGTGCGATCGATGTTTAAAAGCACTGCTGTAGGTATGTTGAGATGAAAAGTGTCATTAACATAGACCGTTGAACACAAATAAAGTTGGTTCTAGTCAAACGAACATAGCCTTGAAATGGTGAAAGCTTTAATAATAAAACGTGAATAACGGAAAGCTGAGATGATGCCCTTTCATTTGACACCAGATACGTACTGATGTTACTAGGCCTTCATTATAAGCGATCGATGTTTTAAAGCACTGCTGTAGGTATGTTGAGTTTAAAAGTTGCATTTATATAGACAATTGAACACAAACAAAATTGGTTCTGATCATTCGGACATAGCATTGTATTTGTGAAAGTTACTCTAATGAAACTTGAATTTTCTGGAAGCTGAGATGATGCCCTTTCAATTGACACCAGACACGTACTGATGTTATTAGACCTTAATTATAAGCGATCGATGTTTAAAAGCACTGCTGTAGGTATATTGAGTTTAAAAGTTTTATTTATATAGACAATTGAACATAAACAAATTTGGTTCTAATCATTCGGACATAGCATTGAATTTGTGAAAGCTACTCAAATGAAACTTGCATTTTCGGGAAGTTGAGATGATGCATTATCAGTTGACACCTGACAGGTACTGATGTTACTAGACCTTCATTATAAGCCACAGATGTTTAAAAGCACTGCTGTAGGTATGTTGAGATTAAAAGTGGCATTTACATAGACTGTTGAACACCAACAAAATTGGTTCTAGTCAAACGAACATAGCCTTGAAATGGTGGAAGCTTCAATGATAAAACGTGACTTACGGAAAGCTGAGATGATGCCCTTTCATTTGACACCATACACGCACTGATGTTACTAGGCCTTCGTTATAAGCGATCGATGTTTAAAATCACTGCTGTAGGTATGTTGAGATTAAAAGTTGCATTTATATAGACAATTGAAGACAAACAAAATTGGTTCTAGTCAAACGAACACAGCCTTGAAATGGTGAAATCTTCAATAATAAAACTTGCATTATCGGGAAACTGAGATGATGCCCTTTCATTTGACACCAGACACGTACTGATGTTACTAGACCTTCATTATAAGCGATCGATGTTTAAAAGCACTGCTGTAGGTATGTTGTGATTAAAAGTGGCATTTACATAGACTGTTGAACACCAACAAAATCGGTTCTAGTCATTCGTACATAGCATTGGATAGGTGAAAGCTTCACTAATGAAACTTGCATTTTCGGGAAGCAGAGATGATGCATTATCAGTTGACACAAGGCACGTACTGATGTTACTAGGCCTTCGTTATGAGCGATCGATGTTTAAAAGCACTGCTGTAGGTATGTTGTGATTAAAAGTGGCATTTACATAGACTGTTGAACACCAACAAAATTGGTTCTAGTCAAACGAACAGAGAATTGACATGTTGAAAGCTTCAATAATAAAACTTGCATTTTCGGAAAGCTGAGATGATGCCCTTTCATTTGACACCATACACGTACTGATGTTGCTAGGTCTTCGTTATAAGCGATCGATGTTTAAAAGCACTGCTGTCGGTAGGTTGAGATGAAAAGGGGCATTTATATAGACAGTTGAAAACAAACTAAATTTGTTCTAGTCATTCGGATATAGCCTTGAAAAGGTGAAGGCTACACTAATGAAACTTGCATTTTCGGGAAGCTGAGATGATGCATTATCAGTTGACACCTGACACGTACTGATGTTACTAGGCCTTCGTTATAAGCAATCGATGTTTAAAAGCACTGCTGTAGGTATGTTGTGATTAAAAGTGGCATTTACATAGACTGTTGAACACCGACACAATTGGTTCTCGTCATTCGGACATAGCATTCGGTCGGTGAAAACTACAATAATAAAACTTGCATTGTCAGGAAACTGAGATGATGCCCTTTTATCTGACACCAGGCACGTACTGATGTTACTAGACCTTCATTATAAGCGCTCGATGTTTAAAATCACTGCTGTAGGTATGTTGAGATTAAAAGTTGCATTTATATAAACAATTGAAGACAAACAAAATTTGTTCTAGTCATTCGGATATAGCCTTGAAAAGGTGAAGACTACACTAATGAAACTTGCATTTTCGGGAAGCTGAGATGATGCATTATCAGTTGACACCTGATACGTACTGATGTTACTAGGCCTTCGTTATAAGCGATCGATGTTTAAAAGCACTGCTGTAGGTATGTTGAGATTAAAAATGGCACTTATATAGACAGTTGAAGACAATCAAAATTGGTTCTAGTCATTCCGCCATAGCCTTGTAACGGTGAAAGTGATCCCTATTAAACTTGCGTTTTCCGAAAGCTGAGATGATGCCCTTTCATTTGACACCAGGCACGTACTGATGTTACTTGGCCTTCGTTATGAGTGATCGATGTTAAAAAGCACTGCTGTAGGTATGTTGAGATTAAAAGTGGCATTTGTATAGACTGTTGAACACCAACAAAATTGGTTCTAGTCATTCGGACATAGCCTTGAAATGGTGAAGGCTACACTAATGAAACTTGCATTTTCGGGAAACTGAGATGATGCATTTTCAGTTGACACCGGACACTTACTAATGCTACTAGGCCTTCGTTATAAGCGATCGATGTTTAAAAGCACTGCTGTAGGTATGTTGAGATTAAAAATGGCACTTATATAGACAGTTGAAGACAATCAAAATTGGTTCTAGTCATTCCGCCATAGCCTTGTAACGGTGAAGTGATCCCTATTAAACTTGCGTTTTCCGAAAGCTGAGATGATGCCCTTTCATTTGACACCAGGCACGTACTGATGTTACTGGGCCTTCGTTATGAGTGATCGATGTTAAAAAGCACTGCTGTAGGTATGTTGAGATTAAAAGTGGCATTTGTATAGACTGTTGAACACCAACAAAATTGGTTCCAGTCATTCGGACATAGCCTTGAAATGGTGAAGGCTACACTAATGAAACTTGCATTTTCGGGAAGCTGAGATGATGCATTTTCAGTTGACACCGGACACTTACTAATGCTACTAGGCCTTCGTTATAAGCGATCGATGTTTAAAAGCACTGCTGTAGGTATGTTGAGATCAAAAATGGCACTTATATAGACAGTTGAAGACAATCAAAATTGGTTCTAGTCATTCCGCCATAGCCTTGTAACGGTGAAAGTGATCCCTATTAAACTTGCGTTTTCCGAAAGCTGAGATGATGCCCTTTCATTTGACACCAGGCACGTACTGAAGTTACTGGGCCTTCGTTATGAGTGATCGATGTTAAAAAGCACTGCTGTAGGTATGTTGAGGTAAAAAGTGGCATTCACATAGACCGTTGAAAACATACAAAATTGGTTCTATTCAAACGAACACAGCCTTGAAATGGTGAAAGCTTCAATGATAAAACTTGCATTATCGGGAAACTGAGATGATGCCCTTTCATTTGACAACAGACACGTACTGATGTTACTAGACCTTCTATATAAGCGATCGATGTTTAAAAGCACTGCTGTAGGTATGTTGAGATTAAAAGTGCCATGTGTATAGACTGTTGAACACCAACAAAATTGGTTCTAGTCAAACGAACAGAGAGTTGGACTGGTAAAAGCGTCAATAATGAAACTTGCATTTCGGAAAGCTGAGATGATGCCCTTTCATTTGAGACTGGACACTTACTGATGTTACTACGTCTTCGTTATAAGCGATCGATGTTTAAAAGCACTGCTGTAGGTATGTTGTGATTAAAAGTGTCATTTACATAGACTGTTGAACACCGACACAATTGGTTCTCGTCATTCGGACATAGCATTCGATCGGTGAAAACTACAATAATAAAACTTGCATTGTCAGGAAACTGAGATGATGCCCTTTTATCTGACACCAGGCACGTACTGATGTTACTAGACCTTCATTATAAGCGCTCGATGTTTAAAATCACTGCTGTAGGTACACTACTGTGCAGAATTAAGTACCCCTTGTTCGCGAACATTTCGCGAACATTTCGCGAACATTTCGCGAACATTTCGCGAACATTTCGCGAACATTTCGCGCACATTTCGCGAACATTTCGCGAACATTTCGCGCACATTTCGCGAACATTTCGCGAACATTTCGCGTACATTTCGCGCACATTTCGCGAACATTTCGCGCACATTTCGCTGACATTTCACGCACATTTCGCGAACATTGTTAGGAAGCTACAAGCATCATGTGGTATAAGATTATAATCCTTATTATTAAATCATTTTAACTATTGGATAATATAGTTCACAATTCATCTGCTCTAGATACCAACGACAATGACATTGCCCTTGTTTTCATTACCAAGCTTTCGTTAATCATTTTACTGTTTTAATTGGTACATGGCATTTAGGATGTCTCTGGGCTATGATGTTTAATCAATTTAACACTATTCGATTTAGAGCAAGTAGTGATATAAAGTATGGTCTATGTATGATGGCTGAGAGGGGCCATTTGATTTCGTGTTAACTTTTCAACACGAAATCGCGAAATCGCGAAATAATCAAAACGAAATCGCGAAATTGTGAAACGAAATCGCGAAACAGGGAAACGAAATCGCGAAACAGCGACACGAAATCGCGAAACAGCGACACGAAATCGCGAAACAGCGAACGAAATCGCGAAGGAGCGAAACGTCCGCGAAACGAAATCGCGAAGGAGCGAAACGTCCGCGAAACGAAATCGCGAAGGAGCGAAACGTCCGCGAAACAAAATCGCGAAGGAGCGAAACGTCCGTGAAACGAAATCGCGAAGGAACGAAACGTCCGTGAAACGAAATTGCGAAGGAGCGAAAGAGCGAAATTGCGAAGGAGCGAAAGAGCGAAATTGCGAAAGAGCGAAACCGCGAAGGAGCGAAATCGCGAAGGAGCGAAATCGCGAAGAAGTGAAATCGCGAAGGAGAGAAAAGGAATTTACAGTTCCCTGTTCATAGTAAGTAAGATCGGATGTTTGAGCAAATAATCTTATGTCCTATAATTGTTTTTTTTAACGTAACATGACAATTATATTATAAGGCGATGAACCGGTACACAAAGCAGTTATGTATTATAGATTCTGCATTTTATATTTGTCTTTATGTGTAGTGTTATTTGTTAGAAATATATACACTGGAATTCTTATTTCGAAAAACTTATAAACTTGTTGGTGATTTCTTTTATCTCTTTTAATTATAAACCGTTATATTTTACGCTTCGTATACTGTATACTTCGCTTCGTACATAAAATGATTTTATCCAATATATCAAGTTTCAACATCACATATCATAGAGATCTTGAGTGTAATTTTAAACAAAATATATCATTCGTGGGATTCGAACCTTAACCAAGGACAAGAGAAGAACAGACGGTCAAGGCAGTAACCACTAGACAACACATCACCTCATCGGCTTTTGACACGAATTGTATTCATTAACTATATATACAGAAAGAAACTACTGTATTTTCTTTCAACTTCTATGTCGTTTAAATAGAAAGAATGATAGTATTAACTATAAAGAATGCGACGTTTCCTAACTTTCGGTGTTGATAGGCCTGCAAACAAGGCATCTAGTCTATCTATTAAAGTTGATCGCGAGGAAATGTCGCTTTAATTATTTTAAATCTGTCATTCGTCATGTCATAAAATTCAACGATATCTACAGATAATATTTCTAAAAAGTGGGTATGGTACCAACTACTTTAACGTCTCGTGAGTATCTACAAAATTGAAGATGGTATTCATTTGTTCGATACATTTCGCGAACATTTCGCGCACATTTCGCGAACATTTCGCGAACATTTCGCGTACATTTCGCGCACATTTCGCGAACATTTCGCGCACATTTCGCTGACATTTCACGCACATTTCGCGAACATTGTTAGGAAGCTACAAGCATCATGTGGTATAAGATTATAATCCTTATTATTAAATCATTTTAACTATTGGATAATATAGTTCACAATTCATCTGCTCTAGATACCAACGACAATGACATTGCCCTTGTTTTCATTACCAAGCTTTCGTTAATCATTTTACTGTTTTAATTGGTACATGGCATTTAGGATGTCTCTGGGCTATGATGTTTAATCAATTTAACACTATTCGATTTAGAGCAAGTAGTGATATAAAGTATGGTCTATGTATGATGGCTGAGAGGGGCCATTTGATTTCGTGTTAACTTTTCAACACGAAATCGCGAAATCGCGAAATAATCAAAACGAAATCGCGAAATTGTGAAACGAAATCGCGAAACAGGGAAACGAAATCGCGAAACAGCGACACGAAATCGCGAAACAGCGAACGAAATCGCGAAGGAGCGAAACGTCCGCGAAACGAAATCGCGAAGGAGCGAAACGTCCGCGAAACGAAATCGCTAAGGAGCGAAACGTCCGCGAAACAAAATCGCGAAGGAGCGAAACGTCCGTGAAACGAAATCGCGAAGGAACGAAACGTCCGTGAAACGAAATTGCGAAGGAGCGAAAGAGCGAAATTGCGAAGGAGCGAAAGAGCGAAATTGCGAAAGAGCGAAACCGCGAAGGAGCGAAATCGCGAAGGAGCGAAATCGCGAAGAAGTGAAATCGCGAAGGAGAGAAAAGGAATTTACAGTTCCCTGTTCATAGTAAGTAAGATCGGATGTTTGAGCAAATAATCTTATGTCCTATAATTGTTTTTTTTAACGTAACATGACAATTATATTATAAGGCGATGAACCGGTACACAAAGCAGTTATGTATTATAGATTCTGCATTTTATATTTGTCTTTATGTGTAGTGTTATTTGTTAGAAATATATACACTGGAATTCTTATTTCGAAAAACTTATAAACTTGTTGGTGATTTCTTTTATCTCTTTTAATTATAAACCGTTATATTTTACGCTTCGTATACTGTATACTTCGCTTCGTACATAAAATGATTTTATCCAATATATCAAGTTTCAACATCACATATCATAGAGATCTTGAGTGTAATTTTAAACAAAATATATCATTCGTGGGATTCGAACCTTAACCAAGGACAAGAGAAGAACAGACGGTCAAGGCAGTAACCACTAGACAACACATCACCTCATCGGCTTTTGACACGAATTGTATTCATTAACTATATATACAGAAAGAAACTACTGTATTTTCTTTCAACTTCTATGTCGTTTAAATAGAAAGAATGATAGTATTAACTATAAAGAATGCGACGTTTCCTAACTTTCGGTGTTGATAGGCCTGCAAACAAGGCATCTAGTCTATCTATTAAAGTTGATCGCGAGGAAATGTCGCTTTAATTATTTTAAATCTGTCATTCGTCATGTCATAAAATTCAACGATATCTACAGATAATATTTCTAAAAAGTGGGTATGGTACCAACTACTTTAACGTCTCGTGAGTATCTACAAAATTGAAGATGGTATTCATTTGTTCGATACCAGCTATATGTTACAGGAGTCGGCATAACATCTAAACCATTGTGCATGTTCCTCGATTTGTGAAATAATATGTAGCATTATTAAATGATATTTTGCCACATTGTATTCTACCACAGACGGGATACAGCTTCATGATCAAACTTTCAAACTATAATTGCTATTTTTAGAAACATACGTTGAGTAAACGTTTCTTCTTATACATTGCAAACTCGTCCTGTGGTATTGAAATACACGAAGATGTATTGTCATAAACATGCTAGCTAAGAAAAAAGACCAAACGCGAGCAAGGAAGCGATATTTGTTGTTTGTTTAATTAATAACAGAGACATTTATATTTCATATGCAAATGAGAAATACCCTCGTTCAAACAAAGTTAAAAGATTTGAATACAAATCGTTGATTTGAATAAGACTATTTAAATTAGTATAACTTACTTATTGGAAATTGGAACATTTATAAGAGTAAGGCACACTTTGCCAAACGAGAAATCAAATCAAAATGACCACATTATTTTTTAAACGTAATACAATATATATTTTCGGTATGTAGGTCAGTATTAAATATTTAAGACTGTTTAATCGAAATATGATGTCAAAAAACGGTTATTCTACGTTTAACAAAAACAACTATTATGAATCATAAATGGTATTCCAGATTATGACTATTTTAAAACTATGACAACCAAACGATACATGCGCAAAATTATACGCGCAACTTATGAATGTATCCAGTTTGACAGTCATCATAACAGTGCGTGCTACAGTTTTCGCTGTACGGATAGGCGTGTTTACACCATATCTGCGACAACTTCATCACTTTGAAGCTGTCCGCTTCGACGTTTTAATTATCGATTACAGGTTAATGAGAGCGAATTGTAATTATATTATTGCATCTATAGAAGGCCTAAAGGGGTACACAAGGCATAATAAGTTCTGGACTATCCAAATTACTGTCAAGAAGTGTGCTGTACAGTTCCTTTGAGTACTGTACGCAAACTTTTAAAATTTTGGCGTATTTACTGTATTATCCTACGTGGTTAATACGCTTTAATTTAAGATTGATGTGTATTTTCTGAATATACCATTTATTTCCCACTCCATACACAAAACTATAATGTAAATTACAGTTAAATCGCTACAACGTATTAAGTGAACAACATTTTTATGGCGTGTCCATTATATGATAAATTACGTATTATGTCAATCTGTCAACAGATAAATTTAGAATAGGTTGTGGCTAGATGACCAAAATGTGACAAAAGAATCATATTTGCATTGTGCATATGCATTTGATTTTTATAGTTGATAGTTGTATTGCAGTTTTTGATTCAAACCTGTTCGGAGTAGGTAATTTGTTTGCCATTTTTTAAAAATATAAATGTATATGTTCAAATAAAGAGGAGATTCACATTATCGTTCCTTCTTTCTTTGAAACTTAGAATAACTGTTTCTGCATTTTCTGCGGTGTCCGTTTCATTTTTAATTCATTCCAGTAGATCCTGCAACAACCTTTTGACAAACCATTCTTTATAAACCACATAAATATATATATATATATATATATATATCGTGAATGTTAAAAGCGTATTATATAATTTAGGCATATGGCTTTTGATTACGGATTAGATTAGTCATTTGATGTTAGTCGCTGGAGTCTACTAACGCCTACAGGGACGATCGCCTACAGTCTTAAACAAACAAGTTTATGCACCAGTGGTTCTGATTTTTACATCCTTCAACCTTTCATCAAAGTGGAATGACCCGTTATTTTGTGGACTTATGCCTACAGTTAAAACAAAAATGTGACATTTTGGTTTTGAAAAAGATAGTTTCCGCTCCTTCCTGTTGAACTTCAAAAATGAAATATGATTAAGTCAAGACTTTTTCTCATCTTTATTTACTTCATGATATTCTACATCATCTACATACTTTTTAAAAAAACAAATGAAATAAAGAAAATGTGACTTTAGAACCTCTAAAAAGTGCTTAAACAGCATAATTTGCCCTAAATTTGACTAAAAAGGGGGGTTTACATGTACATTTTGTGTCAAAGCTTTTAATAAACCCACATTACCATATATATTTTTCATCGATTTCGGTAGGGTAACATGAACTTTGTAACATATCAAAAAAGGAAAACAAGTTTAATACTAGGAATGTAGTATTTCAAAGTCAGTAGACTCAGTGTATCTCAGTTTATATGGCAGCTCTTGTTGGCGGCATTACTATTTTGACATATTCCAAAGTTACTCCTACTTACTCTCACTTCTCTAACAAATATAAACAATAACAAGTTACCTTTTATACGTCGTTCATATTACCAGTTCGATTTTTTTGTATCGATCTTACATTGTCCTCAATTAACGTTACATTTATCATAAAACATGCAGATTCTATAATATATAACTGCTTTGTATACCGGTTCATCGCCTTATAATATAATTGTCATGTTATGTTACAAAAAACAATTTTAGGATATCAGATTATTTGGTCAAACATCCGATCTTACTTACTATGAACAGGGAACTGTAAATTCCTTATTTCGCTCCTTCGCGATTTCGCTCCTTCGCGATTTCGCTTCTTCGCGATTTCGCTCCTTCGCGATTTCGATCTTTCGCGATTTCGCGATTTCGCTCCTTCGCGATTTCGTTTCACGGACGCTTCGCTCCTTCGCGATTTTGTTTCGCGGACGTTTCGCTCCTTCGCGATTTCGTTTCGCGGACGTTTCGCTCCTTCGCGATTTCGTTTCGCGGACGTTTCGCTCCTTCGCGATTTCGTTCGCTGTTTCGCGATTTCGTGTCGCTGTTTCGCGATTTCGTTTCCCTGTTTCGCGATTTCGTTTCACAATTTCGCGATTTCGTTTTGATTTTTTCGCGATTTCGCTATTTCGTGTTGGAAAGTTAACACGAAATCAAATGGCCCCTCTCAGCCATCATATCTATGCCTATGTACACACAACTATAACACAATCGCATCTAGTTAACTCATATTTCCGAAAGGGTACCTATAAATCCTGTCCTCCTGTTAACGAATATCGGATTATAATCAACTATCCTCATTGGCTTAATCAAGTGTACATTGTCATGGCGTACTGACATGTGAACTATGTAGAACATAGACTTAGTCATCGAAATTAAGAATTAATTAATAAAACTACGACTGTGTTGTGAATTCACTCCAGAAGACTTAAATCAGATGACAACGAAACAAACGATTTAGTGATGTTTATGATTTAAACATATTGTACAGTCGATCAGACTCATTGATTGGCATTCAAGATCCATTGTATGATATTCACGGGAACATCGACACATTCGATTAACGCTCATTTTGAAGAAAGGAAACAAGGATTGATCATATAACCGAACCGAAATTCAACCAACAGGTATTCCCTCCGATAATGTAGGATATTTGCTAGATTGTTGAGACACAATTATAACCCAACCAATCAATCAATCTGTCAAGTTTATTCCGTAAAATGTCTTAGGCCCACGTACAATACAAACTTAATAGTAACAATGCTTCCTCTATGTAATTAGAACAGTTTGTTGTTGTTGGGAGGGGGGGGGGGGGGGGGGGGGGGGGGGGGGGGGGGGAGAATTAGTACATTTTAAAAGGTATTGCTGGTCAATATGATAAGGTAATGTTTTGAAATATTAACAGCGCAAATCATGATAAACATAAACTTTACATTCAAATAGAAAATGAGAGGTTCATTTTCTACAAAGATAGCATTGCAAATATAACAAAGTCTTTGGTGCCTTGAAAGTCCATCAAATCTACCGGTATTTTTGTATATTGGAAGTGCACCGATTTTGCGCCTTGCATCTTTAGTTTCACAAAAGATAAAAATCAGGTTTAAAGCAAAATACAGTTTTGATACTTGAATATAGATCCAGCGATGTACATTTGTGCATTTCAGAAAATATGAATTGCTTGTGACAGTCACTTATTCTTACATGAATTCTTTCAAAAACAGCTGCTCAAAACAAAAAAAACATGCTTGTAGAGAATATTTCGAACAAAATATACCTAAGTTTTCCTATCAACTTTGTCAAAATTGTGTAACATAATATAGCACTGCTTAGGATATCGATCCCCAGGAAAATGTAAAAGTTTAAAGTGACCCAAGTGACAAGTAAACCATTTGATGTGATGTTATAACAGTATATGTTAAAGCAATTTGACTCTAAACCCGTCTTTCTCAAACCCATACGGTGGTGTTTTGAAAAGAAAAGCGTTTATCTTTGTTAGGTGCCAAAACCTGTAGTAATATTTTAAAAAGACGTAAGCGTATCTTATATCATTAGTGTAAGTTGTACTTTTATCTGTATGTTAATGTATTTTATAGTCTCTCATAACTCCAAAAGGAGTGGTTTGTGTATATTTTATGATGTGTTTTATCAAATATATTTTTATGTCATATTTTACTGTATACACAAAGTGAGACTTAAATAAACTTTCTGTCTGTCTGTCTTTGATTCGAGGAGAAAATCCGATTTCAAAGTGAGTACCGCTCAGAGCCATGACACCTTCATCCAAATGAGCTTTTACAGTTATCAACTAATTAGCCTTTGATCAGTGCCGCGCTATTTGAAGACGTGTATGACATCTATATCTATCCAGAGAAAAATTAGGAAGTGATGATTGAGGCGATTATGAAATGTCTGACAAGATCTACTCCAGAAATTTAAGTCCTAGTACTTTGCAGGTTTTATCTTAGTTGTTGTTATGGTTATTGTGTGCAACATTCTCTTTAAAGGATAGATGAAATGCATTTTTCTCAAGAATGACAGATGATTACCTCTACGTATATTGTATATCGGAATCAATTGAGCATAAAATCGAGACAATATACACTTGCTATTGATAATTAAGACGATTTTAATTCACCCATTTTAACACTATCGCAATTTGTTCGGCGAATCCTTTTGAAAATGCTCACTGAGGCGTGACTGTGATAAGCGATAGGCGGGGCGGCTAGATAGCTTCTCCGCCGGTGTCTCGTTAATTAATTAATGATAATTATCACTGCCGCTAAATGAATTTATGAAGTGTATTACATCGCCAAAAAGACATGTTTATGTTATAATTGTGTAATTGTCATCTGCGGAATTACATAGTTGGATATCTAAACATTCGATATATGGGAAATTTAAGTTGGTTTATTGAAGGTATCTTTGTGAAATTAACAATCAAAATGTTGCGAAATTACGTTGAATTATGACTATCGCTGAAAATCAAATTCCTCCACATACGTCACAGAAGTCATCCCTTCACGGGTCACACCCCCGCAGACTTTCATTTTGGTCGCCAGGGCTCAATCAGGCGGTTTTTTAAAAAGCCGTATATAAGTAATTTATGGACCGATTTCAGAAATTTAAAATCGAGCAATTGTCAAATTGACATCCCATTTTAATGAATCCGATTTGGACCATATGTCATTTCATCCATCCTTTAAATGTGAATATATGTATTCTGTAGACTTGAGCGGCATCAATATAAGCCATTTCATTTCTTTTAAAGAAAATAGTTTTAAAGTAAACTGTATTTCATCGATAATGGTGTAAGAATGAAACATACCTGTACACAGATAGTACAAATATATTTATTGTAAAAGGGCTATTCGTTGATATCAAATGATTTTACATAAATTGATGATGAAATATCAACCAGCATATTACATATTTCAAAATGCAAGAGGTATTTATGACAAGGGAGAGAACAAATTGTTTATTACTGTCTCATCTCATACATAAAAAAATGGCACATGGTAAGAGAATAAACATGCATGAACCGCCAAAGTGCTACACGAGACAAATACACTAAAATTATATTATGTCGCAATAACATATATTAAAATGTATTAAAATAATTTGCAATCACCCTCACTCAGCCATACATACTCATTCAACCACTTGCATAGTCTCAACCCGCAATACACACACAAGCACACTACCCACACACCAAACCACCCATATTGTCTTCTGTTAGTGATTCATGTTTACAGGGCAATACATTACATAAGCCTATCATTAGCGCTTTGATGTCACACTTGGAACGACACAGTGAGGTGGAATTCGTTAGAATCATGTTGTTGGGCAAAGTATGACCGGATGATTATTCACGCGGTCTCCGCGCTAATAGAAAGAGGAATAAAATCCAGATAAACAAACATAAATGTTATTGAGGTTTCAATTTGTGATCTGTAAGAGATATATACAGTTCAATGTTTTAAAGTATTTAAAAGAAACATTTTGAAGTTATCAGGTACTAAACTGACATATAAGTGTACGTGATTCAACACTAATTATTTGAATAATGGAATGAACCAGTAAAACTGTTGTATGCGTATGTAGATACCTCTGACATAAAGATATATATGTTAAAATGATATTGCGTACTAGTGAAACAAAATACATGTTTGTCTACTATCACAACTCGTTCATTGGCAGATTTCCTTCTTCGTAGACTGCCACCCATTTTGCCCCGCCACATATAGTATTATAGTCTGTATCGGTAACTTTACATATTATTTCACTTTGAAGTCTATCCCGTGTAGTTTTGTTTCCACTTAATTTCTAAAATTATGTTTTAAAAACTAGTTTTTGATATCTTGTAGTTCCAGTTCTTACTATACGTGACATACATTCATCAGTCCAAATGGCAGTTTTTCTTTAGCTGTCTAGTGCTTCCATCTCCTCACCGTCTGCAAGAATATACTTCCTTATTCGTGAACAAATCGTGCATCCTTGTGTATTACAATATGTATATTGCAGTAATTGTAATGGACAATCTTCTCTAGCATTCACAAACAAGCATATATTTTTAATAAGTTCTCACTTTGTGCATACATTACACATATAGATAGTGGTAATATAAGATTAATATAGTCGATTAAGACAAATATGTTATTCACTGTTTGTCTTTCTTGTCATAATAACGTTTCATATTTAGCATTTGTACACGGAGCGGTCTTCACGTAAGTTCAATTCAGCTTGTTGACCAATCCAATTCATGTATTTTTGATTTCATGAAATAAATATGTTTAAACCACAAATATGTTATGGATGATGAATAGCGACGTTTCGGTATAGATCCTTTATACCGTTATCTAGCATATGGGAGAGATGATAAAAACAGAGGTTATATACATGACATATGTTGGTACAATTTCTGTACTGGTATGATCATGAGATAACAAAAAACAACAAAGGTGTAAAAAGGAGGTTGAGATGAAAGGTGTAACAAGGAAGTTGTGATAACATGGATACAGTGGAAGGCAAGTTAATTAACTTAGAATGGGGGTACAAAGCAGCAGTGAGGGGGGCCAATCAGTGGGGATAACGATGGAAGCCAGAGTGAGTAGAGTGGAATAATTATTTAAGAATTAAGCGGTTATAAGCTGTTCGGATGAAATAGCCTTGATCCCTATTCTTCCATCCTTATCCCCCACTGATTGGTCACCCATCTATTATAAGGATCTATACCGAAACGTCGCTATTGTTAATAAAGAAGTTGATCATATGAACATATGACTTGATACAACTGGACATACTAACTAGCATACTTTATTTAGTCTGATGTTTTTAGCAACACCAATAAGTTTCCATCCGGCTTCACTTCAAAACAATCTTTGATTTGCGGGTTGCATGTTTAGTGTACATATGACCGTCTAAAACAAGCTTGAAACCACCTTTGTTGGTTGAAATGACTTCCATTATGAATTGTTAAATACTGAACTTCATTTTTGGAGACACATTTATACACATTTTTTATTTGATTTGATCGTCTCAATATCTCATTGTAAATGTATAAGTCAATCTGTTAGAATCATATTCCAGTAAACTACTGGGATGTCTGCACTCTGTTAAAATCACATTTCAATAATTGGCAAACATTTTAATTTCTAGGATATAATCACTCTGCTAAAATCATATTCCAATTGGTAAATACCTAAATGCCCACTCCACTAAAACACATTTCAATTGGCCAACACTATAAAGCCTGGGGTATACCCCTCTGCTGAGATCACATGTCAGTGTGTTAACACTGCATGCTACATCCTGGGACATATTGCTAAAATCACATTTAAATTGGCAAAAAGTACTTGGCAACATTACTATTTACTAATCTAATATAAGTCATACTTTAATTTTGATGAAAATATATTTTTACTCTGTTTTAATACATATTTATACATATTTTCATATAATAGGACTTTTTTATCCACTAGCACTCGAGCGCACATATGAAATTCATAACATACACTTACAGACACATACACAAGGACGGGGACTCACACACATACTTACATTCGTACCTACACTGATACACATACAAATGTACTTACGTAACATACCTACGTGATACCAGGGACCTTATATATATATAGATTGTCCCTGGTGATACATACAACAGTGTACATGTGACCTTCATGGCACACTTTCTTCCCTCCTCTGTTACTTTCTATTACCTCCATACTGAAGATCTGATAGACTTGAACATTTTAGTGCACATTATATATAGTACATGCATATATACGTGATACACACATGCATACATACCTAAACATGTACACTTATGTACACTTATGTACACTTATGTACACTTATGTACACTTATGTACACTTATGTACACTTATGTACACTTATGTACACTTATGTACACTTATGTACACTTATGTACACTTATGCATATACATGCGAAGACATGTACACACATACACCCAGACCCACAGGCACGTGCATTGCAAGTTTTCACGGCATGTTAGAAATTAAGTTAATTGAATCTAAACCCGCCTATGCAGTTTCAAAACAAACGCAAAACTTTAATGAAGCTATAAAATCAATGTCAAAATTTAGTTCCTGATACGTTAAACAAAGAAATAAATATGCTAATAAAAAGAATTTGACGTGACTGAAAAATGAATAAGATATTTGCAGAAAACGCAGTCTCAAAAGTTAAGTTGACGGACTATTTACATTACATTACACACACGTCCTTCCATTGGAAATATGAGAGATCACACTATATATTAATATTAATACAATTTACATTAGAATACTAATGGAAATCTTCTGCCGGTAAAAACGCATCAATATAAATTACATTTACAAAATATTCAGGTTCTTAATTATGTACTCCAAGGGAAGAATAAACTATTTTGTGCGTTTATCGATTATCAAAAGGCATTTGATAGTGTATATCGCAATGGATTGTGGCTAAAATTAAGTAAACTAGGTATAGGGGGTAAGTTCCTTGATATATGTAGAGCTATGTATAATGATGTTAAGTCATGCGTCCGTTATAATAATGACATTAGTGAGGTCTTTTCTTATTGCACTGGTTTGCGTCAGGGTGAAATCCTTTCTCCATTATTGTTCTCGTTCTTTATTGAGGATCTCGAATTTAAATTACAGGAAAATATTACTTCTGGTCTAGATTTACATGATCTCATGCTGTTTTTGCTCCTCTTCGCTGACGATATGGTTCTCATGAGCACATCTTCCTCTGGTTTACAATCTCAGCTCAATAGTTTGTTAGATTATTGCAATGTCTGGGGGCTTTCTGTGAATATAGACAAGACTAAAGTAGTCACTTTCCAGAAGTCGTACATTTTCCCAAAGCAGGTTTACTATTATGGTTCAGTCCAACTTGAAAGTCTTACAGAGTTTAGTTATCTTGGTTTATCATTTAAATTTAATGGAAATTTGTCACCAGCTATTAATCTACTGGCGGATAAGGGACTCAAGGCCTGTAATGTAATGTAATGTAATGTAATTAGAAAAAATATGATTAATGTTAAAACATCATTGGAGTTGTTTGATGCTTGTGTTGTACCGGTATTGCACTATGGGTGTGAGGTATGGGGCTGGAAACAGAGTGATTGTAAAGAGCGAGTTCATCGTAGATTCTGTAAAAATATCCTCAGTGTTAAGAATTGTACAAGTAATCTATTAGTTTATGGAGAACTTGGAAGATTTCCTCTTTATATTCAGCGAGATTTACAAATGGTTAAATTTTGGTTTAAAGTTGTAAGATCAGAAAATTGTATTTTTAGGGAATTGTATTCTAATCTAGATGAAAGTTCTGGTTGGTTACGCCATGTTAAGGATATTCTTACTGTAAACGGGCTGTTCTATGCATGGTTGTCTCCCTTTGACGTAAATGTTCCAGTTTTCTTGTCATTATTGAAGCGGCGACTCCAGGATAAATTCATTACTTAAATGGTACCAGGAAATGAGAAAATCTGCCACATATCAGTTATATAAGCAATTTAAGGAAAACTTTGGATTGGAAAGTTATTTAGTTAATGTTTTGAATTTCAAACATAGATGTGCACTAAGTAGATTAAGACTTTCGTCCCACACATTATTAATTGAAACAGGTAAATATAGTAGCAGTAGAATTCCAAGAGATCAACGATTATGTATGCATTGTCATCTTCACGAGATCGAAGATGAATTTCACTTTTTACTACAATGTCCGTTGTACTCTCATTTGAGATCTGTCCACTTAAAGAAATATTATTGTAATCGCTATTCTGTTTATAAATGTACACAATTATTGTCATCAGAAAGTATTAATATTCAGCGCTCCCTGAGTAAATTTGTGTATGAAGCTTTTCAATTAAGAAACAACAATTAATACATCATTGTCGATTGTTTACCTCAGCACCGAATCATGTATTATGAACAATGTATGGCCAGAGGCCAAACTTGGCTTGCGCTAATAAAATCTGTCTGTCTGTCTGTTTGTCTGTCTTAATAGTCACAGAGTTATAAATTGCATAATCAAGGCTTTGATTTCACTCGTAAAGCGGTATCGAACGGGCGGATGTTGTCTGAATGTTGAGTAGTGATGGGCTGGGTAAATAACAGGATGTTTATTCATGGTTCAGTGCACATAAATACAAACTCGAATGTATCCTATGTGGCGATTTAGCGCCATTGAAGGCGGCCATTGGATTGATGGATTATGCCCCACTATGCCAGTTTCTTTGTTAGGGGATTAATTAAGAATTAACGAGGCAACAAGTGCGGATTAATTAGGATTAATTAAGGGACTGCCAGAGGATTAAAATACAGTTTACTGAAAGACAGTTCGATTCAATATTTTATTCACTTTTACATTCATACACATTATTATATATAAATACATTTTATATATCAGTAATCAGTCAGTAATAAACATTTTCATGTAAAATATACATCATTTTTCATAATTTTTCAAGAAATATTTATAAAAACATTAACATTATCTATTCATTACAAACTCATATATCCACTTACGTATACATGACAAAATTTACAATAATATATTACAAACCCACTAAGTGGGAGACAGCATCCCCGTATTCGACAACGGTGTAGTGGCCTTCGTGAAGGCGCCGCTTCTCTGTTACCAGTCTCTCTTCCAGCTCAGAATCATGAATTTGTTGTCGTCTTCTGTGATTTCTGCCATTTTGTGATATTTGACATAGGACAGTGGTCCCATATATACGTAGTTTCCAATGAAAGGAGTTCACCACTTATATTAGTTTTAATAATAAATTGCTCATTATCATGGTTAGTATTAAAGTTCACATGCCATAGACAGACAGACAGACAGATTTTTTATTAGAGTCTCACCTCGCAAAATATACAAAAAAAAGTTACAAATAAAACAATTCACATATAAATACAGCGAGCTAAAGCTAAATGATCAAATATATACATTAAAATACAATAGAAAAGGTTAGGTTAAGAGATATAATGTACATGTATATGATAAAACGCAATAATTGAGTGTAAATTAAAATCAACTTGGAGTATACATATAAAAGAATATTATCCTAGAAAAAGCAGATGAATAAAATATATATGTAAGAGATAAAATGCTTAGCTATGGTATAAAAAGTCCTTTCGGGTAGTTAAAATAGATTTGCAGGCCTTGGCACTGATAAAAGACACTTCAGGGGAGGAGAGAATAAAAACCTACTTTCCATAAATCACTAAAATCCATAAAATTTGGGCACTTTAAAACACATTTTGCGAACAGGTCATGTCTTACTTCTTCGTACAGTGGACAGTGTAGGAGGACATGCATCTCATCTTCTATCGAGTGTGTACAAACTGGACACGTCCTCTCTTCTACTGGAGTGTTAGTATATCTTCCTGTCTCTTTCTTTAATGGGGCTACTCCACACCTAAATGGTTTAAACATATTTTTATTCAATAAGAATGTGGTTTGGCAAACAAGCAAAACTCTGCTTATGTGAATGCCTCACCACTACATAAAACATAAACAAATTCACAAGAGCTGGTAACATGTTAACAACAAATGAAAAAATCAAGACAATTAAACTATAGATATACGTACATAAGTGTTAATTGATAATTTGTTGCAGTTTCGTTCCATTATATTTATTTAGATAAATTAGAATGATTTTCAAAGCGTTTGGATTTATTGATATATTGATGTAGGGACTTAATTATGTTAATATTGACATTATTAGATTCTTGAGGTGTTCCGTATAACACAGTTTGGAGGTTATAGCCATTTACATAGAAAAATGTATTATTTCTAAGAGTTGTATATAACTTACACGTAAAAAGATAATGAACAACATCTTCGTTGTGGTATCCACAAGCGCATTCCGGATTGTTTGAGATATGTCTATTTACTTTATCTGCGTTCAAATCGCTGCATCCAAGTTTAAGCCGACAATGTATAATCTGGCAGAAACGACTACCATAATTCAGATCTAGGTAGTTGTTATTTGATTCATCATGTTTTAGTAGTGACTTAAATTCGCCAATTGTGTTGGCTTGTACGAAGTTATCAGGTAATGAATTCCAAGTTTTGATCGTATCAGGTAGAAAAGATTGTTCGTATATTTTGGTTCTACAGTATATTGTTTGCAAATTGGATTGATTTCGAAGATTGTAATGACTTTTTCAGAGACAGTTCTAGGAACCAGATCACAGAGGTAGTCTGGTGCGAGGCCGCTATTCATTTTGAAGAAATTAATCAGTTTGATATCCCGCCTTCGTTCTTTAAGGGATTTGAACATTGTTTCTGTGTATAGCTTATAATGACTTGTGCCACGAACTGCGCCACATATCGTACGGAGGGCGTCTAAATGTAATCTTTCAAGAATAAGCGATTGGTCGATTGTACAGTTGTCCCAGATATGGCAGCAATAATCAAACATCGGCATGATAAATGATTTGTACATGGTTTCTAGGGTTTTTCTTGAAAGTCGATATTTCAAGCTTCGAAGGCAGTTAATCATGGGGCTAACTTTTTTAACAATATCTTCTATATGATTTTTCCATGCGCAATCTTTCTGTAACGTTATGCCTAGATGTTTATGGCTTTCGACTTCTTTTATTGGAATTTGGTTCATATGCAAAGTTGGAATTTTTTCGGTTTTATGTTTACGAGAAAAATTTATTGTTTCGGTTTTATCAGGATTAAAGTTAACTTGCCATTTATCTGCCCAGCTAGATATGCGCTTTAGGTCGTCGTTCAGACTGGAAGCGGCAGTATCGTGATCATCAACAATTACATACATTGAAGTATCGTCAGCAAATAAGCGTAACCTAAATCTTGACAGTGCGCTTCTATGGGATCTATTACCCACGTCTTTTACATAGGGTTCAGTTCCATAGTCGGTCTTGAATGTACAGTAAGTTCTTAACTTATTTCCCTTGTGTCCTCGTCCCCGAGTTGGTTCAGATATTGCTTGTTTTGATACAAATTCGATAAAAACTTCCTCCTCAATCTTGCGTGAAACGAACCTCCCATGGTAATTGTGATTAAGGGATGTAAGGTGTCCCAGTCCTAGTTTACTAAACTTGTTGATGATCCTGTAAACTTGGTTTCTTTACCGTCTATCCGCCCACTGATGAGTCCATAAAAATATATGTTGAGCTAGTCTTTCAGGATCCATGTTTCTGAGTCGCATATAGAGGTGCGTCACACATCCCCACTGTCGGACGGTCGGGGGGACCCAACCCATATCTCCACTCACAGCATTGTTAGGGGCTAACACAGTTCACATATCACCTGGCACCAACTGGCACACTTAATTAAGCCAATCAGTGTCGTTAATTATAATCCGATATTCGTTAACTAGTCAGGGATTAGAAACTGGCATATCAGGGCGACCCCGGATTGATGAGAGCGTTTACCTTTGTGATTTTTAAAGATGAAAGTCCGTTTTTATTGGTGAGACTTGTAATAAAATATATGTCTGTCTGTCCGTTTTTATTACAACCAGTCCCATTGTTGCAAAATAATTTCACAGATAGATATGTACACATATAAACTACATTTACATTTATATCTGTATATGTAAGGCGACAAGTAAAATAAATATTTCTTTAAAAAAATTGTTATACTAAGATTAGCCAAATTCTTCTATACGGCTCTGAGATTTTAGGACGCCTTGATATAATATTTATGGAAATTAATAGGTGATGCATATCCCTCCTTTTGTCATCTTTCACCGGTAGAACAGTTGATCTTCTTAATAAATAGCGAATTTGTTATTCCCCTCTCTGAACTACTTTTTTCAATGTTTAGGCGTCGTAGTGAATGTATCCCACTCTAAATCGTTTTATCATTTTATCTAGTTTGTCTTATATTTTAACATCTATTTTAATCTTTTATGGTATAAACATGTCCATTTGTGTCTCATAGGCCATTCGACCGGATGCTGTTTATTAAAACGTCTTTTTCTTCTATAATAGAAAATATACAATTATGCAATGTTAAATTGTGTCTCGGTGTAAAAGTTATTATTTCAAATATACAACTGTAATGGTCTATGGTGAATGTACATAGAATCAAAAACGAAAGTAATAAAACAATGGTTGTAAAAGCTAAATATGCCATCCAATAGATCGCCCAAAATGGGTTAAGATATGATGATCTTATATGATAAAAATGTCCAATGTTATTGTGTTACAGAAGTTAAATTTTTTTTATTATCAGCTGGTTTCGATAATACGAATGCAACAGCGTTTAGTCCCTCATTCAAAGTTCTTCATATCCTTTAATCAAAGGCTACAATATGTATATTTGCAAGATTGGCTAAACCACTTTTCTGTAGTTAATAAATGCTTTTGTTTTATTACAGATCTATTTTAACTATTTTACTACAATTTATTTTAATGAAATCAGGTTATCCCCGTTAAATGTTTGGAAATATAGAATCTCCCTTACAAAATTATATGACTTATATGAAGACGTGGAATCCCGTGGAGTTCCGAACTGGGGCTATCAATATGTATATTGTCTAGCAGTGGAATCTCGGAATTATGTATAAAGCAGGAATCGTCAATAGATTATTTACCAGTTATTAGACAAATAATTCATGACCAGGCTACCATGTTTACTTTAGTCAATTATCTTCTTCATCTAAATGTGTAATATATAAACATGTTATTAATCAATGTTGTCTGAAATATTTCGTGTACAAAAATTCTAATACCACATGGTTTAAACATATCTATTTCATAAAATCAAATATACATGAATTGGATTGGTCCACAAGCTCAACTGAACTTACATATGAAAGACAAAGACAATTTACAAACATCGTATGGAAAATAAGGCATATATTAGCGTTGACTTCTTTCATGCATAACTTCATCATGACTTTTAGCTTGTTTACCAATCCAGGCTAGCTCATTAAGAACTATTTTGCATTCTAATGTGGTTTAAATAATATTTATTCATGTACTCAGGTGCAGGGCGATAAACGAACAGGGTTTCTCTATTTAAATGTTTCTCCCCAGAATTAGCAATAAAACAGGACAATTACACCATAAATGTCATCAATATTTACATTGATGTAGAAAAACACAGCATATTTGTTTATAGATATTCATGAAAAGCGTTTGCTAAGAGAAACTTATGAACAGACTGGATTATTTATGCATTAACATGATTTGACAGTGTTTTGTTACCAAATAGCACTGTATTCAGGTCGTAACCATTAACATAAAAGAAGCTTATATTGCGGATATGTGTATAATTTGCACACATGAATATATAATAATGTGCATCTTCATACGCATGGCCTCAGAAACATCGTGAATCATCATCAATAAATCTGTCGAATTTATGACCATTTAAGTTGCTCCATCCCAATCGGATGCGACAATGCAGTAGTTTGTCATTTCTAAATCCATCATTTTGAACAAGTTCGTGAACGTTGCTTTTGTTGTCATTTAATTTTTTCTAAACATTGCTTACGATTCGGATTCCTTTATATTGTCATCAAGATATTCCATTCCATCACGGCGGACGGTAGGAGTGATCTTTTATATAGTTCCGTACAGCAACTAGGAACCTCTATAGCATCACCATTTTTTAATTCATAAAGTGATTGATTATTTTATGATCATTGGAGGAATCAGCTCCGACAGATAATTAGGCATCATATTCGCGTTCATTGTATAGAACAAACACATTTTATGTTTATATCGTCTAATCGCTAGTGAAGAGGAGCCAGTTTCATATAACTTTTTGTGAGTTGTACATTTTACCTTTGTTCTAATTCTAATGCATTTATTCCATCAACCACCCGATGTCACAAACTCTTGAATATACCTGTACCATTCTCCATGCCTTATGTATTCCAATTATCTGTATACACAACGGAAATAAAGAAATTGAATTAAAATATCAGAGAGGACAAACAGTGACTTTTGAGATACATATATATTGGACTTGCTGGTTCCAAAAAGCTTTAAATATTCAATCAAGACGAAGAAGAGGCAGAAATATATGTTATTTACGTGTCACTTGCTGCATTGAACAATTAAACTCAGAGGATATAGAATCACAATAATCCATTTCTTGAATGAAATAAATGTGTTTAAATCATAATAATAAAAACAGCAACTGGCCATGAGGCGTATGAGACACGATATCACTTTAATAATATCATCAACACTTATACACAAGAAAACCAGAATGCATACACACGCGCACGCACACACACACACACACACACATACACACACACACACGTACTCACGCTCATACGCATTCTTACACATCCTTTTATTTCAGAAAAATCTGATATACATTTAAAAGAAAACTACAGCTATTGATGATAACTGTGATATTATATAAGACTATTCTGCCGACATATTTCGGCGCCTAAACATAGTATATAAAAGAGCGGCAAGGGGCTTTAAAGACTTACTATCATTAAAACATAATACCATTTTCTGTACTGGTGACAGTGATTGGTATGTAGGTTGAGCAATACTTATATCTGACCAAAGCTTGTATCTGAGATCCGAGGAATAAGTTATCTGTTCGACGATTGCTTTCATAATGGATTAAGGAGGATTACCGACGAGTAATAATTTCAAATTATCATTGAGTTGGTATAAACAAATATGCTATTAACGCTTAGCGAGTTAATTCAGTTAAGCAAAAGTAAATGATGTCATTTTAAAGTTGTGTCAATGGTAATTGTAAATCATTAAGTGAGGAAGATTAAAATGATTGACATGCAAGGCGTTAAATGCATTTTAATTTAAATGTTTTTGTATAATAAAAACTTACTTAACTAATGCATATTGAACGTATTCCGATCTGATACTGGTTGAGGTGTTTGTCACACAGACAAAATTTAGAATGATAAACCATAACAGTTGTAACAAATTTAAATACTTACAGAGTGCAAATTTCGCGAACAATTCGCGAACATTTCGCGAACATTTCGCGCACATTTCGCGCACATTTCGCGCACATTTCGCGAACATTTCGCGAAATCCGGTGTACTTAATTCTGCACAGTAGTGTATGTTGAGATTAAAAGTTGCATTTATATAAACAATTGGAGACAAACAAAATTTGTTCTAGTCATTCGGATATAGCCTTGAAAAGGTGAAGGCTACACTAATGAAACTTGCATTTTCGGGAAGCTGAGATGATGCATTATCAGTTGACACCTGACACGAACTGATGTTACTAGGCCTTCGTTATAAGCAATCGATGTTTAAAAGTACTGCTGTAGGTATGTTGAGATTAAAAGTGGCATTTGTATAGACTGTTGAACACAAACAAAATTGGTTCTAGTCATTCGGACATAGCCTTGAAATGGTGAAGGCTACACTAATGAAACTTACATTTTCGGGAAGCTGAGATGATGCATTTTCAGTTGACACCGGACACTTACTAATGCTACTAGGCCTTCGTTATAAGCGATCGATGTTTAAAAGCACTGCTGTAGGTATGTTGAGATTAAAAATGGCACTTATATAGACAGTTGAAGACAATCAAAATTGGTTCTAGTCATTCCGCCATAGCCTTGTAACGGTGAAAGTGATCCCTATTAAACTTGCGTTTTCCGAAAGCTGAGATGATGCCCTTTCATTTGACACCAGGCACGTACTGATGTTACTGGGACTTCGTTATGAGTGATCGATGTTAAAAAGCACTGCTGTAGGTATTTTGAGGTAAAAAGTGGCATTCACATAGACCGTTGAAAACATACAAAATTGGTTCTAGTCAAACGAACACAGCCTTGAAATGGTGAAAGCTTCAATGATAAAACGTGAATTAGGAAAGCTGAGATGATGCACTTTCATTTGACACCAGACACGTACTGATGTTACTACACTTCTTTATAAGCGATCGATGTTTAAAAGCACTGCTGTAGGTATGTTGAGATTAAAAGTTGCATTTATATAAACAATTGAAGACAAACAAAATTGGTTCTGGTCAAACGAACACAGCCTTGAAATGGTGAAAGCTTCAATAATAAAACTTGCATTATCGGGAAACTGAGATGATGCCCTTTCATTTGACACCAGATACGTACTGATGTTACTAGACCTTCATTATAAGCGATCGATGTTTAAAAGCACTGCTGTAGGTATGTTGTGATTAAAAGTGGCATTTACATAGACTGTTGAACACCAACAAAAATGGTTCTAGTCAAACGAACAGAGCCTTGAAATGGTGAAAGCTTCAATAAAAAAACTTGCATTTTCGGGAAACTGAGATGATGCCCTTTCATTTGACACCAGACACGTACTGATGTTACTAGGCCGTCGTTATAAGCGATCGATGTTAAAAAGCACTTCTGTAGGTATGTTGAGATTAAAAGTTGCATTTACATAGACTGTTGAACACCAACAAAATTGGTTCTAGTCATTCGGATATAACATTCAAATGGTGAAAGCTTCAATAATAAAACGTGAATTACGGAAAGCTGAGATGATGCCCTTTCATTTGACACCAGACACGTACTGATGTTACTAGACCCTTATTATAAGCGATCGATGTTTTAAAGCACTGCTGTAGGTATGTTGTGATTAAAAGTTGCATTTAAATAGACAATTGAACACAAACAAAATTGGTTCTAATCATTCGGACATAGCATTGAATTTGTGAAAGCTACTCTAATGAAACTTGCATTTTCGGGAAGCTGAGATGATGCCCTTTCATTTGACACAAGGCACGTACTGATGTTACTAGGCCTTCGTTATGAGAGATCGATGTTTAAAAGCACTGCTGTAGGTATGTTGTGATTAAAAGTGGCATTTACATAGACTGTTGAACACCAACAAAATTGGTTCTAGTCAAACGAACAGAGCCTTGAAATGGTGAAAGCTTCAATAATAAAACGTGAATAACGGAAAGCTAAGATGATGACCTTTCATTTGACACCAGACACGTACTGAAGTTACTAGGCCTTCGTTATAAGCGATCGATGTTTATAAGTACTGCTGTAGGTATGTTGAGATTAAAAGTTGCATTTATATAGACAATTGAACACAAACAAAATTGGTTCTAATCACTCTTACATATAATTGAATTTGTGAAAGCTACACTAATGAAACTTGCATTTTCGGGAAGCTGAGATGATGCCCTTTCATTTGACACAAGGCACGTACTGATGTTACTAGGCCTTCGTTATGAGCGATCGATGTTTAAAAGCACTGCTGTAGGTATGTGGTGATTAAAAGTGGCATTTACATGGACTGTTGAACACCAACAAAATTGGTTCTAGTCATTCGGACATAGCATTGAAATGGTGAAAGCTTCAATAATAAAACGTGAATAACGGAAAGCTGAGATGATGCACTTTCATTTGACACCAGACACGTACTGATGTTACTAGACCTTCATTATAAGCGATCGATGTTTAAAAGCACTGCGGTAGGTATGTTGTGATTAAAAGTGGCATTTACATAGACTGTTGAACACCAACAAAAAGGGTTCTAGTCAAACGAACAGAGCCTTGAAATGGTGAAAGCTTCAATAATAAAACTTGCATTTTCGGGAAACTGAGATGATGCCCTTTCATTTGACACCAGACACGTACTGATGTTACTAGGCCGTCGTTATAAGCGATCGATGTTAAAAAGCACTGCTGTAGGTATGTTGAGATTAAAAGTTGCATTTACATAGACTGTTGAACACCAACAAAATTGGTTCTAGTCATTCGGATATAACATTCAAATGGTGAAAGCTTCAATAATAAAACGTGAATAACGGAAAGCTGAGATGATGCCCTTTCATTTGACACCAGATACGTACTGATGTTACTAGACCCTTATTATAAGCGATCGATGTTTTAAAGCACTGCTGTAGGTATTTTGAGATTAAAAGTGGCATTTACATAGACTGTTGAACACCAACAAAATTGGTTCTAGTCATTCGGATATAGCATTCAAATGGTGAAAGCTTCAATAATAAAACGTGAATAACGGGAAGCTGAGATGATGCCCTTTCATTTGACACAAGGCACGTACTGATGTTACTAGGCCTTCGTTATGAGCGATCGATGTTTAAAAGCACTGCTGTAGGTATGTTGTGATTAAAAGTGGCATTTACATAGACTGTTGAACACCAACAAAATTGGTTTTAGTAAAACGAACAGAGCCTTGAAATGGTGAAAGCTTCAATAATAAAACGTGAATAACGGAAAACTGAGATGATGCCCTTTCATTTGACATCAGACACGTACTGATGTTACTAGGCCGTCGTTATAAGCGATCGATGTTAAAAAGCACTGCTGTAGGTATGTTGACATTAAAAGTTGCATTTATATAGACAATTGAACACAAACAAAATTGGTTCTAATCATTCGGACATAGCATTGAATTTGTGAAAGCTACTCTAATGAAACTTGCATTTTCGGGAAGCTGAGACGATGCATTATCAGTTGACACCTGACACGTACTGATTTTACTAGACCTTCATTATAAGCGATCGATGTTTAAAAGCACTGCTGTAGGTATGTTGTGACTAAAAGTGGCATTTACATAGACTGTTGAACACCAACAAAATTGGTTCTAGTCAAACGAACAGAGCCTTGAAATGGTGAAAGCTTCAATAATAAAACGTGAATAACGGAAAGCTAAGATGATGCCCTTTCATTTGACACCAGACACGTACTGAAGTTACTAGGCCTTCGTTATAAGCGATCGATGTTTATAAGTACTGCTGTAGGTATGTTGAGATTAAAAGTTGCATTTATATAGACAATTGAACACAAACAAAATTGGTTCTAATCACTCTTACATATAATTGAATTTGTGAAAGCTACACTAATGAAACTTGCATTTTCGGGAAGCTGAGATGATGCCCTTTCATTTGACACAAGGCACGTACTGATGTTACTAGGCCTTCGTTATGAGCGATCGATGTTTAAAAGCACTGCTGTAGGTATGTGGTGATTAAAAGTGGCATTTACATGGACTGTTGAACACCAACAAAATTGGTTCTAGTCATTCGGACATAGCATTGAAATGGTGAAAGCTTCAATAATAAAACGTGAATAACGGAAAGCTGAGATGATGCACTTTCATTTGACACCAGACACGTACTGATGTTACTAGACCTTCATTATAAGCGATCGATGTTTAAAAGCACTGCGGTAGGTATGTTGTGATTAAAAGTGGCATTTACATAGACTGTTGAACACCAACAAAAAGGGTTCTAGTCAAACGAACAGAGCCTTGAAATGGTGAAAGCTTCAATAATAAAACTTGCATTTTCGGGAAACTGAGATGATGCCCTTTCATTTGACACCAGACACGTACTGATGTTACTAGGCCGTCGTTATAAGCGATCGATGTTAAAAAGCACTGCTGTAGGTATGTTGAGATTAAAAGTTGCATTTACATAGACTGTTGAACACCAACAAAATTGGTTCTAGTCATTCGGATATAACATTCAAATGGTGAAAGCTTCAATAATAAAACGTGAATAACGGAAAGCTGAGATGATGCCCTTTCATTTGACACCAGATACGTACTGATGTTACTAGACCCTTATTATAAGCGATCGATGTTTTAAAGCACTGCTGTAGGTATTTTGAGATTAAAAGTGGCATTTACATAGACTGTTGAACACCAACAAAATTGGTTCTAGTCATTCGGATATAGCATTCAAATGGTGAAAGCTTCAATAATAAAACGTGAATAACGGGAAGCTGAGATGATGCCCTTTCATTTGACACAAGGCACGTACTGATGTTACTAGGCCTTCGTTATGAGCGATCGATGTTTAAAAGCACTGCTGTAGGTATGTTGTGATTAAAAGTGGCATTTACATAGACTGTTGAACACCAACAAAATTGGTTTTAGTAAAACGAACAGAGCCTTGAAATGGTGAAAGCTTCAATAATAAAACGTGAATAACGGAAAACTGAGATGATGCCCTTTCATTTGACATCAGACACGTACTGATGTTACTAGGCCGTCGTTATAAGCGATCGATGTTAAAAAGCACTGCTGTAGGTATGTTGACATTAAAAGTTGCATTTATATAGACAATTGAACACAAACAAAATTGGTTCTAATCATTCGGACATAGCATTGAATTTGTGAAAGCTACTCTAATGAAACTTGCATTTTCGGGAAGCTGAGACGATGCATTATCAGTTGACACCTGACACGTACTGATTTTACTAGACCTTCATTATAAGCGATCGATGTTTAAAAGCACTGCTGTAGGTATGTTGTGACTAAAAGTGGCATTTACATAGACTGTTGAACACCAACAAAATTGGTTCTAGTCAAACGAACAGAGCCTTGAAATGGTGAAAGCTTCAATAATAAAACGTGAATAACGGAAAGCTAAGATGATGCCCTTTCATTTGACACCAGACACGTACTGAAGTTACTAGGCCTTCGTTATAAGCGATCGATGTTTATAAGTACTGCTGTAGGTATGTTGAGATTAAAAGTTGCATTTATATAGACAATTGAACACAAACAAAATTGGTTCTAATCACTCTTACATATAATTGAATTTGTGAAAGCTACTCTAATGAAACTTGCATTTTCGGGAAGCTGAGATGATGCCCTTTCATTTGACACAAGGCACGTACTGATGTTACTAGGCCTTCGTTATGAGCGATCGATGTTTAAAAGCACTGATGTAGGTATGTTGTGATTAAAAGTGGCATTTACATAGACTGTTGAACACCAACAAAATTGGTTCTAGTCAAACGAACAGAGCCTTGAAATGGTGAAAGCTTCAATAATAAAACGTGAATAACGGAAAGCTAAGATGATGCCCTTTCATTTGACACCAGACACGTACTGAAGTTACTAGGCCTTCGTTATAAGCGATCGATGTTTATAAGTACTGCTGTAGGTATTTTGAGATTAAAAGTTGCATTTATATAGACAATTGAACACAAACAAAATTGGTTCTAATCACTCTTACATATAATTGAATTTGTGAAAGCTACACTAATGAAACTTGCATTTTCGGGAAGCTGAGATGATGCCCTTTCATTTGACACAAGGCACGTACTGATGTTACTAGGCCTTCGTTATGAGCGATCGATGTTTAAAAGCACTGCTGTAGGTATGTGGTGATTAAAAGTGGCATTTACATGGACTGTTGAACACCAACAAAATTGGTTCTAGTCATTCGGACATAGCATTGAAATGGTGAAAGCTTCAATAATAAAACGTGAATAACGGAAAGCTGAGATGATGCACTTTCATTTGACACCAGACACGTACTGATGTTACTAGACCTTCATTATAAACGATCGATGTTTAAAAGCACTGCGGTAGGTATGTTGTGATTAAAAGTGGCATTTACATAGACTGTTGAACACCAACAAAAAGGGTTCTAGTCAAACGAACAGAGCCTTGAAATGGTGAAAGCTTCAATAATAAAACTTGCATTTTCGGGAAACTGAGATGATGCCCTTTCATTTGACACCAGACACGTACTGATGTTACTAGGCCGTCGTTATTAGCGATCGATGTTTAAAAGCACTGCTGTAGGTATGTTGAGATTAAAAGTTGCATTTACATAGACTGTTGAACACCAACAAAATTGGTTCTAGTCATTCGGATATAACATTCAAATGGTGAAAGCTTCAATAATAAAACGTGAATAACGGAAAGCTGAGATGATGCCCTTTCATTTGACACCAGATACGTACTGATGTTACTAGACCCTTATTATAAGCGATCGATGTTTTAAAGCACTGCTGTAGGTATTTTGAGATTAAAAGTGGCATTTACAAAGACTGTTGAACACCAACAAAATTGGTTCTAGTCATTCGGATATAGCATTCAAATGGTGAAAGCTTCAATAATAAAACGTGAATTACGGGAAGCTGAGATGATGCCCTTTCATTTGACACAAGGCACGTACTGATGTTACTAGGCCTTCGTTATGAGCGATCGATGTTTAAAAGCACTGCTGTAGGTATGTTGTGATTAAAAGTGGCATTTACATAGACTGTTGAACACCAACAAAATTGGTTTTAGTAAAACGAACAGAGCCTTGAAATGGTGAAAGCTTCAATAATAAAACGTGAATAACGGAAAACTGAGATGATGCCCTTTCATTTGACATCAGACACGTACTGATGTTACTAGGCCGTCGTTATAAGCAATCGATGTTAAAAAGCACTGCTGTAGGTATGTTGAGATTAAAAGTTGCATTTATATAGACAATTGAACACAAACAAAATTGGTTCTAATCATTCGGACATAGCATTGAATTTGTGAAAGCTACTCTAATGAAACTTGCATTTTCGGGAAGCTGAGACGATGCATTATCAGTTGACACCTAACACGTACTGATTTTACTAGACCTTCATTATAAGCGATCGATGTTTAAAAGCACTGCTGTAGGTATGTTGTGACTAAAAGTGGCATTTACATAGACTGTTGAACACCAACAAAATTGGTTCTAGTCAAACGAACAGAGCCTTGAAATGGTGAAAGCTTCAATAATAAAACGTGAATAACGGAAAGCTAAGATGATGCCCTTTCATTTGACACCAGACACGTACTGAAGTTACTAGGCCTTCGTTATAAGCGATCGATGTTTATAAGTACTGCTGTAGGTATGTTGAGATTAAAAGTTGCATTTATATAGACAATTGAACACAAACAAAATTGGTTCTAATCACTCTTACATATAATTGAATTTGTGAAAGCTACACAAATGAAACTTGCATTTTCGGGAAGCTGGGATGATGCCCTTTCATTTGACACAAGGCACGTACTGATGTTACTAGGCCTTCGTTATGAGCGATCGATGTTTAAAAGCACTGCTGTAGGTATGTGGTGATTAAAAGTGGCATTTACATGGACTGTTGAACACCAACAAAATTGGTTCTAGTCATTCGGACATAGCATTGAAATGGTGAAAGCTTCAATAATAAAACGTGAATAACGGAAAGCTGAGATGATGCCCTTTCATTTGACACCAGACACGTACTGATGTTACTAGACCTTCATTATAAGCGATCGATGTTTAAAAGCACTGCTGTAGGTATGTTGTGATTAAAAGTGGCATTTACATAGACTGTTGAACACCAACAAAAATGGTTCTAGTCAAACGAACAGAGCCTTGAAATGGTGAAAGCTTCAATAATAAAACTTGCATTTTCGGGAAACTGAGATGATGCCCTTTCAATTGACACCAGACACGTACTGATGTTACTAGGCCGTCGTTATAAGCGATCGATGTTAAAAAGCACTGCTGTAGGTATGTTGAGATTAAAAGTTGCATTTACATAGACTGTTGAACACAAACAAAATTGGTTCTAGTCATTCGGATATAACATTCAAATGGTGAAAGCTTCAATAATAAAACGTGAATAACGGAAAGCTGAGATGATGCCCTTTCATTTGACACCAGATACGTACTGATGTTACTAGACCCTTATTATAAGCGATCGATGTTTTAAAGCACTGCTGTAGGTATTTTGAGATTAAAAGTGGCATTTACATAGACTGTTGAACACCAACAAAATTGGTTCTAGTCATTCGGATATAGCATTCAAATGGTGAAAGCTTCAATAATAAAACGTGAATAACGGGAAGCTGAGATGATGCCCTTTCATTTGACACAAGGCACGTACTGATGTTACTAGGCCTTCGTTATGAGCGATCGATGTTTAAAAGCACTGATGTAGGTATGTTGTGATTAAAAGTGGCATTTACATAGACTGTTGAACACCAACAAAATTGGTTTTAGTCAAACGAACAGAGCCTTGAAATGGTGAAAGCTTCAATAATAAAACGTGAATAACGGAAAACTGAGATGATGCCCTTTCATTTGACATCAGACACGTACTGATGTTACTAGGCCGTCGTTATAAGCGATCGATGTTAAAAAGCACTGCTGTAGGTATGTTGAGATTAAAAGTTGCATTGATATAGACAATTGAACACAAACAAAATTGGTTCTAATCATTCGGACATAGCATTGAATTTGTGAAAGCTACTCTAATGAAACTTGCATTTTCGGGAAGCTGAGACGATGCATTATCAGTTGACACCTGACACGTACTGATGTTACTAGACCTTCATTATAAGCGATTGATGTTTAAAAGCACTGCTGTAGGTATGTTGTGATTAAAAGTGGCATTTACATAGACTGTTGAACACCAACAAAATTGGTTCTAGTCAAACGAACAGAGCCTTGAAATGGTGAAAGCTTCAATAATAAAACGTGAATAACGGAAAGCTAAGATGATGCCCTTTCATTTGACACCAGACACGTACTGAAGTTACTAGGCCTTCGTTATAAGCGATCGATGTTTATAAGTACTGCTGTAGGTATGTTGAGATTAAAAGTTGCATTTATATAGAAAATTGAACACAAACAAAATTGGTTCTAATCACTCTTACATATAATTGAATTTGTGAAAGCTACACTAATGAAACTTGCATTTTCGGGAAGCTGAGATGATGCCCTTTCATTTGACACAAGGCACGTACTGATGTTACTAGGCCTTCGTTATGAGCGATCGATGTTTAAAAGCACTGCTGTAGGTATGTGGTGATTAAAAGTGGCATTTACATGGACTGTTGAACACCAACAAAATTGGTTCTAGTCATTGGGACATAGCATTGAAATGGTGAAAGCTTCAATAATAAAACGTGAATAACGGAAAGCTGAGATGATGCCCTTTCATTTGACACCAGACACGTACTGATGTTACTAGACCCTTATTATAAGCGATCGATGTTTAAAAGCACTGCTGTAGGTATGTTGAGATTACAATTTGCATTTATATAGACAATTGAACACAAATAAAATTGGTTCTAATCATTCGGACATAGCATTGAATTTGTGAAAGCTAGACTAATGAAACTTGCATTTTCGGGAAGCTGAGATGATGCCCTTTCAATTGACACCAGGCAAGTACTAATGTTACTCGACCTTCATTACAAACGATCGATGTTTAAAAGCACTGCTGTAGGTATGTGGTGATTAAAAGTGGCATTTACATAGACTGTTGAACACCAACAAAATTGGTTCTAGTCATTCGGACATAGCATTGAAATGGTGAAAGCTTCAATAATAAAACGTGAATAACGGAAAGCTGAGATGATGCCCTTTCATTTGACACCAGACACGTACTGATGTTACTAGACCCTTATTATAAGCGATCGATGTTTCAAAGCACTGCTGTAGGTATTTTGAGATTAAAAGTGGCATTTACATAGACTGTTGAACACCAACAAAATTGGTTCTAGTCATTCGGATATAGCATTCAAATGGTGAAAGCTTCAATAATAAAACGTGAATAACGGAAAGCTGAGATGATGCCCTTTCATTTGACACCAGACACGTACTGATGTTACTAGGCCTTCGTTATAAGCGATCGATGTTTTAGAGCACTGCTGTAGGTATGTTGTGATTAAAAGTGGCATTTACATAGACTGTTGAACACCAACAAAATTGGTTCAAGTCAAACGAACAGAGCCTTGAAATGGTGAAATCTTCAATAATCAAACGTGAATAACGGAAAGCTGAGATGATGCCCTTTCATTTGACACGAGACACGTACTGATGTTAATAGGGCTTCGTAATAAGAGATCGATGTTTTAAAGCACTGCTGTAGGTATGTTGAGATTAAAAGGTTCCTTTATATAGACAATTGAACACAAACAAAATTGGTTCTAATCATTCGGACATAGCATTGAATTTGTGAAAGCTACACTAATGAAACTTGCAATTTCGGGAAGCTGAGATGATGCCCTTTCATTTGAAACCAGACACGTACTGATGTTACTAGACCTTCATTGTAAGCGATCGATGTTCAAAAGCACTGCTGTAGGTATGTTGTGATTAAAAGTGGCATTTACATAGACTGTTGAACATCAACAAATTGGTTCTAGTCATTCGGAGATAGCATTGGATAGGTGAAAGCTACACTAATGAAACTTGCATTTTCGGGAAGCTGAGATGATGCCCTTTCATTTGACACAAGGCACGTACTGATGTTACTAGGCCTTCGTTATGAGCGATCGATGTTTAAAAGCACTGCTGTTGGTATGTTGAGATTAAAAGTTGCATTTATATAGACAATGGAACACAAACAAAATTGGTTCTAATCTTTCGGACATAGCATTGAATTTGTGAAAGCTTCAATGATAAAACGTGAATTACGGAAAGTTGAGTTGATGCCCTTTCATTTGACACAAGGCACGTACTGATGTTACTAGGCCTTCGTTATGAGCGATCGATGGTTTAAAGCACTGCTGTAGGTATGTTGTGATTAAAAGTGGCATTTACATAGACTGTTCAACACCAACAAATTTGGTTCTAGTCATTCCGGCATAGCTTTGTAACGGTGAAAGGTATCCCTTTACACTTGCATTTTCGGGAAACTGAGATGATGCCCTTTCATTTGACACCAGACACGTACTGATGTTACTAGGCCTTCGTTATAACCGATCGATATTTAAAAATACTGCTTTAGGTATGTTGAGATTAAAAGTTGCGTTTATATAGACAATTGAACACAAACAAAATTGGTTCTAATCATTCGGACAAAGCCTTGAAATGGTGAAAGCTACAATAACAAAACTTGCATTTTCGGGAAGCTGAGATGATGCCCTTTCATTTGACACCAGGCACGTACTGATGTTACTAGGCCTTCGTTATAAGAGATCGATGGTTAAAAGCACTGCTGTAGGTATGTTGAGATTAAAAGTGGCATTTACATAGACTGATGAACACCAACAAAATTGGTTCTAGTCAAACGAACATATCCTTGAAATGGTGAAAGCTTCAATGATAAAACGTGAATTACGAAAGCTGAGATGATGCCCTTTCATTTGACACCAGACACGTACTGATGTTACTAGACCTTCATTATAAGCTATCGATGTTTAAAAGCACTGCTGTAGGTATGTTGTGATTAAAAGTTGCATTTACATAGACTGTTGAACACCAACAAAATCGATTCTAGTCATTCGGACATAGCATTCAAATGGTGAAAGCTTCAATAATAAAACGTGAATAACGGAAAGCTGAGATGATGCCCTTTCATTTGACACGAGACACGTACTGATGTTAATAGGGCTTCGTAATAAGAGATCGATGTTTTAAAGCACTGCTGTAGGTATGTTGAGATTAAAAGGTTCCTTTATATAGACAATTGAACACAAACAAAATTGGTTCTAATCATTCGGACATAGCATTGAATTTGTGAAAGCTACACTAATGAAACTTGCATTTTCGGGAAGCTGAGATGATGCCCTTTCATTTGAAACCAGACACGTACTGATGTTACTAGACCTTCATTGTAAGCGATCGATGTTCAAAAGCACTGCTGTAGGTATGTTGTGATTAAAAGTGGCATTTACATAGACTGTTGAACATCAACAAATTGGTTCTAGTCATTCGGAGATAGCATTGGATAGGTGAAAGCTACACTAATGAAACTTGCATTTTCGGGAAGCTGAGATGATGCCCTTTCATTTGACACAAGGCACGTACTGATGTTACTAGGCCTTCGTTATGAGCGATCGATGTTTAAAAGCACTGCTGTTGGTATGTTGAGATTAAAAGTTGCATTTATATAGACAATGGAACACAAACAAAATTGGTTCTAATCTTTCGGACATAGCATTGAATTTGTGAAAGCTTCAATGATAAAACGTGAATTACGGAAAGTTGAGTTGATGCCCTTTCATTTGACACAAGGCACGTACTGATGTTACTAGGCCTTCGTTATGAGCGATCGATGGTTTAAAGCACTGCTGTAGGTATGTTGTGATTAAAAGTGGCATTTACATAGACTGTTCAACACCAACAAATTTGGTTCTAGTCATTCCGGCATAGCTTTGTAACGGTGAAAGGTATCCCTTTACACTTGCATTTTCGGGAAACTGAGATGATGCCCTTTCATTTGACACCAGACACGTACTGATGTTACTAGGCCTTCGTTATAACCGATCGATATTTAAAAATACTGCTTTAGGTATGTTGAGATTAAAAGTTGCGTTTATATAGACAATTGAACACAAACAAAATTGGTTCTAATCATTCGGACAAAGCCTTGAAATGGTGAAAGCTACAATAACAAAACTTGCATTTTCGGGAAGCTGAGATGATGCCCTTTCATTTGACACCAGGCACGTACTGATGTTACTAGGCCTTCGTTATAAGAGATCGATGGTTAAAAGCACTGCTGTAGGTATGTTGAGATTAAAAGTGGCATTTACATAGACTGATGAACACCAAAAAAATTGGTTCTAGTCAAACGAACATATCCTTGAAATGGTGAAAGCTTCAATGATAAAACGTGAATTACGAAAGCTGAGATGATGCCCTTTCATTTGACACCAGACACGTACTGATGTTACTAGACCTTCATTATAAGCTATCGATGTTTAAAAGCACTGCTGTAGGTATGTTGTGATTAAAAGTGGCATTTACATAGACTATGACACCAACAAAATTGGTTCTAGTCATTCGGACATAGCATTGAAATGGTGAAAGCTTCAATAATAAAACGTGAATAACGGAAAGCTGAGATGATGCCCTTTCATTTGACACCAGATACGTACTGATGTTACTAGACCCTTATTATAAGCGATCGATGTTTCAAAGCACTGCTGTAGGTATTTTGAGATTAAAAGTGGCTTTTACATAGACTGTTGAACACCAACAAAATTGGTTCTAGTCATTCGGATATAGCATTCAAATGGTGAAAGCTTCAATAATAAAACGTGAATAACGGAAAGCTGAGATGATGCCCTTTCATTTGACACCAGACACGTACTGATGTTACTAGGCCGTCGTTATAAGCGATCGATGTTAAAAAGCACTGCTGTAGGTATGTTGAGATTAAAAGTTACATTTATATAGACAATTGAACACAAACAAAATTGGTTCTAATCATTCGGACATAGCATTGAATTGGTTAAAGCTTCAATAATAAAACGTGAATAACGGAAAGCTGAGATGATGCCCTTTCATTTGACACCAGATACGTACTGATGTTACTAGGCCTTCGTTATAAGGGATCGACGTTTATAAGTACTACTGTAGGTATGTTGTGATTAAAAGTGGCATTTACATAGACTATTGAACACCAACAAAATTGGTTCTATTCATTCGGACATAGCATTGAATTGGTTAAAGCTTCAATAATAAAACGTGAATAACGGAAAGCTGAGATGATGCCCTTTCATTTGATACAAGACACGTACTGATGTTACTAGACCCTTATTATAAGCGATCGATGTTTTAAAGCACTGCTGTAGGTATGTTGAGATTAAAAGTTGCATTTATATAGACAATTGAACACAAACAAAATTGGTTCTAATCATTCGGACATAGCATTGAATTTGTGAAAGCTACTCTAATGAAACTTGCATTTTCGGGAAGCTGAGATGATGCCCTTTCATTTGACACCAGACACGTACTGATGTTACTAGGCCTTCGTTATAAGCGATCGATGTTTATAAGTACTGCTGTAGGTATGTTGTGATTAAAAGTGGCATTTATATAGATAATTGAACACAAACAAAATTGGTTCAATTCATTCGAACATAGCCTTGAAATGGTGAAAGCTTCAATAATAAAACGTGAATTACGGAAAGCTGAGATGATGCCCTTTCATTTGACACCAGACACGTACTGATGTTACTAGACCCTTATTATAAGCGATCGATGTTTTAAAGCACTGCTGTAGGTATGTTGAGATTAAAAGTTGCATTTATAAAGACAATTGAACACAAAGAAAATTGGTTCTAATCATCCGGACATAGCATTGAATTTGTGAAAGCTACTCTAATGAAACTTGCATTTTCGGGAAGCTGAGATGATGCCCTTCAATTTGACACCAGACACGTACTGATGTTACTAGGCCTTCGTTATAAGCGATCGATGTTTATAAGTACTGCTGTAGGTATGCTGTGATTAGAAGTGGCATTTATATAGATAATTGAACACAAACAAAATTGGTTCTAATCATTCGGACAGAGCCTTGAAATGGTGAAAGCTACAATAACAAAACTCGCATTTTCGGGAAGCTGAGATGATGCCCTTTCATGTGACACCAGGCACGTACTGATGTTACTAGGCCGTCGTTATAAGAGATCGATGTTTAAAAGCACTGCTGTAGATATGTTCAGATTAAAAATTGCACTTACATAGACAGTTGAACACAATCAAAGTTGGTTCTAGTCATTCCGGCATAGCTTTGTAACGGTGAAAGCTATCCTATTAAACTTGCATTTTCGAGAAGCTCAGATGATGCCCTTTCATTTCACACCAAACACGAACTGATGTTACTAGACCTTCATTCTAAGCGATCGCTGTTGAAAAGCACTGCTGTAGGTATGTTGAGATTAAAAGTGGCATTTACATAGACTGATGAAATGGTGAAAGATTCAATGATAAAACGTGAATTACGGAAAGCTGAGATGATGCCCTTTCATTTGACACCAGACACGTACTGATGTTACAAGGCCGTCGTTATGAGCGATCGATGTTTAAAAGCACTGCTGTAGGTATGTTGTGATTAAAAGTGCCATTTACATAGACTGTTGAACACCAACAAAATTGGTTCTAGTCAAACGAACATAGCCTTGAAATGGTGAAAGCTTCAATAATAAAACGTGAATTACGGAAAGCTGAGATGATGCCCTTTCATTTGACACCAGACACGTACTGATGTTACTAGACCTTCATTATAAGCTATCGATGTTTAAAAGCACTGCTGTAGGTATGTTGAGATTAAAATCTCACTTTTATAGACAGTTGAACACGATCAAAGTCGGTACTAGTCATTCCGGCATAGCTTTGTAACGGTGAAAGGTATCCCATTAAACTTGCATTTTCTGGAAACTGAGATGATGCCCTTTCATTTCACACCAGACACGAACTGATGTTACTAGACCTTCGTTATAAGCGATCGATGTTTAAAAGCACTGCTGTAGGTATTTTGAGATTAAAAGTTGCATTTACATAGACTGTTGAACACCAACAAAATTGGTTCTAGTCAAACGAACATAGCCTTGAAATGGTGAATGCTTCAATAATAAAACGTGAATTACGGAAAGCTGAGATGATGCCCTTTCATTTGACACCAGACACGTACTGATGTTACTAGACCTTCATTATAAGCTATCGATGTTTAAAAGCACTGCTGTAGGTATGTTGAGATTAAAATCTCACTTTTATAGACAGTTGAACACAATCAAAGTCGGTACTAGTCATTCCGGCATAGCTTTGTAACGGTGAAAGGTATCCCATTAAACTTGCATTTTCGGGAAACTGAGATGATGCCCTTTCATTTCACACCAGACACGAACTGATGTTACTAGACCTTCGTTATAAGCGATCGATGTTTAAAAGCACTGCTGTAGGTATTTTGAGATTAAAAGTTGCTTTTACATAGACTGTTGAACACCAACAAAATTGGTTCTAGTCAAACGAACATAGCCTTGAAATGGTGAAAGCTTCAATAATAAAACGTGAATTACAGAAAGCTGACATGATGCCCTTTCATTTGACACAAGGCACGTACTGATGTTACTAGACCTTCATAATAAGCGATCGATGTTTAAAAGCACTGCTGTAGGTATGTTGTGATTAAAAGTGGCATTTACATAGACTATTGAACACCAACAAAATTTGCTTTAGTCATTCGGAGAAAGCATTGAAATGGTGAAAGCTTCAATAATAAAACGTGAATAACGGAAAGCTGAGATGATGCCCTTTCATTTGACACCAGACATGTACTGATGTTACTAGACCCTTATTTTAAGCGATCGATGTTTTAAAGCACTGCTGTAGGTATGTTGTGATTAAAAGTGGCATTTACATAGACTATTGAACACCAACAAAATTGGTTCTAGTCAAACGAACAGAGCCTTGAAATGGTGAAAGCTTCAATAATAAAATGTGAATAACGGAAAGCTGAGATGATGCCCTTTCATTTCACACCAGAAACGTACTGATGTTACTAGGCCTTCGTTATAAGCGATCGATGTTTTAAAGCACTGATGTAGGTATGTTGTGATTAAAAGTGGCATTTACATAGACTGTTGAACACCAACAAAATTGGTTCTAGTCAAACGTACAGAGCCTTGAAATGGTGAAAGCTTCAATAATAAAACGTGAATTACGGAAAGCTGAGATGTTGCCCTTTCATTTGACACCAGAAACGTACTGATGTTACTAGGCCTTCGTTATAAGCGATCGACGTTTATAAGTACTGCTGTAGGTATGTTGTGATTAAAAGTGGCATTTACATAGACTGTTGAACACCAACAAAATTGGTTCTAGTCAAACGTACAGAGCCTTGAAATTGCGAAAGCTTCAATAATAAAACGTGAATTACGGAAAGCTGAGATGATGCCCTTTCATTTGACACCAGACACGTACTGATGTTATTAGGCCTTCGTTATAAGCGATCGACGTTTATAAGTACTGCTGTAGGTATGTTGTGATTAAAAGTGGCATTTACATAGACTGTTGAACACCAACAAAATTGGTTCTAGTCAAACGAACAGAGCCTTGAAATGGTGAAAGCTTCAATAATGAAACTTGCATTTTCGGGAAGCTGACATGATGCCCTTTCATTTGACACAAGGCACGTACTAATGTTACTAGACCTTCATTTTAAGAAATCGATGTTTAAAAGCACTGCTGTAGGTATGTTGTGATTAAAAGTGGCATTTACATAGACTATTGACACCAACAAAATTGGTTCTAGTCATTCGGACATAGCATTGAAATGGTGAAAGCTTCAATAATAAAAGGTGAATAACGGAAAGCTGAGATGATGCCCTTTCATTTGACACCAGACACGTACTGATGATACTAGACCCTTATTATCAGCGATCGATGTTTTAAAGCACTGCTGTAGGTATGTTGAGATTAAAAGTTGCATTTATATAGACAATTGAACACAAACAAAATTGGTTCTAATCATTCGGACATAGCATTGAATTTGTGAAAGCTACTCTAATGAAACTTGCATTTTCGGGAAGCTGAGATGATGCCCTTTCATTTGACACCAGACACGTACTGATGTTACTAGGCGTTCGTTATTAGCGATCGATGTTTATAAGTACTGCTGTAGGTATGTTTTGATTAAAAGTGGCATTCATATAGATAATTGAACACAAACAAAATTGGTTCAATTCATTCGAACATAGCCTTGAAATGGTGAAAGCTTCAATAATAAAACGTGAATTACGGAAAGCTGAGATGATGCCCTTTCATTTGACACCAGACACGTACTGATGTTACTAGACCCTTATTATAAGCGATCGATGTTTTAAAGCACTGCTGTAGGTATGTTGAGATTAAAAGTTGCATTTATAAAGACAATTGAACACAAAGAAAATTGGTTCTAATCATCCGGACATAGCATTGAATTTGTGAAAGCTACTCTAATGAAACTTGCATTTTCGGGAAGCTGAGATGATGCCCTTCAATTTGACACCAGACACGTACTGATGTTACTAGGCCTTCGTTATAAGCGATCGATGTTTATAAGTACTGCTGTAGGTATGTTGTGATTAAAAGTGGCATTTATATAGATAATTGAACACAAACAAAATTGGTTCTAATCATTCGGACAGAGCCTTGAAATGGTGAAACTACAATAACAAAACTCGCATTTTCGGGAAGCTGAGATGATGCCCTTTCATTTGACACCAGGCACGTACTGATGTTACTAGGCCGTCGTTATAAGAGATCGATGTTTAAAAGCACTGCTGTAGATATGTTCAGATTAAAAATTGCACTTACATAGACAGTTGAACACAATCAAAGTTGGTTCTAGTCATTCCGGCATAGCTTTGTAACGGTGAAAGCTATCCTATTAAACTTGCATTTTCGAGAAGCTCAGATGATGCCCTTTCATTTCACACCAAACACGAACTGATGTTACTAGACCTTCATTCTAAGCGATCGCTGTTGAAAAGCACTGCTGTAGGTATGTTGAGATTAAAAGTGGCATTTACATAGACTGATGAACACCAACAAAATTGGTTCTAGTCAAACGAACATATCCTTGAAATGGTGAAAGCTTCAATGATAAAACGTGAATTACGGAAAGCTGAGATGATGCCCTTTCATTTGACACCAGACACGTACTGATGTTACTAGACCTTCATTATAAGCTATCGATGTTTAAAAGCACTGCTGTAGGTAAAAAAATTGGTTCTGGTCATTCGGACATAGCATTCAAATGGTGAAAGCTTTAATAATAAAAAGGGAATAACGGAAAGCTGAGATGATGCCCTTTCATTTGACACCAGACACGTACTGATGTTACAAGGCCGTCGTTATAAGCGATCGATGTTTATAAGTACTGCTGTAGGTATGTTGAGATTTAAAGTTGCATTTATATAGACAATTGAACACAAACAAAATTGGTTCTAATCATTCGGACATAGCATTGAATTTGTGAAAGCTACTCTAATGAAACTTGCATTTTCGGGAAGCTGAGATGATGCCCTTTCATTTGACACAAGGCACGTACTGATGTTTCTAGGCCTTCGTTATGAGCGATCGATGTTTAAAAGCACTGCTGTAGGTATGTTGAGATTAAAAGTTTCATTTACATAGACTGTTGAACAACAACAAAATTGGTTCTAGTCAAACGTACAGAGCCTTGAAATGGTGAAAGCTTCAATAATAATACGTGAAATACGGAAAGCTGAGATGATGCCCTTTCATTTGACACCAGACACGTACTGATGTTACTAGACCTTCATTATAAGCGATCGATGTTTAAAAGCACTGCTGTAGGTATGTTGAGATTAAAAGTTGCATTTATATAGACAATTGAACACAAACAAAATTGGTTCTAATCATTCGGACATAGCATTGAATTTGTGACAGCTTCAATGATAAAACGTGAATTACAGAAAGCTGAGATGATGCCCTTTCATTTGAAACCAGACACGTACTGATGTTACTAGGCCTTCATTGTAAGCGATCGATGTTCAAAAGCACTGCTGTAGGTATGTTCAGATTAAAAGTGGCATTTACATAGACTGTGGAACACAAACAAAATTGCTTCTAGTCATTCCGGCATAGCTTTGTAACGGTGAAAGGTATCCCATTAATCTTGCATTTTCGGGAAGCTGAGATGATGCCCTTTCATTTCACACCAGACACGAACTGATGTTGCTAGACCTTCATTATAAGCGATCGATGTTTAAAAGCACTGCTGTAGGTATGTTGAGATTAAAAGTGGCATTTACATAGACTGTTGAACATCAACAAAATTGGTTCTAGTCATTCGGACATAGCATTGGATAGGTGAAAGCTATACTAATGAAACTTGCATTTCCGGGAAGCTGAGATGATGCCCTTTCATTTGACACCAGACACGTACTGATGTTACTAGGCCTTCGTTATGAGCGATCGATGTTTAAAAGCACTGCTGTAGGTATGTTGTGATTAAAAGTGCCATTTACATAGACTGTTGAACACCAACAAAATTGGTTCTAGTCAAACGAACATAGCCTTGAAATGGTGAAAGCTTCAATAATAAAACGTGAATTACGGAAAGCTGAGATGATGCCCTTTCATTTGACACCAGACACGTACTGATGTTACTAGACCTTCATTATAAGCTATCGATGTTTAAAAGCACTGCTGTAGGTATGTTGAGATTAAAATCTCACTTTTATAGACAGTTGAACACGATCAAAGTCGGTACTAGTCATTCCGGCATAGCTTTGTAACGGTGAAAGGTATCCCATTAAACTTGCATTTTCTGGAAACTGAGATGATGCCCTTTCATTTCACACCAGACACGAACTGATGTTACTAGACCTTCGTTATAAGCGATCGATGTTTAAAAGCACTGCTGTAGGTATTTTGAGATTAAAAGTTGCATTTACATAGACTGTTGAACACCAACAAAATTGGTTCTAGTCAAACGAACATAGCCTTGAAATGGTGAAAGCTTCAATAATAAAACGTGAATTACGGAAAGCTGAGATGATGCCCTTTCATTTGACACCAGACACGTACTGATGTTACTAGACCTTCATTATAAGCTATCGATGTTTAAAAGCACTGCTGTAGGTATGTTGAGATTAAAATCTCACTTTTATAGACAGTTGAACACAATCAAAGTCGGTACTAGTCATTCCGGCATAGCTTTGTAACGGTGAAAGGTATCCCATTAAACTTGCATTTTCGGGAAACTGAGATGATGCCCTTTCATTTGACACCAGACACGAACTGATGTTACTAGACCTTCGTTATAAGCGATCGATGTTTAAAAGCACTGCTGTAGGTATTTTGAGATTAAAAGTTGCTTTTACATAGACTGTTGAACACCAACAAAATTGGTTCTAGTCAAACGAACATAGCCTTGAAATGGTGAAAGCTTCAATAATAAAACGTGAATTACAGAAAGCTGACATGATGCCCTTTCATTTGACACAAGGCACGTACTGATGTTACTAGACCTTCATAATAAGCGATCGATGTTTAAAAGCACTGCTGTAGGTATGTTGTGATTAAAAGTGGCATTTACATAGACTATTGAACACCAACAAAATTTGCTTTAGTCATTCGGAGAAAGCATTGAAATGGTGAAAGCTTCAATAATAAAACGTGAATAACGGAAAGCTGAGATGATGCCCTTTCATTTGACACCAGACACGTACTGATGTTACTAGACCCTTATTTTAAGCGATCGATGTTTTAAAGCACTGCTGTAGGTATGTTGTGATTAAAAGTGGCATTTACATAGACTATTGAACACCAACAAAATTGGTTCTAGTCAAACGAACAGAGCCTTGAAATGGTGAAAGCTTCAATAATAAAACGTGAATAACGGAAAGCTGAGATTATGCCCTTTCATTTGACACCAGAAACGTACTGATGTTACTAGGCCTTCTTTATAAGCGATCGATGTTTTAAAGCACTGATGTAGGTATGTTGTGATTAAAAGTGGCATTTACATAGACTGTTGAACACCAACAAAATTGGTTCTAGTCAAACGTACAGAGCCTTGAAATGGTGAAAGCTTCAATAATAAAACGTGAATTACGGAAAGCTGAGATGTTGCCCTTTCATTTGACACCAGAAACGTACTGATGTTACTAGGCCTTCGTTATAAGCGATCGACGTTTATAAGTACTGCTGTAGGTATGTTGTGATTAAAAGTGGCATTTACATAGACTGTTGAACACCAACAAAATTGGTTCTAGTCAAACGTACAGAGCCTTGAAATTGCGAAAGCTTCAATAATAAAACGTGAATTACGGAAAGCTGAGATGATGCCCTTTCATTTGACACCAGACACGTACTGATGTTATTAGGCCTTCGTTATAAGCGATCGACGTTTATAAGTACTGCTGTAGGTATGTTGTGATTAAAAGTGGCATTTACATAGACTGTTGAACACCAACAAAATTGGTTCTAGTCAAACGAACAGAGCCTTGAAATGGTGAAAGCTTCAATAATGAAACTTGCATTTTCGGGAAGCTGACATGATGCCCTTTCATTTGACACAAGGCACGTACTAATGTTACTAGACCTTCATTTTAAGAAATCGATGTTTAAAAGCACTGCTGTAGGTATGTTGTGATTAAAAGTGGCATTTACATAGACTATTGACACCAACAAAATTGGTTCTAGTCATTCGGACATAGCATTGAAATGGTGAAAGCTTCAATAATAAAAGGTGAATAACGGAAAGCTGAGATGAAGCCCTTTCATTTGACACCAGACACGTACTGATGATACTAGACCCTTATTATCAGCGATCGATGTTTTAAAGCACTGCTGTAGGTATGTTGAGATTAAAAGTTGCATTTATATAGACAATTGAACACAAACAAAATTGGTTCTAATCATTCGGACATAGCATTGAATTTGTGAAAGCTACTCTAATGAAACTTGCATTTTCGGGAAGCTGAGATGATACCCTTTTAATTTACACGAGGCACGTACTAATGTTACCAGACCTACATTATAAGCGATCGATGTTTAAAAGCACTGCTGTAGGTATGTTGTGATTAAAAGTGACATTTACATAGACTGTTGAACACCAACAAAACTGGTTCTAGTCAAACGAACAGAGCCTTGAAATGGTGAAAGCTTCAATAATAAAACGTGAATAACGGAAAGCTGAGATGATGCCCTTTCATTTGACACCAGACACGTACTGATGTTACTAGGCCTTCGTTATAAACGATCAATGTTTATAAGTACTGCTGTAGGTATGTTGAGATTTAAAGTTGCATTTATATAGACAATTGAACACAAACAAAATTGGTTCTAATCATTCGGACATAGCATTGAATTTGTGAAAGCTACTCTAATGAAACTTGCATTTTCGGGAAGCTGAGATGATGCCCTTTCAATTGACACCAGGCACGTACTGATGTTACTAGACCTTCATTATAAGCGATCGATGTTTAAAAGCACTGCTGTAGGTATGTTGTGATTAAAAGTGGCATTTACATAGACTGTTGAACACCAACAAAACTGGTTCTAGTCAAACGAACAGAGCCTTGAAATGGTGAAAGCTTCAATAATAAAACGTGAATAACGGAAAGCTGAGATGATGCCCTTTCATCTGACACCAGACACGTACTGATGTTACTAGGCCTTCGTCATAAGCGATCGATGTTTATAAGTACTGCTGTAGGTATGTTGTGATTAAAAGTGGCATTTATATAGACAATTGAACACAAACAAAATTTGTTCTAATCATTCGGACAAAGCATTGAATTTGTGAAAGCTACTCTAATGAAACTTGCATTTTCGGGAAGCTGAGATGATGCCCTTTCATTTGACACAAGGCACGGACTGATGTTACTAGGCCTTCGTGATGGGCGATCGATGTTTAAGAGCACTGCTGTATGTATGTTGAGATGAAACGTGGCATTCACATAGACCGTTGAACACAAACAAAGTTGGTTCTAGTCATTCGAACATAGCCTTGAAATGGTGAAAGCTTCAATAATAAAACGTGAATTACGGAAAGCTGAGATGATGCCCTTTCATTTGACACCAGACACGTACTGATGTTACTAGACCCTTATTATAAGCGATCGATGTTTTAAAGCACTGCTGTAGGTATCGTGTGATTAAAAGTGGCATTTACATAGACTGTTGAACAACAACAAAATAGGTTCTAGTCAAACGAACAGAGCCTTGAAATGGTGAAAGCTTCAATAATAAAACGTGAATAACGGAAAGCTGAGATGATGCCCTTTCATTTGACACCAGACACATACTGATGTTACTAGGCCTTCGTTATAAGCGATCGATGTTTATAAGTACTGCTGTAGGTATGCTGAGATTAAAAGTGGCATTTATATAGACAATTGAACACAAACAAAATTTGTTCTAATCATTCGGACATAGCATTGAATTTGTGAAAGCTACTCTAATGAAACTTGCATTTTCGGGAAGCTGAGATGATGCCCTTTCATTTGACACAAGGCACGGACTAATGTTACTAGGCCTTCGTGACGGGCGATCGATGTTTAAGAGCACTGCTGTATGTATGTTGATATGAAACGTTGCATTCACATAGACCGTTGAACACAAACAAAGTTGGTTCCAGTCATTCGAACATAGCCTTGAAATGGTGAAACCGTCAATAATAAAACGTGAATAACGGAAAGCTAAGATGATGCCCTTTCATTTAAAACCAGACACGTACTGATGTTACTAGGCCGTCGTTATAAGCGATCGATGTTTATAAGTACTGCTGTAGTTATGTTGAGATTAAAAGTTGCATTTATAAAGACAATTCAACACAAACAAAATTGGTTCTAATCATTCGGACATAGCATTGAATTTGTGAAAGCTACTCTAATGAAACTTGCATTTTCGGGAAGCTGAGATGATGCCCTTTCAATTGACACCAGGCACGTACTGATGTTACTAGACCCTTATTATAAGCGATCGATGTTGTAAAGCACTGCTGTAGGTATGTTGAGATTAAAAGTTGCATTGATAAAGACAATTCAACACAAACAAAATTGGTTCTAATCATTCGGACATAGCATTGAATTTGTGAAAGCTACTCTAATGAAACTTGCATTTTCGGGAAGCTGAGATGATGCCCTTTCAATTGACACCAGGCACGTACTGATGTTACTAGACCTTCATTATAAGCGATCGATGTTTAAAAGCACTGCTGTAGGTATGTTGTGATTAAAAGTGGCATTTACATAGACTGTTGAACACCAACAAAACTGGTTCTAGTCAAACGAACAGAGCCATGAAATGGTGAAAGCTTCAATGATAAAACTTGAATAACGGAAAGCTGAGATGATGCCCTTTCCTTTGACACCAGACACGTACTGATGTTACTAGGCCTTCGTCATAAGCGATCGATGTTTATAAGTACTGCTGTAGGTATGTTGTGATTAAAAGTGGGATTTATATAGACAATTGAACACAAACAAAATTTGTTCTAATCATTCGGACAAAGCATTGAATTTGTGAAAGCTACTCTAATGAAACTTGCATTTTCGGGAAGCTAAGATGATGCCCTTTCATTTAAAACCAGACACGTACTGATGTTACTAGGCCGTCGTTATAAGCGATCGATGTTTATAAGTACTGCTGTAGTTATGTTGAGATTAAAAGTTGCATTTATAAAACAATTCAACACAAACAAAATTGGTTCTAATCATTCGGACATAGCATTGAATTTGTGAAAGGTACTCTAATGAAACTTGCATTTTCGGGAAGCTGAGATGATGCCCTTTCAATTGACACCAGGCACGTACTGATGTTACTAGACCCTTATTATAAGCGATCGATGTTGTAAAGCACTGCTGTAGGTATGTTGAGATTAAAAGTTGCATTTATAAAGACAATTCAACACAAACAAAATTGGTTCTAATCATTCGGACATAGCATTGAATTTGTGAAAGCTACTCTAATGAAACTTGCATTTTCGGGAAGCTGAGATGATGCCCTTTCAATTGACACCAGGCACGTACTGATGTTACTAGACCTTCATTATAAGCGATCGATGTTTAAAAGCACTGCTGTAGGTATGTTGTGATTAAAAGTGGCATTTACATAGACTGTTGAACACCAACAAAACTGGTTCTAGTCAAACGAACAGAGCCTTGAAATGGTGAAAGCTTCAATAATAAAACGTGAATAACGGAAAGCTGAGATGATGCCCTTTCCTTTGACACCAGACACGTACTGATGTTACTAGGCCTTCGTCATAAGCGATCGATGTTTATAAGTACTGCTGTAGGTATGTTGTGATTAAAAGTGGGATTTATATAGACAATTGAACACAAACAAAATTTGTTCTTATCATTCGGACAAAGCATTGGATTTGTGAAAGCTACTCTAATGAAACTTGCATTTTCGGGAAGCTGAGATGATGCCCTTTCATTTGACACAAGGCACGGACTGATGTTACTAGGCCTTCGTGATGGGCGATCGATGTTTAAGAGCACTGCTGTATGTATGTTGAGATGAAACGTGGCATTCACATAGACCGTTGAACACAAACAAAGTTGGTTCTAGTCATTCGAACATAGCCTTGAAATGGTGAAAGCTTCAATAATAAAACGTGAATTACGGAAAGCTGAGATGATGCCCTTTCATTTGACACCAGACACGTACTGATGTTACTAGACCCTTATTATAAGCGATCGATGTTTTAAAGCACTGATGTAGGTATGTTGTGATTAAAAGTGGCATTTACATAGACTGTTGAACACCAACAAAATAGGTTCTAGTCAAACGAACAGAGCCTTGAAATGGTGAAAGCTTCAATAATAAAACGTGAATAACGGAAAGCTGAGATGATGCCCTTTCATTTGACACCAGACACATACTGATGTTACTAGGCCTTCGTTATAAGCGATCGATGTTTATAAGTACTGCTGTAGGTATGTTGTGATTAAAAGTGGCATTTATATAGACAATAGAACACAAACAAAATTGGTTCTAATCATTCGGACATAGCATTGAATTTGTGAAAGCTACTCTAATGAAACTTGCATTTTCGGGAAGCTGAGATGATGCCCTTTCATTTGACACAAGGCACGGACTAATGTTACTAGGCCTTCGTGACGGGCGATCGATGTTTAAGAGCACTGCTGTATGTATGTTGATATGAAACGTGGCATTCACATAGACCATTGAACATAAACAAAGTTGGTTCCAGTCATTCGAACATAGCCTTGAAATGGTGAAACCTTCAATAATAAAACGTGAATAACGGAAAGCTAAGATGATGCCCTTTCATTTGACACCAGACACGTACTGATGTTACTAGGCCGTCGTTATAAGCGATCGATGTTTATAAGTACTGCTGTAGTTATGTTGAGATTAAAAGTTGCATTTATATAGACAATTCAACACAAACAAAATTGGTTCTAATCATTCGGACATAGCATTGAATTTGTGAAAGCTACTCTAATGAAACTTGCATTTTCGGGAAGCTGAGATGATGCCCTTTCAATTGACACCAGGCACGTACTGATGTTACTAGACCCTTATTATAAGCGATCGATGTTGTAAAGCACTGCTGTAGGTATGTTGTGATTAAATGTGACATTTACATAGACTGTTGAACACCAACAAAATAGGTTCTAGTCAAACGAACAGAGCCTTGAAATGGTGAAAGCTTCAATAATAAAACGTGAATAACGGAAAGCTGAGATGATGCCCTTTCATTTGACACCAGACACGTACTGATGTTACTAGGCCTTCGTTATAAGCGATCGACGTTTATAAGTACTGCTGTAGGTATGTTGAGATTAAAAGTTGCATTTATATAGACAATTGAACACAAACAAAATTGGTTCTAATCATTCGGACATAGCATTGAATTTGTGAAAGGTACTCTAATGAAACTTGCATTTTCGGGAAGCTGAGATGATGCCCTTTCATTTGACACCAGGCACGTACTGATGTTACTAGACCTTCGTTATAAGCGATCGATGTATTAAAGCAATTCTGTGGGTATGTTGAGATTAAAAGTGGCATTTACATAGACTGTTGAACACCAACAAAATGCTTCTAGTCAAACGAACAGAGCCTTGAAATGGTGAAAGCTTCAATAATAAATTGTGAATAACGGAAAGCTGAGATGATGCCCTTTCATTTGACACCAGACACGTACTGATGTTACTAGGCCTTCGTTATAAGCGATCGACGTTTATAAGTACTGCTGTAGGTATGTTGAGATTAAAAGTTGCATTTATATAGACAATTGAACACAAACAAAATTGGTTCTAATCATTCGGACATAGCATTGAATTTGTGAAAGCTACTCTTATGAAACTTGCATTTTCGGGAAGCTGAGATGATGCCCTTTCATTTGACACCAGGCACGTACTGATGTTACTAGACCTTCGTTATAAGCGATCGATGTATTAAAGCACTGCTGTAGGTATGTTGAGATTAAAAGTGGCATTTACATAGACTGTTGAACATCAACAAAATGGTTCTAGTCAAACGAACAGAGCTTTGAAATGGTGAAAGCTTCAATAATAAAACGTGAATAACGGGAAGCTGAGATGATGCACTTTCATTTGACACCAGACACGTACTGATGTTACTAGGCCTTCGTTATAAGCGATCGATGTTTATAAGTACTGCTGTAAGTATGCTGAGATTAAAAGTTGCATTTATATAGACAATTGAACAAAAACAAAATTGTTCTAATCATTCGGACATAGCATTGAATTTGTGAAAGGTACTCTAATGAAACTTGCATTTTCGGGAAGCTGAGATGATGCCCTTTCAATTGACACCAGGCACGTACTGATGTTACTAGACCCTTATTATAAGCGATCGATGTTGTAAAGCACTGCTGTAGGTATGTTGAGATTAAAAGTTGCATTTATAAAGACAATTCAACACAAACAAAATTGGTTCTAATCATTCGGACATAGCATTGAATTTGTGAAAGCTACTCTAATGAAACTTGCATTTTCGGGAAGCTGAGATGATGCCCTTTCAATTGACACCAGGCACGTACTGATGTTACTAGACCTTCATTATAAGCGATCGATGTTTAAAAGCACTGCTGTAGGTATGTTGTGATTAAAAGTGGCATTTACATAGACTGTTGAACACCAACAAAACTGGTTCTAGTCAAACGAACAGAGCCTTGAAATGGTGAAAGCTTCAATAATAAAACGTGAATAACGGAAAGCTGAGATGATGCCCTTTCCTTTGACACCAGACACGTACTGATGTTACTAGGCCTTCGTCATAAGCGATCGATGTTTATAAGTACTGCTGTAGGTATGTTGTGATTAAAAGTGGGATTTATATAGACAATTGAACACAAACAAAATTTGTTCTTATCATTCGGACAAAGCATTGAATTTGTGAAAGCTACTCTAATGAAACTTGCATTTTCGGGAAGCTGAGATGATGCCCTTTCATTTGACACAAGGCACGGACTGATGTTACTAGGCCTTCGTGATGGGCGATCGATGTTTAAGAGCACTGCTGTATGTATGTTGAGATGAAACGTGGCATTCACATAGACCGTTGAACACAAACAAAGTTGGTTCTAGTCATTCGAACATAGCCTTGAAATGGTGAAAGCTTCAATAATAAAACGTGAATTACGGAAAGCTGAGATGATGCCCTTTCATTTGACACCAGACACGTACTGATGTTACTAGACCCTTATTATAAGCGATCGATGTTTTAAAGCACTGATGTAGGTATGTTGTGATTAAAAGTGGCATTTACATAGACTGTTGAACACCAACAAAATAGGTTCTAGTCAAACGAACAGAGCCTTGAAATGGTGAAAGCTTCAATAATAAAACGTGAATAACGGAAAGCTGAGATGATGCCCTTTCATTTGACACCAGACACATACTGATGTTACTAGGCCTTCGTTATAAGCGATCGATGTTTATAAGTACTGCTGTAGGTATGTTGTGATTAAAAGTGGCATTTATATAGACAATAGAACACAAACAAAATTGGTTCTAATCATTCGGACATAGCATTGAATTTGTGAAAGCTACTCTAATGAAACTTGCATTTTCGGGAAGCTGAGATGATGCCCTTTCATTTGACACAAGGCACGGACTAATGTTACTAGGCCTTCGTGACGGGCGATCGATGTTTAAGAGCACTGCTGTATGTATGTTGATATGAAACGTGGCATTCACATAGACCATTGAACATAAACAAAGTTGGTTCCAGTCATTCGAACATAGCCTTGAAATGGTGAAACCTTCAATAATAAAACGTGAATAACGGAAAGCTAAGATGATGCCCTTTCATTTGACACCAGACACGTACTGATGTTACTAGGCCGTCGTTATAAGCGATCGATGTTTATAAGTACTGCTGTAGTTATGTTGAGATTAAAAGTTGCATTTATATAGACAATTCAACACAAACAAAATTGGTTCTAATCATTCGGACATAGCATTGAATTTGTGAAAGCTACTCTAATGAAACTTGCATTTTCGGGAAGCTGAGATGATGCCCTTTCAATTGACACCAGGCACGTACTGATGTTACTAGACCCTTATTATAAGCGATCGATGTTGTAAAGCACTGCTGTAGGTATGTTGTGATTAAATGTGACATTTACATAGACTGTTGAACACCAACAAAATAGGTTCTAGTCAAACGAACAGAGCCTTGAAATGGTGAAAGCTTCAATAATAAAACGTGAATAACGGAAAGCTGAGATGATGCCCTTTCATTTGACACCAGACACGTACTGATGTTACTAGGCCTTCGTTATAAGCGATCGACGTTTATAAGTACTGCTGTAGGTATGTTGAGATTAAAAGTTGCATTTATATAGACAATTGAACACAAACAAAATTGGTTCTAATCATTCGGACATAGCATTGAATTTGTGAAAGGTACTCTAATGAAACTTGCATTTTCGGGAAGCTGAGATGATGCCCTTTCATTTGACACCAGGCACGTACTGATGTTACTAGACCTTCGTTATAAGCGATCGATGTATTAAAGCAATTCTGTGGGTATGTTGAGATTAAAAGTGGCATTTACATAGACTGTTGAACACCAACAAAATGCTTCTAGTCAAACGAACAGAGCCTTGAAATGGTGAAAGCTTCAATAATAAATTGTGAATAACGGAAAGCTGAGATGATGCCCTTTCATTTGACACCAGACACGTACTGATGTTACTAGGCCTTCGTTATAAGCGATCGACGTTTATAAGTACTGCTGTAGGTATGTTGAGATTAAAAGTTGCATTTATATAGACAATTGAACACAAACAAAATTGGTTCTAATCATTCGGACATAGCATTGAATTTGTGAAAGCTACTCTTATGAAACTTGCATTTTCGGGAAGCTGAGATGATGCCCTTTCATTTGACACCAGGCACGTACTGATGTTACTAGACCTTCGTTATAAGCGATCGATGTATTAAAGCACTGCTGTAGGTATGTTGAGATTAAAAGTGGCATTTACATAGACTGTTGAACATCAACAAAATGGTTCTAGTCAAACGAACAGAGCTTTGAAATGGTGAAAGCTTCAATAATAAAACGTGAATAACGGGAAGCTGAGATGATGCACTTTCATTTGACACCAGACACGTACTGATGTTACTAGGCCTTCGTTATAAGCGATCGATGTTTATAAGTACTGCTGTAAATATGCTGAGATTAAAAGTTGCATTTATATAGACAATTGAACAAAAACAAAATTGTTCTAATCATTCGGACATAGCATTGAATTTGTGAAAGCTACTCTAATGAAACTTGCATTTTCGGGAAGCTGAGATAATGCCCTTTCAATTGACACAAGGCACGTACTGATGTTTCTAGACCTTCATTATAAACGATCGATGTTTAAAAGCACTGCTGTAGGTATGTTGAGATTAAAAATCTCACTTATATAGACAGTTGAACACAATCAAAGTTGGTACTAGTCATTCCGGCATAGCTTTGTAACGGTGAAAGGTATCCCATTAAACTTGCATTTTCGGGAAACTGAGATGATGCCCTTTCATTTCACACCAGACACGAACTGATGTTACTAGACCTTCGTTATATGCGATCGACGTTTATAAGTACTGCTGTAGGTATGTTGTGATTAAAAGTGGCATTTACATAGACTGTTGAACACCAACAAAATTGGTTTTAGTCAAACGAACAGAGCCTTGAAATGGTGAAAGCTTCAATAATAAAACGTGAATAACGGAAAACTGAGATGATGCCCTTTCATTTGACATCAGACACGTACTGATGTTACTAGGCCTTCGTTATAAGCGATCGATGTTAAAAAGCACTGCTGTAGGTATGTTGTGATTAAAAGTGGCATTTACATAGACTGTTGAACACCAACAACATTGGTTCTAGTCAAACGAACAGAGCCTTGAAATTGTGAAAGCTTCAATAATAAAACGTGAATAACGGAAAGCTGAGATGATGCCCTTTCATTTGACACCAGACACGTACCGATGTTACTAGACCCTTATTATAAGCGATCGATGTTTTAAAGCACTGCTGTAGGTATGTTGTGATTAAAAGTGGCATTTACATAGACTGTTGAACACCAACAAAATTGGTTCTAGTCAAACGAACAGAGCCTTGAAATGGTGAAAGCTTCAATAATAAAACGTGAATAACGGAAAGCTGAGATGATGCCCTTTCATTTGACACCAGACACGTACTGATGTTACTAGACCTTCGTTATAAGCGATCGATGTTTTAAAGCACTGCTGTGGGTATGTTGTGATTAAAAGGGGCATTTACATAGACAGTTGCACATCAACAAAATTGGTTCTAGTCAAACGTACAGAGCCTTGAAATGGTGAAAGCTTCAATAATAATACTTGAATTACGGAAAGCTGAGATGATGCCCTTTCATTTGACACCAGACACGTACTGATGTTACTAGGCCTTCGTTATAAGAAATCGACGTTTATAAGTACTGCTGTAGGTATGTTGTGATTAAAAGTGGCATTTACATAGACTATTGAACACCAACAAAATTGGTTCTAGTCAAACGAACAGAGCCTTGAAATGGTGAAAGCTTCAATGATAAAACGTGAATTACGGAAAGCTGAGATGATGCCCTTTCATTTGACACCAGACACGTACTGATGTTACTAGACCCTTATTATAAGCGATCGATGTTTTAAAGCACTGCTGTAGGTATGTTGTGATTAAAAGTGGCATTTACATAGACTGTTGAACACCAACAAAATTGGTTCTAGTCATTCGGACAGAGCATTGAAATGGTGAAAGCTTCAATAATAAATCGTGAATAACGGAAATCTGAGATGATGCCCTTTCATTTGACACCAGACACGTACTGATGTTACCAGACCTTCATTATAAGCTATCGATGTTTAAAAGCACTGCTGTAGGTATGTTGAGATTAAAAATCTCACTTATATAGACAGTTGAACACAATTAAAGTTAGTACTAGTCATTCCGGCATAGCTTTGTAACGGTGAAAGGTATCCCATTAAACTTGCGTTTTCGGGAAACTGAGATGATGCCCTTTCATTTCACACCAGACACGAACTGATGTTACTAGACCTTCGTTATAAGCGATCGACGTTTATAAGTACTGCTGTAGGTATGTTGTGATTAAAAGGGGCATTTACATAGACAGTTGCACATCAACAAAATTGGTTCTAGTCAAACGTACAGAGCCTTGAAATGGTGAAAGCTTCAATAATAATACGTGAATTACGGAAAGCTGAGATGATGCCCTTTCACTTGACAACAGACACGTACTGATGTTACTAGGCCTTCGTTATAAGCGATCGACGTTTATAAGTACTGCTGTAGGTATGTTGTGATTAAAAGTGGCATTTACATAGACTATTGAACACCAACAAAATAGGTTCTAGTCAAACGAACAGAGCCTTGAAATGGTGAAAGCTTCAATGATAAAACGTGAATTACGGAAAGCTGAGATGATGCCCTTTCATTTGACACCAGACACGTACTGATGTTACTAGACCTTCATTATAAGCTATCGATGTTTAAAAGCAGTGCTGTAGGTATGTTGTGATTAAAAGTGGCATTTACATAGACTGTTGAACACCAACAAAACTGGTTCTAGTCATTCGGACATAGCATTGAATTTGTGAAAGCTACTCTAATGAAACTTGCATTTTCGGGAAGCTGAGATGATGCCCTTTTATTTGACACAAGGCACGTACTGATGTTACTAGGCCTTCGTGATGAGCGATCGATGTTTAAGAGCACTGCTGTATGTATGTTGAGATGAAAAGTGGCATTAACATAGACCGTTGAACACAAACAAAGTTGGTTCTAGTCATTCGAACATAGCCTTGAAATGGTGAAAGCTACACTATTAAAACTTGCATTTTCGGGAAGCTGAGATGATGCCCTTTCATTTGACACAAGGCACGTACTGATGTTACTAGTTCGTCGTTATAAGCGATCGATGTTAAAAAGCACTGCTGTAGGTATTTTGAGATTAAAAGTTGCATTTATATAGACAATTGAACACAAACAAAATTGGTTCTAATCATTCGGACATAGCATTGAATTTGTGAAAGCTACTCTAATGAAACTTGCATTTTCGGGAAGCTGAGATGATACCCTTTTAATTTACACGAGGCACGTACTAATGTTACCAGACCTACATTATAAGCGATCGATGTTTAAAAGCACTGCTGTAGGTATGTTGTGATTAAAGGTGGCATTTACATAGACTGTTGAACACCAACAAAATTGGTTCTAGTCATTCGGACAGAGCATTGAAATGGTGAAAGCTTCAATAATAAATCGTGAATAACGGAAATCTGAGATGATGCCCTTTCATTTGACACCAGACACGTACTGATGTTACTAGACCTTCATTATAAGCGATCGATGTTTAAAAGCACTGCTGTAGGTATGTTGTGATTAAAAGTGGCATTTACATAGACTGTTGAACACCAACAAAATTGGTTCTAATCATTCGGACATAGCATTGAATTTGTGAAAGCTTCAATGATAAAACGTGAATTACGGAAAGCTGAGATGATGCCCTTTCATTTGAAACCAGACACGTACTGATGTTACTAGACCTTCATTGTAACCGATCGATGTTCCAAAGCACTGCTGTAGGTATGTTTTGATTAAAAGTGGCATTTACATAGACTGTTGAACATCAACAAAATTGGTTCTAGTCATTCGGACATAGCATTGAATAGGTGAAAGCTACACTAATGAAACTTGCATTTTCGGGAAGCTTAGATGATGCCCTTTCATTTGACACAAGGCACGTACTGATGTTACTAGGCCTTCGTTATGAGCGATCGATGTTTAAAAGCACTGCTGTAGGTATGTTGTGATTAAAAGTGGCATTTACATAGACTGTTGAACACCAGCAAAATTAGTTCTAGTCAAACGAACAGAGCCTTGAAATGGTGAAAGCTTCAATAATAAAACTTGCATTTTCGGGAAGCTGAGATGATGCGCTTTCATTTGACACCAGACACATACTGATGTTACTAGGCCGTCGTTATAAGCGATCGATGTTAAAAAGCACTGCTGTAGGTATTTTGAGATTAAAAGTTGCATTTATATAGACAATTGAACACAAACAAAATTGGTTCTAATCATTCGGACATAGCATTGAATTTGTGAAAGCTACTCTAATGAAACTTGCATTTCCGGGAAGCTGAGATGATACCCTTTTAATTTACACGAGGCACGTACTAATGTTACCAGACCTACATTATAAGCGATCGATGTTTAAAAGCACTGCTGTAGGTATGTTGTGATTAAAGGTGGCATTTACATAGACTGTTGAACACCAACAAAATTGGTTCCAGTCATTCGGACAGAGCATTGAAATGGTGAAAGCTTCAATAATAAATCGTGAATAACGGAAATCTGAGATGATGCCCTTTCATTTGAAACCAGACACGTACTGATGTTACTAGACCTTCATTGTAACCGATCGATGTTCCAAAGCACTGCTGTAGGTATGTTTTGATTAAAAGTGGCATTTACATAGACTGTTGAACATCAACAAAATTGGTTCTAGTCATTCGGACATAGCATTGAATAGGTGAAAGCTACACTAATGAAACTTGCATTTTCGGGAAGCTTAGATGATGCCCTTTCATTTGACACAAGGCACGTACTGATGTTACTAGGCCTTCGTTATGAGCGATCGATGTTTAAAAGCACTGCTGTAGGTATGTTGTGATTAAAAGTGGCATTTACATAGACTGTTGAACACCAGCAAAATTAGTTCTAGTCAAACGAACAGAGCCTTGAAATGGTGAAAGCTTCAATAATAAAACTTGCATTTTCGGGAAGCTGAGATGATGCCCTTTCATTTGACACCAGACACATACTGATGTTACTAGGCCGTCGTTATAAGCGATCGATGTTAAAAAGCACTGCTGTAGGTATTTTGAGATTAAAAGTTGCATTTATATAGACAATTGAACACAAACAAAATTGGTTCTAATCATTCGGACATAGCATTGAATTTGTGAAAGCTACTCTAATGAAACTTGCATTTCCGGGAAGCTGAGATGATACCCTTTTAATTTACACGAGGCACGTACTAATGTTACCAGACCTACATTATAAGCGATCGATGTTTAAAAGCACTGCTGTAGGTATGTTGTGATTAAAGGTGGCATTTACATAGACTGTTGAACACCAACAAAATTGGTTCCTGTCATTCGGACAGAGCATTGAAATGGTGAAAGCTTCAATAATAAATCGTGAATAACGGAAATCTGAGATGATGCCCTTTCATTTGAAACCAGACACGTACTGATGTTACTAGACCTTCATTGTAACCGATCGATGTTCCAAAGCACTGCTGTAGGTATGTTTTGATTAAAAGTGGCATTTACATAGACTGTAGAACATCAACAAAATTGGTTCTAATCATTCGGACATAGCATTGAATAGATGAAAGCTACACTAATGAAACTTGCATTTTCGGGAAGCTTAGATGATGCCCTTTCATTTGACACAAGGCACGTACTGATGTTACTAGGCCTTCGTTATGAGCGATCGATGTTTAAAAGCACTGCTGTAGGTATGTTGTGATTAAAAGTGGCATTTACATAGACTGTTCAACACCAACAAAATTGGTTCTAGTCATTCCGGCATAGCTTTGTAACGGTGAAAGGTATCCCATTGCACTTGCATTTTCGGGAAACTGAGATGATGCCCTTTCATTTGACACCAGACACGAACTGATGTTACTAGACCTTCGTTATAAGCGATCGATGTTTAAAAGCACTGCTGTAGGTATGTTGTGATTAAAAGTGGCATTTACATAGACTGTTCAACACCAACAAAATTGGTTTTAGTCATTCCGGCATAGCTTTGTAACGGTGAAAGGTATCCCATTGTACTTGCATTTTCGGGAAACTGAGATGATGCCCTTTCATTTGACACCAGACACGAACTGATGTTACTAGACCTTCGTTATAAGCGATCGATGTTTAAAAGCACTGCTGTAGGTATTTTGAGATTAATAGTTGCATTTACATAGACTATTGAACACCAACAAAATTGGTTCTAGTCAAACGAATAGAGCCTTGAAATGGTGAAAGCTACACTATTAAAACGTGCATTTTCGGGAAGCTGAGATGATGCCCTTTCAATTGACACCAGACACGTACTGATGTTACTAGGCCTTCATTATAAGCGATCGATGTTTAAAAGCACTGCTGTAGGTATGTTGTGATTCAAAGTGTCATTTACATAGACTGTTGAACACCAACAACATTGGTTCTAGTCATTCGGACATAGCATTGGATAGGTGAAAGCTACACTAATGAAACTTGCATTTTCGGGAAGCTGACATGATGCCCTTTCATTTGACACAAGACACGTACTGATGTTACTAGACCTTCATTATAAGCGATCGATGTTTAAAAACACTGCTGTAGGTATGTTGTGATTAAAAGTGGCATTTACATAGACTGTTGAACACCAACAAAATTGGTTCTAGTCATTCGGACATAGCATTGAAATAGTGAAAGCTTTAATAATAAATCGTGAATAACGGAAAGCTGAGGTGATGCCCTTTCATTTGACACCAGACACGTACTGATGTTACTAGACCTTCATTATAAGCGATCGATGTTTTAAAGCACTGCTGTAGGTATGTTGTGATTAAAAGTGGCATTTACATAGACTGTTGAACACCAACAAAATTGGTTCTAGTCAAACGAACAGAGCCTTGAAATGGTGAAAGCTTCAATAATAAAACGTGAATAACGGAAAGCTGATATGATGCCCTTTCATTATAAGCGATCGATGTTAAAAAGCACTGCTGTAGGTATGTTGTGATTAAAAGTGGCATTTTTTGGGACTGTTGAACACAAACAAAATTGGTTCTAATCATTCGGACATAGCATTGAATTTGTGAAAGCTACTCTAATGAAACTTGCATTTTCGGAAAGCTGAGATGATGCCCTTTCGTTTGACACATGGCACGTACTGATGTTACTAGACCTTCATTATAAGCGATCGATGTTTAAAAGCACTGCTGTAGGTTTGTTGTGATTAAAAGTGGCTTTTACATAGACTGTTGAACACCAACTCAGTTGGTTCTAGTCATTCAAACATACCCTTGAGATTGTGAAAGCTACACAATGAAAACTTGCCTTTCCGGGAATCTGAGATGATGCCCTTTCATTTGACACCAGACACGTAATGATGTTACTAGACCTTCGTTATAAGATATCGATGTTTAAAAGCACTGCTGTAGGTATGTTGTAATTCAAAGTGGCATTTACATAGACTGTTGAACACCAACAACATTGGTTCTAGTCATTCGGACATAGCATTGGATAGGTGAAAGCTACACTAATCAAACTTGCATTTTCGGGAAGCTGAGATAATGCCCTTTGATTTGACACCAGACACGTACTGATGTTACTAGACCTTCGTTATAAGATATCGATGTTTAAAAGCACTGCTGTAGGTATGTTGTGATTAAAAGTGGCATTTACATAGACTGTTGAACACCAACAACATTGGTTCTAGTCATTCGGACATAGCATTGGATAGGTGAAAGCTACACTAATCAAACTTGCATTTTCGGGAAGCTGAGATAATGCCCTTTGATTTGACACCAGACACGTACTGATGTTACTAGACCTTCGTTATAAGATATCGATGTTTAAAAGCACTGCTGTAGGTATGTTGTGATTAAAAGTGGCATTTACATAGACTGTTGAACACCAACAAAATTGGTTCTAGTCATTCGGACATAGCATTGAAATGGTGAAAGCTTTAATAATAAATCGTGAATAACGGAAAGCTGAGATGATGCCCTTTCATTTGACACCAGACACGTACCGATGTTACTAGACCTTCATTATAAGCGATCGATGTTTTAAAGCACTGCTGTAGGTATGTTGTGATTAAAAGTGGCATTTACATAGACTGTTGAACACCAACAAAATTGGTTCTAGTCAAACGAACAGAGCCTTGAAATGGTGAAAGCTTCAATAATAAAACGTGAATAACGGAAAGCTGATATGATGCCCTTTCATTTGACACCAGACACGAACTGATGTTACTAGGCCTTCGTTATAAGCGATCGATGTTTAAAAGCACTGCTGTAGGTATGTTGTGATTCAAAATGGCATTTACATAGACTGTTGAACACCAACAACATTGGTTCTAGTCATTCGGACATAGCATTGGATAGGTGAAAGCTACACTAATGAAACTTGCATTTTCGGGAAGCTGACATGATGCCCTTTCATTTGACACAAGACACGTACTGATGTTACTAGACCTTCATTATAAGCGATCGATGTTTAAAAGCACTGCTGTAGGTATGTTGTGATTAAAAGTGGCATTTACATAGACTGTTGAACACCAACAACATTGGTTCTAGTCATTCGGACATAGCATTGGATAGGTGAAAGCTACACTAATCAAACTTGCATTTTCGGGAAGCTGAGATAATGCCCTTTGATTTGACACCAGACACGTACTGATGTTACTAGACCTTCGTTATAAGATATCGATGTTTAAAAGCACTGCTGTAGGTATGTTGTGATTAAAAGTGGCATTTACATAGACTGTTGAACACCAACAAAATTGGTTCTAGTCATTCGGACATAGCATTGAAATGGTGAAAGCTTTAATAATAAATCGTGAATAACGGAAAGCTGAGATGATGCCCTTTCATTTGACACCAGACACGTACCGATGTTACTAGACCTTCATTATAAGCGATCGATGTTTTAAAGCACTGCTGTAGGTATGTTGTGATTAAAAGTGGCATTTACATAGACTGTTGAACACCAACAAAATTGGTTCTAGTCAAACGAACAGAGCCTTGAAATGGTGAAAGCTTCAATAATAAAACGTGAATAACGGAAAGCTGATATGATGCCCTTTCATTTGACACCAGACACGAACTGATGTTACTAGGCCTTCGTTATAAGCGATCGATGTTTAAAAGCACTGCTGTAGGTATGTTGTGATTCAAAATGGCATTTACATAGACTGTTGAACACCAACAACATTGGTTCTAGTCATTCGGACATAGCATTGGATAGGTGAAAGCTACACTAATGAAACTTGCATTTTCGGGAAGCTGACATGATGCCCTTTCATTTGACACAAGACACGTACTGATGTTACTAGACCTTCATTATAAGCGATCGATGTTTAAAAGCACTGCTGTAGGTATGTTGTGATTAAAAGTGGCATTTACATAGACTGTTGAACACCAACAAAATTGGTTCTAGTCATTCGGACATAGCATTGAAATGGTGAAAGCTTTAATAATAAATCGTGAATAACGGAAAGCTGAGATGATGCCCTTTCATTTGACACCAGACACGTACTGATGTTACTAGGCCTTCGTTATAAGCGATCGATGTTAAAAAGCACTGCTGTAGGTATGTTGTGATTAAAAGTGGCATTTACATAGACTGTTGAACACAAACAAAATTGGTTCTAATCATTCGGACATAGCATTGAATTTGTGAAAGCTACTCTAATGAAACTTGCATTTTCGGAAAGCTGAGATGATGCCCTTTCATTTGACACAAGGCACGTACTGATGTTACTAGACCTTCATTATAAGCGATCGATGTTTAAAAGCACTGCTGTAGGTATGTTGTGATTAAAAGTGGCTTTTACATAGACTGTTGAACACCAACTCAGTTGGTTCTAGTCATTCAAACATACCCTTGAGATTGTGAAAGCTACACTATGAAAACTTGCCTTTCCGGGAAGCTGAGATGATGCCCTTTCATTTGACACCAGACACGTACTGATGTTACTAGACCTTCGTTATCAGATATCGATGTTTAAAAGCACTGCTGTAGGTATGTTGTGATTCAAAGTGGCATTTACATAGACTGTTGAACACCAACAACATTGGTTCTAGTCATACGGACATAGCATTGGATAGGTGAAAGCTACACTAATGAAACTTGCATTTTCGGGAAGCTGACATGATGCCCTTTCATTTGACACCAGACACGTACTGATGTTACTAGACCTTCATTATAAGCGATCGATGTTTTAAAGCACTGCTGTAGGTATGTTGTGATTAAAAGTGGCATTTACATAGACTGTTGAACACCAACAAAATTGGTTCTAGTCAAACGAACAGAGCCTTGAAATGGTGAAAGCTTCAATAATAAAACGTGAATAACGGAAAGCTGATATAATGCCCTTTCATTTGACACCAGACACGTACTGATGTTACTAGGCCTTCGTTATAAGCGATCGATGTTAAAAAGCACTGCTGTAGGTATGTTGTGATTAAAAGTGGCATTTACATAGACTGTTGAACACAAACAAAATTGGTTCTAATCATTCGGACATAGCATTGAATTTGTGAAAGCTACTCTAATGAAACTTGTATTTTCGGAAAGCTGAGATGATGCCCTTTCATTTGACACAAGGCACGTACTGATGTTACTAGACCTTCATTATAAGCGATCGATGTTTAAAAGCACTGCTGTAGGTATGTTGTGATTAAAAGTTGCTTTTACATAGACTGTTGAACACCAACTCAGTTGGTTCTAGTCATTCAAACATACCCTTGAGATTGTGAAAGCTACACTATGAAAACTTGCCTTTCCGGGAAGCTGAGATGATGCCCTTTCATTTGACACCAGACACGTACTGATGTTACTAGACCTTCGTTATAAGATATCGATGTTTAAAAGCACTGCTGTAGGTATGTTGTGATTCAAAGTGGCATTTACATAGACTGTTGAACACCAACAACATTGGTTCTAGTCATTCGGACATAGCATTGGATAGGTGAAAGCTACACTAATGAAACTTGCATTTTCGGGAAGCTGAGATAATGCCCTTTCATTTGACACCAGACACGTCCTGATGTTACTAGACCTTCGTTATAAGAGATCGATGTTTAAAAGCACTGCTATAGGTATGTTGTGATTAAAAGTGGCATTTACATAGACTGTTGATCACAAACAAAGTTGGTTCTAGTCATTCAAACATACCCTTGAGATTGTGAAAGCTACACTATGAAAACTTGCCTTTCCTGGAAGCTGAGATGCTGCCCTTTCATTTGACACCAGACACGTACTGATGTTACTAGACCTTCATTATAAGCGATCAATGTTTATAAGTACTGCTGTAGGTATGTTGTGATTTAAAGTGGCATTTACATAGACTGTTGAACACCAACAAAATTGCTTCTAGTCATTCGGACATAGCATTGAAATGGTGAAAGCTTCAATAATAAAACGTGAATAACGGAAAGCTGAGAATACGCCATTTCATTTGACACCAGACACGTACTGATGTTACTAGACCCTTATTATAAGCTATCGATGTTTTAAAGCACTGCTGTAGGTATGTTGTGATGAAAAGTGGCATTTACATAGACTGTTGAACACCAACAAAATTGGTTCTAGTCAAACGAACAGAGCTTTGAAATGGTGAAAGCTTCAATAATAAAACTTGCATTTTCGGGAAGCTGACATGATGCCCTTTCATTTGACACAAGGCACGTTCTGATGTTACTAGACCTTCATTATAAGCGATCGATGTTTAAAAGCACTGCTGTAGGTATGTTGTGATTAAAAGTGGATTTTACATAGACTGTTGAACACCAACTCAGTTGGTTCTAGTAACTCGAACATAGCCTTGGAATGGTGAAAGCTACACTACTAAAACTTGCATTTCCTGAAAGCTGAGATGATGCCCTTTCATTTGATTTGCCATAAGACACGTACTGATGTTACTAGGCCTTCATTATAAGTGATCGATGTTTAAAAGCACTGCTGCAGGTATGTACAGAGAGGTCTTGGGGAGATAAATATTAGAACAGTATTCTAAGCCTGTACAGAGAGGTATTGGGGGAGATAGTGATTATTACAAAAGTACTCAACCCTGTACAAAGAGATCTGAGGAGTGATAGTGAATAGCGGAACAGTATCCAAACCCTGTATAGAGATGTCGGGCTTAATTAGTGAATATTAGAACAGTTTTCTAACTCTGTACAGAGAGGTATTGCTTAATTGGTGAATATTAGAACAGTTTTCTAACCCTGTACAGAATGGTCTGGTCTGGCTTAATGAGTGAATATTAGAACAGTTTTCTAACCCTGTACAGAGAGGTATTGCTTAATTAGTGAATATTAGAACAGTTTTCTAACCCTGTACAGAGAGGTATGGCTTAATTAGTGAATATTAGAACAGTATTCTAACCCTGTACAGAATGGTCTGGTCTGGCTTAATTAGTGAATATAAGAACAGTTTTCTAACCCTGTACAGAGAGGTATGGCTTAATTAGTGAATATTAGAACAGTATTCTAACCCTGTACAGAATGGTCTGGTCTGGCTTAATTAGTGAATATTAGAACAGTTTTCTAACCCTGTGCAGAGAGGTATGGCTTAATTAGTGAATATTAGAACAGTTTTCTAACCCTGTACAGAATGGTCTGGTCTGGCTTAATTAGTGAATATTAGAACAGTTTTCTAACCCTGTATAGAGAGGTCTGGTCTGGCTTAATTAGTGAATATTAGAACAGTATTCTAACCCTGTATAGAATGGTCTGGTCTGGCTTAATTAGTGAATATTAGAACAGTTTTCTAACCCTGTACAGAGAGGTCTTGCTTAATTAGTGAATATTAGAACAGTTTTCTAACCCTGTACAGAGAGGTATTGCTTAATTAGTGAATATTAGAACAGTTTTCTAACCTTGTACAGAATGGTCTGGTCTGGCTTAATTAGTGAATATTAGAACAGTTTTCTAACCCTGTATAGAGAGGTCTGGCTTAATTAGTGAATATTAGAACAGTATTCTAACCCTGTACAGAATGGTCTGGTCTGGCTTAATTAGTGAATAATAGAACAGTTTTCTAACCCTGTACAGAATGGTCTGGTCTGGCTTAATTAGTGAATATTAGAACAGTATTCTAACCCTGTACAGAATGGTCTGGTCTGGCTTAATTAGTGAATATTAGAACAGTTTTCTAACCCTGTACAGAATGGTCTGGTCTGGCTTAATTAGTGAATATTAGAACAGTTTTCTAACCCTGTATAGAGAGGTCTGGCTTAATTAGTGAATATTAGAACAGTATTCTAACCCTGTACAGAATGGTCTGGTCTGGCTTAATTAGTGAATATTAGAACAGTTTTCTAACCCTGTACAGAGAGGTCTGGTCTGGCTTAATTAGTGAATATTAGAACAGTTTTCTAACCCTGTACAGAGAGGTATTGCTTAATTAGTGAATATTAGAACAGTTTTCTAACCCTGTATAGAGAGGTCTGGCTTAATTAGTGAATATTAGAACAGTATTCTAACCCTGTACAGAATGGTCTGGTCTGGCTTAATTAGTGAATATTAGAACAGTTTTCTAGCCCTGTACAGAGAGGTATTGCTTAATTAGTGAATATTAGAACAGTTTTCTAACCCTGTACAGAGAGGTATGGCTTAATTAGTGAATATTAGAACAGTATTCTAACCCTGTACAGAATGGTCTGGTCTGGCTTAATTAGTGAATATTAGAACAGTTTTCTAACCCTGTACAGAATGGTCTGGTCTGGCTTAATTAGTGAATATTAGAACAGTATTCTAACCCTGTACAGAATGGTCTGGTCTGGCTTAATTAGTGAATATTAGAACAGTTTTCTAACCCTGTACAGAGAGGTCTGGCTTAATTAGTGAATATTAGAACAGTTTTCTAACCCTGTACAGAATGGTCTGGTCTGGCTTAATTAGTGAATATTAGAACAGTTTTCTAACCCTGTACAGAATGGTCTGGTCTGGCTTAATTAGTGAATATTAGAACAGTTTTCTAACCCTGTATAGAGAGGTCTGGCTTAATTAGTAAATATTAGAACAGTTTTCTAACCCTGTACAGAATGGTCTGGTCTGGCTTAATTAGTGAATATTAGAACAGTTTTCTAACCCTGTACAGAATGGTCTGGTCTGGCTTAATTAGTGAATATTAGAACAGTTTTCTAACCCTGTATAGAGAGGTCTGGCTTAATTAGTGAATATTAGAACAGTATTCTAACCCTGTACAGAATGGTCTGGTCTGGCTTAATTAGTGAATATTAGAACAGTTTTCTAACCCTGTACAGAGAGGTATTGCTTAATTAGTGAATATTAGAACAGTTTTCTAACCCTGTATAGAGAGGTCTGGCTTAATTAGTGAATATTAGAACAGTTTTCTAACCCTGTACAGAATGGTCTGGCCTGGCTTAATTAGTGAATATTAGAACAGTTTTCTAACCCTGTACAGAATGGTCTGGTCTGGCTTAATTAGTGAATATTAGAACAGTTTTCTAACCCTGTATAGAGAGGTCTGGCTTAATTAGTGAATATTAGAACAGTATTCTAACCCTGTACAGAATGGTCTGGTCTGGCTTAATTAGTGAATATTAGAACAGTTTTCTAACCTTGTACAGAGAGGTATTGCTTAATTAGTGAATATTAGAACAGTTTTCTAAACCTGTATAGAGAGGTCTGGCTTAATTAGTAAATATTAGAACAGTTTTCTAACCCTGTACAGAATGGTCTGGTCTGGCTTAATTAGTGAATATTAGAACAGTTTTCTAACCCTGTACAGAATGGTCTGGTCTGGCTTAATTAGTGAATATTAGAACAGTATTCTAACCCTGTACAGAATGGTCTGGTCTGGCTTAATTAGTGAATATTAGAACAGTTTTCTAACCCTGTACAGAGAGGTCTGGCTTAATTAGTGAATATTAGAACAGTTTTCTAACCCTGTACAGAATGGTCTGGTCTGGCTTAATTAGTGAATATTAGAACAGTTTTATAACCCTGTACAGAATGGTCTGGTCTGGCTTAATTAGTGAATATTAGAACAGTTTTCTAACCCTGTATAGAGAGGTCTGGCTTAATTAGTGAATATTAGAACAGTTTTCTAACCCTGTACAGAATGGTCTGGTCTGGCTTAATTAGTGAATATTAGAACAGTTTTCTAACCCTGTACAGAATGGTCTGGTCTGGCTTAATTAGTGAATATTAGAACAGTTTTCTAACCCTGTACAGAATGGTCTGGTCTGGCTTAATTAGTGAATATTAGAACAGTTTTCTAACCCTGTATAGAGAGGTCTGGCTTAATTAGTGAATATTAGAACAGTATTCTAACCCTGTACAGAATGGTCTGGTCTGGCTTAATTAGTGAATATTAGAACAGTTTTCTAACCCTGTACAGAGAGGTATTGCTTAATTAGTGAATATTAGAACAGTTTTCTAACCCTGTATAGAGAGGTCTGGCTTAATTAGTGAATATTAGAACAGTTTTCTAACCCTGTACAGAATGGTCTGGTCTGGCTTAATTAGTGAATATTAGAACAGTTTTCTAACCCTGTACAGAATGGTCTGGTCTGGCTTAATTAGTGAATATTAGAACAGTTTTCTAACCCTGTACAGAGAGGTATGGCTTAATTAGTGAATATTAGAACAGTTTTCTAACCCTGTACAGAATGGTCTGGTCTGGCTTAATTAGTGAATATTAGAACAGTTTTCTAACCCTGTATAGAGAGGTCTGGTCTGGCTTAATTAGTGAATATTAGAACAGTATTCTAACCCTGTATAGAATGGTCTGGTCTGGCTTAATTAGTGAATATTAGAACAGTTTTCTAACCCTGTACAGAGAGGTATGGCTTAATTAGTGAATATTAGAACAGTTTTCTAACCCTGTACAGAATGGTCTGGTCTGGCTTAATTAGTGAATATTAGAACAGTTTTCTAACCCTGTATAGAATGGTCTGGTCTGGCTTAATTAGTGAATATTAGAACAGTTTTCTAACCCTGTACAGAGAGGTATGGCTTAATTAGTGAATATTAGAACAGTTTTCTAACCTGTACAGAATGGTCTGGTCTGGCTTAATTAGTGAATATTAGAACAGTTTTCTAACCCTGTACAGAGAGGTATGGCTTAATTAGTGAATATTAGAACAGTATTCTAACCCTGTATAGAATGGTCTGGTCTGGCTTAATTAGTGAATATTAGAACAGTTTTCTAACCCTGTACAGAGAGGTATGGCTTAATTAGTGAATATTAGAACAGTTTTCTAACCCTGTACAGAATGGTCTTGTCTGGCTTAATTAGTGAATATTAGAACAGTTTTCTAACCCTGTACAGAATGGTCTGGTCTGGCTTAATTAGTGAATATTAGAACAGTTTTCTAACCCTGTACAGAATGGTCTGGTCTGGCTTAATTAGTGAATATTAGAACAGTATTCTAACCCTGTACAGAATGGTCTGGTCTGGCTTAATTAGTGAATATTAGAACAGTTTTCTAACCCTTTACAGAATGGTCTGGTCTGGCTTAATTAGTGAATATTAGAACAGTTTTCTAACCCTGTATAGAGAGGTCTGGCTTAATTAGTGAATATTGGAACAGTATTCTAACCCTGTACAGAATGGTCTGGTCTGGCTTAATTAGTGAATATTAGAACAGTTTTCTAACCCTGTACAGAGAGGTGTTGCTTAATTAGTGAATATTAGAACAGTTTTCTAACCCTGTATAGAGAGGTCTGGCTTAATTAGTGAATATTAGAACAGTATTCTAACCCTGTACAGAATGGTCTGGTCTGGCTTAATTAGTGAATATTAGAACAGTTTTCTAACCCTGTACAGAGAGGTATTGCTTAATTAGTGAATATTAGAACAGTTTTCTAACCCTGTACAGAGAGGTATGGCTTAATTAGTGAATATTAGAACAGTAATCTAAACCTGTACAGAATGGTCTGGTCTGGCTTAATTAGTGAATATTAGAACAGTTTTCTAACCCTGTACAGAATGGTCTGGTCTGGCTTAATTAGTGAATATTAGAACAGTATTCTAACCCTGTACAGAATGGTCTGGTCTGGCTTAATTAGTGAATATTAGAACAGTTTTCTAACCCTGTACAGAGAGGTCTGGCTTAATTAGTGAATATTAGAACAGTTTTCTAACCCTGTACAGAATGGTCTGGTCTGGCTTAATTAGTGAATATTAGAACAGTTTTCTAACCCTGTACAGAATGGTCTGGTCTGGCTTAATTAGTGAATATTAGAACAGTTTTCTAACCCTGTATAGAGAGGTCTGGCTTAATTAGTGAATATTAGAACAGTATTCTAACCCTGTATAGAATGGTCTGGTCTGGCTTAATTAGTGGATATTAGAACAGTTTTCTAACCCTGTACAGAGAGGTATGGCTTAATTAGTGAATATTAGAACAGTTTTCTAACCCTGTACAGAATGGTCTGGTCTGGCTTAAGTAGTGAATATTAGAACAGTTTTCTAACCCTGTACAGAATGGTCTGGTCTGGCTTAATTAGTGAATATTAGAACAGTTTTCTAACCCTGTACAGAATGGTCTGGTCTGGCTTAATTAGTGAATATTAGAACAGTATTCTAACCCTGTACAGAATGGTCTGGTCTGGCTTAATTAGTGAATATTAGAACAGTTTTCTAACCCTGTACAGAATGGTCTGGTCTGGCTTAATTAGTGAATATTAGAACAGTTTTCTAACCCTGTATAGAGAGGTCTGGCTTAATTAGTGAATATTGGAACAGTATTCTAACCCTGTACAGAATGGTCTGGTCTGGCTTAATTAGTGAATATTAGAACAGTTTTCTAACCCTGTACAGAGAGGTGTTGCTTAATTAGTGAATATTAGAACAGTTTTCTAACCCTGTATAGAGAGGTCTGGCTTAATTAGTGAATATTAGAACAGTATTCTAACCCTGTACAGAATGGTCTGGTCTGGCTTAATTAGTGAATATTAGAACAGTTTTCTAGCCCTGTACAGAGAGGTATTGCTTAATTAGTGAATATTAGAACAGTTTTCTAACCCTGTACAGAGTGGTATGGCTTAATTAGTGAATATTAGAACAGTAATCTAAACCTGTACAGAATGGTCTGGTCTGGCTTAATTAGTGAATATTAGAACGGTTTTCTAACCCTGTACAGAATGGTCTGGTCTGGCTTAATTAGTGAATATTAGAACAGTATTCTAACCCTGTACAGAATGGTCTGGTCTGGCTTAATTAGTGAATATTAGAACAGTTTTCTAACCCTGTACAGAGAGGTCTGGCTTAATTAGTGAATATTAGAACAGTTTTCTAACCCTGTACAGAATGGTCTGGTCTGGCTTAATTAGTGAATATTAGAACAGTTTTCTAACCCTGTATAGAATGGTCTGGTCTGGCTTAATTAGTGAATATTAGAACAGTTTTCTAACCCTGTACAGAGAGGTATGGCTTAATTAGTGAATATTAGAACAGTTTTCTAACCCTGTACAGAATGGTCTGGTCTGGCTTAATTAGTGAATATTAGAACAGTTTTCTAACCCTGTACAGAGAGGTATGGCTTAATTAGTGAATATTAGAACAGTATTCTAACCCTGTATAGAATGGTCTGGTCTGGCTTAATTAGTGAATATTAGAACAGTTTTCTAACCCTGTACAGAGAGGTATGGCTTAATTAGTGAATATTAGAACAGTTTTCTAACCCTGTACAGTATGGTCTGGTCTGGCTTAATTAGTGAATATTAGAACAGTTTTCTAACCCTGTACAGAATGGTCTGGTCTGGCTTAATTAGTGAATATTAGAACAGTTTTCTAACCCTGTACAGAATGGTCTGGTCTGGCTTAATTAGTGAATATTAGAACAGTATTCTAACCCTGTACAGAATGGTCTGGTCTGGCTTAATTAGTGAATATTAGAACAGTTTTCTAACCCTGTACAGAATGGTCTGGTCTGGCTTAATTAGTGAATATTAGAACAGTTTTCTAACCCTGTATAGAGAGGTCTGGCTTAATTAGTGAATATTGGAACAGTATTCTAACCCTGTACAGAATGGTCTGGTCTGGCTTAATTAGTGAATATTAGAACAGTTTTCTAACCCTGTACAGAGAGGTGTTGCTTAATTAGTGAATATTAGAACAGTTTTCTAACCCTGTATAGAGAGGTCTGGCTTAATTAGTGAATATTAGAACAGTATTCTAACCCTGTACAGAATGGTCTGGTCTGGCTTAATTAGTGAATATTAGAACAGTTTTCTAACCCTGTACAGAGAGGTATTGCTTAATTAGTGAATATTAGAACAGTTTTCTAACCCTGTACAGAGAGGTATGGCTTAATTAGTGAATATTAGAACAGTAATCTAAACCTGTACAGAATGGTCTGGTCTGGCTTAATTAGTGAATATTAGAACAGTTTTCTAACCCTGTACAGAATGGTCTGGTCTGGCTTAATTAGTGAATATTAGAACAGTATTCTAACCCTGTACAGAATGGTCTGGTCTGGCTTAATTAGTGAATATTAGAACAGTTTTCTAACCCTGTACAGAGAGGTCTGGCTTAATTAGTGAATATTAGAACAGTTTTCTAACCCTGTACAGAATGGTCTGGTCTGGCTTAATTAGTGAATATTAGAACAGTTTTCTAACCCTGTACAGAATGGTCTGGTCTGGCTTAATTAGTGAATATTAGAACAGTTTTCTAACCCTGTATAGAGAGGTCTGGCTTAATTAGTGAATATTAGAACAGTATTCTAACCCTGTATAGAATGGTCTGGTCTGGCTTAATTAGTGAATATTAGAACAGTTTTCTAACCCTGTACAGAGAGGTATGGCTTAATTAGTGAATATTAGAACAGTTTTCTAACCCTGTACAGAATGGTCTGGTCTGGCTTAAGTAGTGAATATTAGAACAGTTTTCTAACCCTGTACAGAATGGTCTGGTCTGGCTTAATTAGTGAATATTAGAACAGTTTTCTAACCCTGTACAGAATGGTCTGGTCTGGCTTAATTAGTGAATATTAGAACAGTATTCTAACCCTGTACAGAATGGTCTGGTCTGGCTTAATTAGTGAATATTAGAACAGTTTTCTAACCCTGTACAGAATGGTCTTGTCTGGCTTAATTAGTGAATATTAGAACAGTTTTCTAACCCTGTATAGAGAGGTCTGGCTTAATTAGTGAATATTGGAACAGTATTCTAACCCTGTATAGAGAGGTCTGGCTTAATTAGTGAATATTAGAACAGTATTCTAACCCTGTACAGAATGGTCTGGTCTGGCTTAATTAGTGAATATTAGAACAGTTTTCTAACCCTGTACAGAGAGGTATTGCTTAATTAGTGAATATTAGAACAGTTTTCTAACCCTGTACAGAGAGGTATGGCTTAATTAGTGAATATTAGAACAGTAATCTAAACCTGTACAGAATGGTCTGGTCTGGCTTAATTAGTGAATATTAGAACGGTTTTCTAACCCTGTACAGAATGGTCTGGTCTGGCTTAATTAGTGAATATTAGAACAGTATTCTAACCCTGTACAGAATGGTCTGGTCTGGCTTAATTAGTGAATATTAGAACAGTTTTCTAACCCTGTACAGAGAGGTCTGGCTTAATTAGTGAATATTAGAACAGTTTTCTAACCCTGTACAGAATGGTCTGGTCTGGCTTAATACGTGAATATTAGAACAGTTTTCTAACCCTGTACAGAATGGTCTGGTCTGGCTTAATTAGTGAATATTAGAACAGTTTTCTAACCCTGTATAGAATGGTCTGGTCTGGCTTAATTAGTGAATATTAGAACAGTTTTCTAACCCTGTACAGAATGGTCTGGTCTGGCTTAATTAGTGAATATTAGAACAGTTTTCTAACCCTGTACAGAATGGTCTGGTCTGGCTTAATTAGTGAATATTAGAACAGTTTTCTAACCCTGTATAGAGAGGTCTGGCTTAATTAGTGAATATTAGAACAGTATTCTAACCCTGTACAGAATGGTCTGGTCTGGCTTAATTAGTGAATATTAGAACAGTTTTCTAACCCTGTACAGAGAGGTATTGCTTAATTAGTGAATATTAGAACAGTTTTCTAACCCTGTATAGAGAGGTCTGGCTTAATTAGTGAATATTAGAACAGTTTTCTAACCCTGTACAGAATGGTCTGGTCTGGCTTAATTAGTGAATATTAGAACAGTTTTCTAACCCTGTACAGAATGGTCTGGTCTGGCTTAATTAGTGAATATTAGAACAGTTTTCTAACCCTGTACAGAGAGGTATGGCTTAATTAGTGAATATTAGAACAGTATTCTAACCCTGTATAGAATGGTCTGGTCTGGCTTAATTAGTGAATATTAGAACAGTTTTCTAACCCTGTACAGAGAGGTATGGCTTAATTAGTGAATATTAGAACAGTTTTCTAACCCTGTACAGAATGGTCTGGTCTTGCTTAATTAGTGAATATTAGAACAGTTTTCTAACCCTGTACAGAATGGTCTTGTCTGGCTTAATTAGTGAATATTAGAACAGTTTTCTAACCCTGTACAGAGAGGTATGGCTTAATTAGTGAATATTAGAACAGTTTTCTAACCCTGTACAGAATGGTCTTGCTTAATTAGTGAATATTAGAACAGTTTTCTAACCCTGTACAGAGAGGTCTTGCTTAATTAGTGAATATTAGAACAGTTTTCTAACCCTGTATAGAGAGGTCTGGCTTAATTAGTGAATATTAGAACAGTATTCTAACCCTGTACAGAATGGTCTGGTCTGGCTTAATTAGTGAATATAAGAACAGTTTTCTAACCCTGTACAGAGAGGTATGGCTTAATTAGTGAATATTAGAACAGTATTCTAACCCTGTACAGAATGGTCTGGTCTGGCTTAATTAGTGAATATTAGAACAGTTTTCTAACCCTGTGCAGAGAGGTATGGCTTAATTAGTGAATATTAGAACAGTTTTCTAACCCTGTACAGAATGGTCTGGTCTGGCTTAATTAGTGAATATTAGAACAGTTTTCTAACCCTGTATAGAGAGGTCTGGTCTGGCTTAATTAGTGAATATTAGAACAGTATTCTAACCCTGTATAGAATGGTCTGGTCTGGCTTAATTAGTGAATATTAGAACAGTTTTCTAACCCTGTACAGAGAGGTATGGCTTAATTAGTGAATATTAGAACAGTTTTCTAACCCTGTACAGAATGGTCTGGTCTGGCTTAATTAGTGAATATTAGAACAGTTTTCTAACCCTGTATAGAATGGTCTGGTCTGGCTTAATTAGTGAATATTAGAACAGTTTTCTAACCCTGTACAGAGAGGTATGGCTTAATTAGTGAATATTAGAACAGTTTTCTAACCCTGTACAGAATGGTCTGGTCTGGCTTAATTAGTGAATATTAGAACAGTTTTCTAACCCTGTACAGAGAGGTATGGCTTAATTAGTGAATATTAGAACAGTATTCTAACCCTGTATAGAATGGTCTGGTCTGGCTTAATTAGTGAATATTAGAACAGTTTTCTAACCCTGTACAGAGAGGTATGGCTTAATTAGTGAATATTAGAACAGTTTTCTAACCCTGTACAGAATGGTCTGGTCTTGCTTAATTAGTGAATATTAGAACAGTTTTCTAACCCTGTACAGAATGGTCTGGTCTGGCTTAATTAGTGAATATTAGAACAGTTTTCTAACCCTGTACAGAGAGGTATGGCTTAATTAGTGAATATTAGAACAGTTTTCTAACCCTGTACAGAGAGGTCTTGCTTAATTAGTGAATATTAGAACAGTTTTCTAACCCTGTATAGAGAGGTCTGGCTTAATTAGTGAATATTAGAACAGTATTCTAACTCTGTACAGAATGGTCTGGTCTGGCTTAATTAGTGAATATAAGAACAGTTTTCTAACCCTGTACAGAGAGGTATGGCTTAATTAGTGAATATTAGAACAGTATTCTAACCCTGTACAGAATGGTCTGGTCTGGCTTAATTAGTGAATATTAGAACAGTTTTCTAACCCTGTATATAGAGGTCTGGCTTAATTAGTGAATATTAGAACAGTATTCTAACCCTGTACAGAATGGTCTGGTCTGGCTTAATTAGTGAATATTAGAACAGTTTTCTAACCCTGTACAGAGAGGTATTGCTTAATTAGTGAATATTAGAACAGTTTTCTAACCTTGTACAGAGAGGTCTGGCTTAATTAGTGAATATTAGAACAGTATTCTAACCCTGTATAGAATGGTCTGGTCTGGCTTAATTAGTGAATATTAGAACAGTTTTCTAACCCTGTACAGAATGGTCTGGTCTGGCTTAATTAGTGAATATTAGAACAGTTTTCTAACCCTGTACAGAATGGTCTGGTCTGGCTTAATTAGTGATTATTAGAACAGTTTTCTAACCCTGTACAGAGAGGTCTGGCTTAATTAGTGAATATTAGAACAGTATTCTAACCCTGTACAGAATGGTCTGGTCTGGCTTAATTAGTGAATATTAGAACAGTTTTCTAACCCTGTACAGAGAGGTCTGGTCTGGCTTAATTAGTGAATATTAGAACAGTTTTCTAACCTTGTACAGAATGGTCTGGTCTGGCTTAATTAGTGAATATTAGAAGAGTTTTCTAACCTTGTACAGAATGGTTTGGTCTGGCTTAATTAGTGAATATTAGAACAGTTTTCTAACCTTGTACAGAGAGGTCTGGCTTAATTAGTGAATATTAGAACAGTTTTCTAACCTTGTACAGAATGGTCTGGTCTGGCTTAATTAGTGAATATTAGAACAGTTTTCTAACCCTGTACAGAATGGTCTGGTCTGGCTTAATTAGTGAATATTAGAACAGTTTTCTAACCCTGTACAGAATGGTCTGGTCTGGCTTAATTAGTGAATATTAGAACAGTTTTCTAACCCTGTATAGAGAGGTCTGGCTTAATTAGTGAATATTAGAACTGGTATTCTAACACTGTACAGAATGGTCTGGTCTGGCTTAATTAGTGAATATTAGAACAGTATTCTAACCCTGTACAGAGAGGTCTGGTCTGGCTTAATTAGTGAATATTAGAACAGTTTTCTAACCTTGTACAGAATGGTCTGGTCTGGCTTAATTAGTGAATATTAGAACAGTTTTCTAACCTTGTACAGAATGGTCTGGTCTGGTTTAATTAGTGAATATTAGAACAGTTTTCTAACCTTGTATAGAGAGGTCTGGCTTAATTAGTGAATATTAGAACAGTTTTCTAACCTTGTACAGAGAGGTCTGGCTTAATTAGTGAATATTAGAACAGTTTTCTAACCCTGTACAGAATTGTCTGGTCTGGCTTAATTAGTGAATATTAGAACAGTTTTCTAACCCTGTACAGAATGGTCTGGTCTGGCTTAATTAGTGAATATTAGAACAGTTTTCTAACCTTGTACAGAGAGGTCTGGCTTAATTAGTGAATATTAGAACAGTTTTCTAACCCTGTACAGAATGGTCTGGTCTGGCTTAATTAGTGAATATTAGAACAGTTTTCTAACCCTGTACAGAGAGGTCTGGCTTAATTAGTGAATATTAGAACAGTATTCTAACCCTGTACAGAATGGTCTGGTCTGGCTTAATTAGTGAATATTAGAACAGTTTTCTAACCCTGTACAGAGAGGTCTGGTCTGGCTTAATTAGTGAATATTAGAACAGTTTTCTAACCTTGTACAGAATGGTCTGGTCTGGCTTAATTAGTGAATATTAGAACAGTTTTCTAACCTTGTACAGAATGGTCTGGTCTGGCTTAATTAGTGAATATTAGAACAGTTTTCTAACCTTGTACAGAGAGGTCTGGCTTAATTAGTGAATATTAGAACAGTTTTCTAACCTTGTACAGAATGGTCTGGTCTGGCTTAATTAGTGAATATTAGAACAGTTTTCTAACCCTGTACAGAGAGGTATGGCTTAATTAGTGAATATTAGAACAGTTTTCTAACCCTGTACAGAATGGTCTTGCTTAATTAGTGAATATTAGAACAGTTTTCTAACCCTGTACAGAGAGGTCTTGCTTAATTAGTGAATATTAGAACAGTTTTCTAACCCTGTATAGAGAGGTCTGGCTTAATTAGTGAATATTAGAACAGTATTCTAACCCTGTACAGAATGGTCTGGTCTGGCTTAATTAGTGAATATAAGAACAGTTTTCTAACCCTGTACAGAGAGGTATGGCTTAATTAGTGAATATTAGAACAGTATTCTAACCCTGTACAGAATGGTCTGGTCTGGCTTAATTAGTGAATATTAGAACAGTTTTCTAACCCTGTGCAGAGAGGTATGGCTTAATTAGTGAATATTAGAACAGTTTTCTAACCCTGTACAGAATGGTCTGGTCTGGCTTAATTAGTGAATATTAGAACAGTTTTCTAACCCTGTATAGAGAGGTCTGGTCTGGCTTAATTAGTGAATATTAGAACAGTATTCTAACCCTGTATAGAATGGTCTGGTCTGGCTTAATTAGTGAATATTAGAACAGTTTTCTAACCCTGTACAGAGAGGTATGGCTTAATTAGTGAATATTAGAACAGTTTTCTAACCCTGTACAGAATGGTCTGGTCTGGCTTAATTAGTGAATATTAGAACAGTTTTCTAACCCTGTATAGAATGGTCTGGTCTGGCTTAATTAGTGAATATTAGAACAGTTTTCTAACCCTGTACAGAGAGGTATGGCTTAATTAGTGAATATTAGAACAGTTTTCTAACCCTGTACAGAATGGTCTGGTCTGGCTTAATAAGTGAATATTAGAACAGTTTTCTAACCCTGTACAGAGAGGTATGGCTTAATTAGTGAATATTAGAACAGTATTCTAACCCTGTATAGAATGGTCTGGTCTGGCTTAATTAGTGAATATTAGAACAGTATTCTAACCCTGTACAGAGAGGTATGGCTTAATTAGTGAATATTAGAACAGTTTTCTAACCCTGTACAGAATGGTCTGGTCTTGCTTAATTAGTGAATATTAGAACAGTTTTCTAACCCTGTACAGAATGGTCTGGTCTGGCTTAATTAGTGAATATTAGAACAGTTTTCTAACCCTGTACAGAGAGGTATGGCTTAATTAGTGAATATTAGAACAGTTTTCTAACCCTGTACAGAATGGTCTTGCTTAATTAGTGAATATTAGAACAGTTTTCTAACCCTGTACAGAGAGGTCTTGCTTAATTAGGGAATATTAGAACAGTTTTCTAACCCTGTATAGAGAGGTCTGGCTTAATTAGTGAATATTAGAACAGTATTCTAACCCTGTACAGAATGGTCTGGTCTGGCTTAATTAGTGAATATAAGAACAGTTTTCTAACCCTGTACAGAGAGGTATGGCTTAATTAGTGAATATTAGAACAGTATTCTAACCCTGTACAGAATGGTCTGGTCTGGCTTAATTAGTGAATATTAGAACAGTTTTCTAACCCTGTTTATAGAGGTCTGGCTTAATTAGTGAATATTAGAACAGTATTCTAACCCTGTACAGAATGGTCTGGTCTGGCTTAATTAGTGAATATTAGAACAGTTTTCTAACCCTGTACAGAGAGGTATTGCTTAATTAGTGAATATTAGAACAGTTTTCTAACCTTGTACAGAGAGGTCTGGCTTAATAAGTGAATATTAGAACAGTATTCTAACCCTGTATAGAATGGTCTGGTCTGGCTTAATTAGTGAATATTAGAACAGTTTTCTAACCCTGTACAGAATGGTCTGGTCTGGCTTAATTAGTGAATATTAGAACAGTTTTCTAACCCTGTACAGAATGGTCTGGTCTGGCTTAATTAGTGATTATTAGAACAGTTTTCTAACCCTGTACAGAGAGGTCTGGCTTAATTAGTGAATATTAGAACAGTATTCTAACCCTGTACAGAATGGTCTGGTCTGGCTTAATTAGTGAATATTAGAACAGTTTTCTAACCCTGTACAGAGAGGTCTGGTCTGGCTTAATTAGTGAATATTAGAACAGTTTTCTAACCTTGTACAGAATGGTCTGGTCTGGCTTAATTAGTGAATATTAGAACAGTTTTCTAACCTTGTACAGAATGGTTTGGTCTGGCTTAATTAGTGAATATTAGAACAGTTTTCTAACCTTGTACAGAGAGGTCTGGCTTAATTAGTGAATATTAGAACAGTTTTCTAACCTTGTACAGAATGGTCTGGTCTGGCTTAATTAGTGAATATTAGAACAGTTTTCTAACCCTGTACAGAATGGTCTGGTCTGGCTTAATTAGTGAATATTAGAACAGTTTTCTAACCCTGTACAGAATGGTCTGGTCTGGCTTAATTAGTGAATATTAGAACAGTTTTCTAACCCTGTATAGAGAGGTCTGGCTTAATTAGTGAATATTAGAACTGGTATTCTAACACTGTACAGAATGGTCTGGTCTGGCTTAATTAGTGAATATTAGAACAGTATTCTAACCCTGTACAGAGAGGTCTGGTCTGGCTTAATTAGTGAATATTAGAACAGTTTTCTAACCTTGTACAGAATGGTCTGGTCTGGCTTAATTAGTGAATATTAGAACAGTTTTCTAACCTTGTACAGAATGGTCTGGTCTGGTTTAATTAGTGAATATTAGAACAGTTTTCTAACCTTGTATAGAGAGGTCTGGCTTAATTAGTGAATATTAGAACAGTTTTCTAACCTTGTACAGAGAGGTCTGGCTTAATTAGTGAATATTAGAACAGTTTTCTAACCCTGTACAGAATGGTCTGGTCTGGCTTAATTAGTGAATATTAGAACAGTTTTCTAACCCTGTACAGAATGGTCTGGTCTGGCTTAATTAGTGAATATTAGAACAGTTTTCTAACCCTGTACAGAGAGGTCTGGCTTAATTAGTGAATATTAGAACAGTATTCTAACCCTGTACAGAATGGTCTGGTCTGGCTTAATTAGTGAATATTAGAACAGTTTTCTAACCCTGTACAGAGAGGTCTGGTCTGGCTTAATTAGTGAATATTAGAACAGTTTTCTAACCTTGTACAGAATGGTCTGGTCTGGCTTAATTAGTGAATATTAGAACAGTTTTCTAACCCTGTACAGAATGGTCTGGTCTTGCTTAATTAGTGAATATTAGAACAGTTTTCTAACCCTGTACAGAATGGTCTGGTCTGGCTTAATTAGTGAATATTAGAACAGTTTTCTAACCCTGTATAGAGAGGTCAGGCTTAATTAGTGAATATTAGAACAGTATTCTAACCCTGTACAGAATGGTCTGGTCTGGCTTAATTAGTGAATATTAGAACAGTTTTCTAACCCTGTACAGAGAGGTCTGGCTTAATTAGTGAATATTAGAACAGTATTCTAACCCTGTACAGAATGGTCTGGTCTGGCTTAATTAGTGAATATTAGAACAGTTTTCTAACCCTGTACAGAGAGGTCTGGTCTGGCTTAATTAGTGAATATTAGAACAGTTTTCTAACCTTGTACAGAATGGTCTGGTCTGGCTTAATTAGTGAATATTAGAACAGTTTTCTAACCCTGTACAGAATGGTCTGGTCTTGCTTAATTAGTGAATATTAGAACAGTTTTCTAACCCTGTACAGAATGGTCTGGTCTGGCTTAATTAGTGAATATTAGAACAGTTTTCTAACCCTGTATAGAGAGGTCAGGCTTAATTAGTGAATATTAGAACTGGTATTCTAACCTTGTACAGAGAGGTATTGATGCAGATAGTGATGTTTGCCTCCAGACCCTGGACTATTGGGAAATACGGCATGTTTCTTTCTTCTCCTTCCCATCTACCGTCAACCTTAGAATTTCGTACCAGAGAGTTTTCATCAAACCGGAAGCTCATATGAAAGACGATCCTAGTTCCCCCAATGTTGCTCAGCCCAATATTCACGCTGAAGTTAAATATATTGATTATATAATGAGCAATGACATTCTGGGATTTATCAGAGAAACAAGCAAAAAAGTGAGCATGGCTCACTAATACCCCCGACTGTTAAAGTTTGACATTTCTATTTTACTTATAGAGAGAGGTGTCTGCACACCTAAGGATTGATAAGCTATGAAATGTAATCGCTAAGATTAAAGTGTTTGTGAAAAGGGTAGGAAGTAGGAATGTATTGTAACTTGAAAAGGTAGGGGTAACATAACACACTACTGCCATTACCACTGACTTCAACTTTATTTTGAAAATTAATTCATCATAATGATTCATTCGAGTGACTTGAAACAACAGGTACATGGAAGCACACCCCTGAGGGATATACAGCAGTTTATGGTTTTTCCAAAATATAACCAGTGGAAATATAAAATAGTAAAATCAACAAGAACACAGAAGTAGCTTTTGATGAAAGTTAAATAAAAAAGAAAATGATAAAGTCAACAAATCACAACACAGAAGTAGCTTCATTCATTTTAGCTCTGAATATGACGATTAAAAAAAATTTAAAATCACCAAAAATTAAAAAATTCACCAAATTGTGTTACATTTTGCACTGCACCTCTCCTAGTGGTGAAGGAGACATGTGCCAAATTTGAAAAGGATGAGATGAATACTTTTTCTGTATAGTTCGGAAAAAAATTGTCTTCGGACGGAAGGACGGACGGACGAAATCGTTGGTATTACTATATACCCCGACCTTTTTAGGTCGGGGGTATAATAAACTGTTTGTCAAACTACAGTGAAAATATATGATATTTTCACTATGACAAGCGCCTGATGTAGTGATTGACAATGAACTAACGTTATAAAAGGTTATATGGTTAATGTTATGTTATTATGTGGTATGTTGAGATCATATGTTGTTTTCCTTAGACCTTACAGGGAAAAAAAATGTCACACTCATAAAATATAAACATGCTGTGAAATAAAATCCTGCATCTCAACCATGTACTTAACAAATAGATTTCATAACATATTTGTTCACTGGTTGATAAACGGTTTGAAAAGTGTCGATTGTGCATCAACTTGGCAAATGGAGACTTACCGGCTGGTGTACAGTGGAGTGCCAATGATTATTACACACCTCCCAATATAGAGTCTTCCGTTTGTCTTCAGGCGATAAGGCGTGCTCTGCAGAAAGTAGTCCATAAAGTCATAACTCGTAAACATTTGCCCCCAGGGGCTAATTTGCCTCCAGGAGATTAATTTCGTCATGTGGATGGTACATTATAGGGGGAAAATATTTGCCCACTGGAGGCAAATTTTGCCGTAGATAAATAGGTGGGGCAAATCTTCCCTGGGGGCAAATGGGGTATGTCAACTTTTTTTTTTAAATGTTCATGGGGGTAAATCATGTTCCATTAAACAAACACAGAACTCTGCACCTCACCAATACACAAATACAAGTTTCACACAGTAAATCACGAGGGACAGGCATATTTGTAATTCCTAGCACCTTGTTAGATATTATTTATTTATAATACATACTTTTCATGTGTACAAAATTAAAATCACATTCACAATCCTAGTTGATACTTATAGTAACCATGGCATAACAAAGCATAACTCTGAAACTACTTGGCCAATCGTATTGCATCTCCATATTATATGGATGTGCCTTGTTGGTATTTCAAGTTTATAGACTTCTGTTTTCAGGGAAACAATTTGGACGTTGTCTTTTGTAGGGCTAGGGTTTGTTTCCGGAACATAACTCTAAAACTACCTGACAAATCATCACCAAATTTGGTATACTGCCTCTTCATATCATGTTCACATTCAGCTACTAGCCTATTCTATTTCTGTCTCCTGTATTCTGTTTCCGTGAGGTTAATTTTGCTCTTTTTGAATTGTAGGGTTTGTGCTCAGTGCAGAACTTTTAAGAATGATTTGTTTTGGTTTTCTAAGATGAATTGGTGGAAACTGAGACATTGTTTTTGTTCGAGTAAACCACTTTCTAGTTACCCTCTATATTCACTAAGATTAGTGTAACACTATTGGGAGTTATGCCCCACACTGAGACATGAGTTGAGAGGCTCGTGGTGTCACCTTGGGCAAGGGACTTTATTCGAAATGTGCCTTTGTTCACTCAGCAGTACAATTGAGTACCTGGTTTGGAAGTGCAGGCAATGTGAGAGATAACCTTGGAGCGCCGTAATTGGCAGCCCAGGTTGCATACTCCAAAGGGAGTTGAGAATGAAAAAGCAACGATGTTGGTCCTTACAACAGGGTAATAATGTGTGTAGCGCTTTGAGCATGGCCCTTTGTGTTGTGGAGTTCAGCGCGATATAAGTATCCTCATTATTATTATTATTATTATACCGAAACTAATTTCTGACAAAAATATTTTTATTGTAACTACAAGTAAGCGTAATCACTCAGTTTGACGCAATTTTCGCTTGATCATTTTGCTGCTGACTTGCGGCAGTGTGTACAGATACAAGCTTAAAGGGCAGATTTCTCAAGTTCTAGGCCGAAATGAAACTTAAAGTGTTCACCAAAACGCCAGTATGATTCATTAATATGTGCCTGTTATGCTGCGGTCACACTTACACGATGTCATAGACGTGCTTATTACGAGTGGCGGATTATCGTAGTAAAAGGTATTTTATACTGTTTACAAGAACAAGATACGAGTGTATCACTAACACATTACGTTCACATCAAGTGAGACTTATGCTACGGTCACACTTACACGATGTCATAGACGTGCTTATTACGAGGTGCGGATTATCGTAGTAAAAGGTATTTTATATGGTTTACAAGAACAAGATACGATGTACCGCGAGTGTATCACTAACACATTACGTTCAAATCAAGTGAGACATACGTTATTACTCAGATTTGCATGCGTGTTTGTCACGAAAGGGACGTGTTCACAACGCGTGATGTAAGAGCTGCTACGTGCTTAAAACGTTGATATTACGATGTATCCGTGTTTTATACGATACAATATCTCCTTATCAATTTTGGTTTCAGACACGTTACACTACTGTGCAGAATTAGTACACCGGATTTCGCGAACTATGCACAGTAGTGTACCTCTCTTGGCTACAAGATACAATACCAGTACAGGTCCATCATGTATGTCGACGTTGTTACAGTTGTTACTGTCGCCCCCAAACAATTCCGAAGGAAGCAAAAGCAAAAACGACTAAGAAAAGCAATTATGAAACTCCTATGCGGACCAACGCTAAATTTAAAATTCTTTCTATTCATAACAGTTTGTCAGTAAGATTAATACGTTGTAAGCTTCTCCCTCAGGTAATACGGTCTAATGTACGCATTTTCGTTGCAGTGTATGCCCTCGACTTCGGCTCGGGCTATACAGCTGCAATGATGGTAACACCAGAATGTACTGACCTCGAGAGAAGTTTATAACTTATATAGTAATGATTACCACATATCTTACCCGAGCACTCTTTTTCTACGACCTGGCATTCCCGCACTCTTGTTCGCTTCTTGGACAATACTAGAATGTGCCGCTGGTATTGCGTAAAATATATTAATAGACGCTGTTCCCGTCAAATTTCTTGAATTGACCCTTTTACATGTATGAGATTTGTAAACTGGGGGTATACAATGGATAAAATTAATGAATCACAAGCTGGCTTTAGACATGGATATACAACCATTGACAATATGTTTATATTACAAAGTCTTGTTCAAAGATATTTGAATACAAAAAGGGGAACAGTTTATGCCGGGTTTGTAGATTTTGCAAAACATTTGATTCTGTGCAACGGAACAAACTTTGGAACTTATTTCAATGTCATGGTCTTAGTGACAAAATGTGTAAACTTTTATTGACTATGTAATAACGTAAAGGCATGTGTTAAAAGTAACCAAAGATTTTCGGAAACGTTCGAATTGCAACTTGGTGTCAGACAGGGATGTATTCTTAGCTCATTTCTTTTTTCATTCTTCATAAATGAACTTGCTACCCACATGGAAACTAACTGCTCAAACGGCATCCAACTCCATCCAGAAATAGTCCAAATATCCCTTCTCTTGTTTACAAGCACCATACGTGGCCTCCAAAATCCATTAAATGAACTTGAACAATACTGTGATACAGTTAACAGGGAGATAACAACAATCGTAGTCTTTGATTAAGGGAATAACATCTCTAAAATAGAAAAATGGACATTTACGGATATACGCCTAGAATGTGTTAGCTGTTATAAGAATTTTGGATTGTTGTTCACTAATGGGCTTGCCTGGACCATGCATGTCAAATATGCTACGCCTCAGGAGCAAAAATCACTAATCCGTATACTGAAAACACTCAATACACTAATTGAAATATAAAATATTTGATGAAAAATTAATCCAATTTTGACTTATTGAGCAGAACTTTAGGGATTAACTGATTTTCACTAAATAGAAAGGATACACTTGTGTTTACTTCGTCTCTTCTCGTGTGATTAAACTGAGCTTTTAGTTCTGCTTTTGTGAAAAGTTCAGATAACATATTCACAATATGCACTCATTTGTCTCAACCATCAATCCACGGGTTAATAATAATAATTTCCATAATTGACAAAGTGGTAAATGTAGATTTCGTGATTGTAATAACAACCAATACATTGCTATCAGGCCTTGATCTCTTAGGGCTTTTTTGGCAGTATTAAATTTCCTATTCTTATGAAATTCTATTCCTAGGTAAGTATAACTATCTGAATTTTTTAAAATAACGTCACCAACAAAATATTGTCGAAAAGTCACCCTTGCAGTTACGGATCCAAACACAACTACTTTAGTCTTTTCAATATTCTCTTTCAACCTCCACATTACACAATATTTTCTGAATACATTTATGCTGTAACTCATCTTACGTATTCCTTTACAACAATTAAAATAAGCAGAATCCCTAATGGGTGAGTGAGTGAGTGAGTGGGGCTTTAACGCCGCTTTCAAGAGTATTTCACTTATATCGCGACTGCTAGTATTATGGCAGGGAGAAAGCCCACAACGCCATGTGGCTATGCACTACGGTGAAACCTGCGAGCAGCGGCTGGAACTAGCGAACCATGGGTGGTACTACGCTGAAATTCAGTGTAGCATTGCACCCAAACCTTACTGCGTGTAGAACAGTTCTCTACTGCAGACAAAGTTGCCGTGCCCCTGGCGGGATTCGAACCCCGAACCTCTTGATCCGAAGCCGAACGCGCTAACCACCGCGGGTTGTCTTTTGACAAGTACATACCCTTTTTCCAGCTGTTATTGTACTAAACGGCACTTTGCCCCAAACTGAAATTATATTTGGCGGGACTTCCCGGGTTGACACCGAATGCACAATATGAAGAATTTCACACACCGTTCATTCAGTCATTAACTACAAGACTTAAAGATATCTATCTTCAAACATGGAGTGAAAAAATGTTGTTATTAAGCAAATGTTTGTATTATTCAATGTTCAAAAATGATCTAATCGATGAATTGATCATGTGTTAACATAAAGAAATTTAGACGTTCATTAGCACGATTTAGATGTTCGTCTCACGACCTATCATTTCCTTCTCATTTGCCCGTCGTATTATACATTACGTTGTAAATATATTTAAAAATATTACTATGTTCATCGAAATACAATTAAATAATCAACTCTTGTCAGCATTAGAAGTCAAACTATATTACAAAATCTTGCCATGTTCATCCATTATGCAATGCTTTATAGAAACAACGTATAATCGATGTAACCCGTATTTATGTGTGTATTTAGCCATCATGTATGTGTTATAGACCTGTGGCCTTTTCAGTATAAAATAAAGATTGATTACATACCAAACGTGCCAAAAAGACACTGTTTGTAAAGAGCACTTGAATATCGTGGTAAACACTTAATGGTGTCTTGTTAAAGACGCCTTATGCTCGGAATCAACTCTTTCAGTGAACGTAACACATTCGCAATTTGCACTTCCTATTCGTACAGTTGACTAGCATCGTAATAACAATTTGCTCACGATAATGCTACGATAACCAAGAGTAAAGTACGATGTAACACTTATGCACCACGTGCATAGTGCGTGTATTTCACGATGTTTCCCGATGATCGCGAAAGTTTTGGTAATGTTCAAAACATTTTATCCAATCGTAGCTCAATACGATCTTCGCCGAAAAGCCGAGTGCACATCAAGTTCGTTGTAAGTGTGAATGGCGTGTGTATCCAGAACATATAGGTACATATCAAGATGAAGTTGCACGTGATACATCGCGGATGACATCGTGTAAGTGTGACCGTAGCATACGTTAATACTCAGATTTGTTTGCGTGTTTGTCAAGGGGCGTGTTCACAACGCGTGATGTAAGAGCTGCTACGTGCTTAAAACGTTGATATTACGATGTATCCGTGTTTTATACGACATACATGTAAGAATTAAGTACACCGGATTTCGCAAAAATGTGCGCGAGATGTTCGCGAAATGTGCGCGAACACGGTGTACTTAACTATGCACAGTAGTGTACTTCTCTTGGCTACATGATACAATACCAGTACAGGTCCATCATGGATGTCGAAGTTTCATCTCTAGTTAAGCTAGTTACTGTTCGCCACCAAGCATTTCCGAAGGAAGCAAAAGCAAAAACGACTAAGAAATATAATTATGAAACTTCTATGCGGACTAACGCTAAATTTAAATTTGTTTCTATTCATAACAGTTTGTTGCAGACAAAAAACAATCTTTTTCAAATCTGTAAAAGTTGACATGTCAGTAAGATTAATACGTTGTAAGCTTATTCCCCAGGTAATACGGTCTAATGTACGCATTTTCGTTGCAGTGTATAGCCTCGCCTTCGGCTCGGGCTATACAGCTGCAATGATGATAACACCACAGGGGCTTGTATTGCTGAAAACAAACAGTTCCTACGTTCAATACTACGATGCGATATACCTAAACTTATAAATAAAGAAAGGAATGCAACGCCAATTTTACCCCTTGTCCAATCAAGTCCGAATTTCAAAATGTTAACACACTTTGTACACTTAAAACACATTGTAGAATTAAAGCACAGTGATTACTCGTTCGAATAAAACAAACATCAGCACAATAGGTCCATTATTTCTGAAGTTATGACACTTCAAACACGATTGTTTGCTCGTCAAACTCGAGTGGGCCAAAATGGTGTCTCAGCAATACATCGACAAAAATCGAGAGAAAAGTCGATATTTCATTCCTAGCAAATGCAATCAATCTCGAAAAGAGTTTTCTACTATCACGTTCATTCCTGATACATTTGTCATACTTGAATAGTTCGGGTATCTTATTGCAACTTTATAGTAAATACAGGCAAATATAGGTCATTTCCTACAAGGTTCCGGATCAGTTCGTACCAAAACCGGTTCCACTCAAAACGGGGAGAACCGACCCATACAAAACGACCCTGGGACGAACCGGTTTCGGAACGAACTGATCCGGATCCTCCACCAAGATGGCGCAGGTCGCTCGAAAAAAAAGTAACCAATGATTTTCGGAAACGTTCAAACTCCATCTTGGTGTCAGACAGGGATGTATTCTTAGCCCATTTCTTTTTTCAATCATCATAAATGAACTTGCTACCCACATGGAAACTAAATGCTCAAACGGCATCCAACTCCATCCAGAAATTGTCCAAATATTCCTTCTCTTGTTTGCAGACGACGTTGTTTTATTTTCAAGCCCCATAGGTGGCCTCCAAAATCAATTAAATGAACTTGAACAATACTGTGATACATGGAAATTAACAGTTAACAGGGAGATAACAAAAATCGTAGTCTTTGAATAAGGGGGTAAAATCTCTAAAATAGAAAAATGGACATTTAAGGATATACGCCTGGAATGTGTTAGCTGTAATAAATAAGAATTTGGGATTGTTGTTCACCAATGGGCTTTTCTGGACCATGCATGTTAAATGTTCTGCGCTTCAGGCGCATAAATTACTTATCCCTATACTGAAAACAATCTCTACACTATATGAATTATAAAATCTTCTTCAAAATATTTGATGCAAAAATAAATCCAATTTTGACTTACGGAGCTGAAATTTGGGGATTAACTGATTTTCACCAAATAGAAAGAATACACTTGTGTTTACTTCGTCTCTTCTCACGTGATTCAACTGAGCTTTTAGTTCTGCTTTTCAGATAACATACTCATATATGCACTCATTTGTCTCAGCCATCAATCCACGGGTTAATAATATTTTACATTATTTACAAAGTGGTAAATGTAGATTGCATGATTTTAATAACAACCAATACATTGCTATCAGGCCTTGATCTCTAAGAGATTTTATGGCAGTATTAAATGTCCTATTCTTATGAAATTATATTCCTAGGTAAGTATAACTATCGGAATTTTGTAAAATAACGTCACCAACAAAATATTGACGAAAATTCACCCTTACAGTTCCGGATCCAAACACAACTACTTTAGTCTTTTCAATATTCTCTCTCAACCTCCACATTGCACAATATTTTCTAAATACATGTATGCTGTAACTCATCCGGCGTACTCATTTACAACAATTAAAACAAGCAGAGTCATTTCCCCCTAATGAAACACAATACTTAATATCATCATACATATTACAAATAACTTTTAAGATCTTCCCTGAAATCACATCATTGATAAGTTTTTGCCAAAGTCCCACCCGCCATATATTATCTAAGGTTTTTTGCAAATCTTCAAAGGCACTATATACTTTTTTCAACAAGAGATGTTTATGAAGAAACTATTTTCTTAATTTCTTAATACAGTGGTATCCATCATTATAAAACGTTTCTAAATACTGAGGAGTCACGTTGTGCTATCATCCCACCAAGAATTACCATGATAACACTTCTTTGGTAGCATGGTCACCTCTACAAAACAGCTAAGAGTGTTTGAATAATCTTGCAAATTATTTCTTAAGCACTTAAATTAGATTTGATTTTAGCTCCACAGGCGAGAAAAAACAACAGACATAATTATTGCACAACATGGCATGACATCAGGTGTCCGTCCGTAAATGATTTGCATTATCTTCACAAGAACAAATATCTTCAGAGTGCTAAAATCATGTGTACAAAATGTGCATTAGGTTACTCTATTGCCACAAAGAAGAATATCAGTTTAAGACCGCATTCATCTTTGACATCGGCTCTTCACTAACAGTAACACACAAATGTATGTGATGCACAACTGATGTTTCATTTCGGCCTAGAACTTGAGATATCTGCCCTTGAATAGCATATCTTGTTAATAATGAGGTTGGTTATTCAAAGAAATATAGTCCTGTGACGACTTACTGCAAACTATTGGAATCTATTTCCCATTAGAAGCGCTCAAATTTTAGATAAAATTATGCGTTTCAGTTCAATATGTTGTAAAAGTCAATAGTTTACTACAAAGATACAGGTTTCGACAAGGCACAGAACGCATATTTCAAGAGCTTACACACTGCCACAGCTCAGCAGCGAAAGAATCAAGCTCAAATTTCTTCAAACTGAGTCATTACTCGTATCAATATTTTCTTATCCTGTGACAATCTATCTATTTGTCAGAAATTATTTTTGAATATATTGTAGTGAATATGGAGGGTACCTACAAAGCGGTTTATTCATACAAAAAGATGTCTCCCCTTCCTCCATATCACCTTAGAATAGCAAAATAAATCAATCTTAAAAGTTATGTTCTGAGGGCAAAACCTAATATTGAAAAAGCTTAAATCCAAAATTATTGGCATAGAAACAGAAAGAAAAAGAATTGACAAGCAGCTCAATCTCCCATAAGGCACGTTTATAGTGAACGTGATATGGAAAGACAGTATACAACATTTGGTGACGATTGGTCAGGTAGTTTTAGAGTTATGTTCCGGAAACAAACCCTAGCCTTAAAAAGACAAAGTCCAAATTGGTTCAAAGGAAACAGAAACAAATAAAATGTTAAATACCCATAAGGCACATCTATACAACATGGTAAGGCAGTACGATTGGTTAACACGTTTTAGTGTTATGCTTGGGAACGTCTCAGCCAAAGCAGAAACAATGTCTCGATCCGTCAAAAGACAACTTAAGTAGAGCTTTATCTGAGTGAAAATAGTCTAAGCTAGGATTGTGAATTTGAGCCTTGTTTTTCAATTTGTACACATGAAAATTATCTTAAAAAATAAAATCCAAAAAGGTGCTCGGAAATCCAAATGATCTGTCCCTTGTGAAAAATTGTGTCAAACTTATGTACTTGTGTATTGGTGCAGGTGCGGAGTCCTGTGTTCGCATGTTGGAAATTGTTTTCCCCCCTTGAAAATGGGAAAAGAGCGTTTACGTGACACGTTTGCCCCCAGGGGTATATATATCCGGAGGTAACAGATTTACCCTACCTATTTAGCTAGAGCAAATTTCCGCTCAATACCCCCATGGGGCAATTATTTACCCCCTGTGTGTACAGTTTCCATGACGAAATTTGCCTCCTGGAGGTGCATGTAAACGAAGCTTTTGGTTCAATGTAAACAAATCCCTTTAACTTCCTTATTTCACATTCACTTGTTTGTATTACTTGCAATATATTATTGGAAATAGGTAAATGAATTTAAAAAAATGCCTGCGTACTGTTTATTCATTTGTATGACGTTGTGCACCGAATCCGACCATTCCCTGTTTAAAACAGAATGGATATGATTCCTATAAAATGATATTAGCCTGCGTCAGTTGTGCAAAAAACGACAGATTGCAATTTAATAATGATAAGACGTAGACAGAAATGCCTTAAATACCAGTTTATCACGCATGTCATCATTTACATCATTGCGAATCAGGTACTCCTGAGAAAATGTTGCGTCGCTTGTGAAAGTCAGTTTTAACCCGTCTGTTGGTCAACCCCTGAAAACACAGATATTACCGTATTTTGACATCTCCATTTACATGAATGTGTCACAGGAAATAAAGAGACCTACCATGGATATACACTGTGATTCTAACCCTGTCCAAACACCACGTGCGTCACACACAACATACGGGTTGTAGGAGAAGTGGAAGTCGTTACAGGTGAAGTTGGCCTTGTGTCCCGTCGTCTGACTCTCCATATACGACAGAACGCCGTTTGGAATGGACGGTACCTCACACACTGTGGAGAAAACATTAGTCAACCAGATTTGTCTCATTCTCTTCCCAAAGAGGTTACCCCCTTTCAGATATCCGATCCTAACGATCTAAAATCTGAAGGGAGTATATATACGTAACCTCTGTGGGAAGAGAATGGATTTGTCTGTGAACGGGAAATTAACTTAACTAACGCAACAGCTCTCACGTACGTTCATCATTTTATCAACACTCAGCCGCAAAAGAAACGTCACCATACAAAGTGTAAGAGTAATTAGTGTAATTAATTCCACAAGTGATAAACAGAACGGTGAATAATTATCGAAATGTAACGTTTTATCTAGAATATTAGTTGTTTAGTTTGATGACAATATACATACATTATTTATTCATAAATACAAATCTGTTTTATTAGATTTTCATTGGTAAAATACAGCCTTTACGAGTTTAAATAAAATCCGTATTTTCACTGAGTGAAATAACATGTTATTCTACTCAGTGATATAACACTTTCAATCATATGACGTCATCGTTACAATAGGATGACGTCATAGGATGGCCGTGGAAAGTAAGGCGATCTCGGAGGCTCCATTCATAAAATGAACGTCATTTACCATTTTAGTCTAATACCATCTAATATAATCTAATAGCATGTACCTCATCTGGTGAAGTAGAAATAATACTGCGCCACTCGTGAAAATATACATGTCTACTTCACTCGATGAGATATACACATGGTATTCGACGAGAAACGTCAAATATCCTCTATGTATCAACTACCACTTGAAAATAAATAGAGGATATTTGTCTTTCCTTGACAAATACCATGTTTATCTCATTGAGAGAGGAAGAAAGTAGGTATTTCAAGAGTGGCGCAGCCACGAGTTAAATATATTTACTTTTCTACCTCACGAGATGAGATAAACATGGTATTTGTCAAGGAAAAACAGATATTCTATTTATTATATCATCATTTCTGTGTTTAACGTTGAGTTGGAGTGATTTCAACGGGAAACGTACAGCCTTCGCAAGCTGGCAATATGACGTCATAACATTGTCCCGATGACGTCACGCGAGTGGTGATAAAGTTTATCGTCACACAGTAGAGTGGTGATAAAGGTTATCACCACTGTAGCTTGAAAGAGGGTTTATTTCACTGATAGAACCGAGTATCTCACTCCAAATTATGTTATAAATATTGATATTTAACTTCCGATTTACTTCAACATATATTAAATTACATTATGAGTTTAATCAAAACGTTGTTAAGAGTTTTGTCATTGCAAGATTCCAGAAATATTCATCAGAATATGTAAGCCTACACATAAAACAATCTGTGGATTAATACATTATGAATACACTGAGTACAATACATCTCACACATTGCTGGACCTAACATCCCGGGGTCAATAACTTATATTTTTTCGTCTTCGGCTCTAATCGGGATATCCGTATGGGCTTCGTATGACATCGTATGACCATCCTGGGGCCTTTAAGTGGTCCTGGATGGTCTTCGTGTGTGAGCAGAAACTCTTTGGCATGTCAAAAGATTGGCTGATGGTCACACGAACTTAACCCTTCGTGTACCGTTCGTGTGGACATCGGGTCCATCGTATGGCAATCGTGCAAAATGTTCGTATAAACTTCGGCTCAAACGTCACTCGACACTGACTCGAAGCCCACGCGAAGGCTCATGGTGGTCTACTGCGGGTTGATCAGTTTGGTCTCGGGTTGCCAATAATAGCTATCATGATGGCTACACAATGGCAACATGACAGCGGGCTTTAGTCTTTCATATGCGTTCACGTATAAAGGACCAGCGTCTGAATAGCGTCATCAGTCATTCACGAACACTTCTCAAAAGGAAAATTGCTTGTAAATCTGAGCACATTGCAGTGTCCAAAATGGCGACAGAGATAACGTCAAGGAACACCAGTTGCTTAAATATAAATATTCAGAAGTAATTTAACAACAATAATAACCATGTTTTCATTTCAACACTGTAAAAGAGCAATCACTTCAATGTATAAACACATTCATTATATTCTCGTTGAAGATACTACTGCTGTGAAACATCGAAATGTTATTCAACAGTGTTGTGAAACATTGCACGGGAAAGAAATCGCAGTTAGAACTACTTTGCTGTAGCCACATGGCTTTTGGGATTCCACTGGATTTCTTGGGACATGTTTTTTTCACACAACGCTGTTATGATTAATAGTGTACGGACGCGTCTATCACAATTTACTGTCAATCAGTATCACTTCTTTGATTCAGAGTTAGTTCCCTTGACATGTAATCTCATTAGGGCTTTCGCGATTTGACCGCCATTTTGCTTCGCCGTGCAACTTGACGTAGCCTTAGTTTAACTTATAATTTCATAAGGAATAAACTTCATTTTGAACCCACGAATCCTGCGGCAGTCGTCAGTTGAGTATTATTGCGACTACATTGTAATCCGTATAGGTATATTTTGATATTTTCTTCTCCTATTGAGACATGGTTCTGATTGTTTAGAATGTAAAAAAATAGCTTCGTGTCGACGGGATGCGGTGAATTCGTAGACCAGACCAGTTTGTAGATGCAGTGATTTCGCAGACGTGGTTGATTCGTAGAAGTAGTATATATATATATATATCACCCGGTACGAGGGACTTACAACATTTTAAGTCCCCCCAGGAGGGTTAACTGGGGAGGGAGGGAGGGAGACTAATTTTGAAAATATGTACAGCAAATTGTTTTGCAGAAAGTGCCTCTCGCACCCGTATCCACTATCACCTGGAGTAACTGAGCTAACGCCTTAGTCTACTGTGCCAACAGGGCAGATGAGCTTTCACGGTACAAAAGCAACTCATATAGCGCGGCTGTTAACAGGCTGATATCAGCCAGGGATCCTCAATATAACGCCAGGGCTCCACAATATAACGCGCTGTTTTACACTTAAAAACGGTTGATAATATAGAGAAACCATTCTACCTCGGATATGGCTTCGCATCCGAGGGTTTTTCCTTCCTATCAGGGTCCACAACCTTACCATATCCTCGGTATCATGGCTTCTCCTTATAGTAACCTTTCTCCCCAGTATCATTGTCGCCAGGGTGTCACAGAGCCTATTTTAGCAAAGAAAATGTAGCTACGTACAGTTAAAACTAACTGAATTGCGCTTGAAAACAGTCGCATTCCGAAGACATGACAATCACCTGACATCATTCATAATATCTAGTTAAATTAATACGATGTTTTTGTTTAATCGCCAATTTGCGCGTGTTTTAGTTTCCACATAAAGACAATGAAATGACTGAAACTGTTATTAACGGATATTTTCTTGGTCTATTTATTCTGTTTAGTGAGATGGCGTTATGCGTCCATGGTAAGAGATGTATCCCTACGTACATCTACGTGAATTTAGAGTTAACTTACATTACATATTTCATTAATTTAGAGCGTCGCTCGTCTGATACCAAAACCATCCACTCGTTTCATTAACGGGACGTTGTTTAGTATTCTCTATATAATAGAAGCTTAACACCTGTTTGTATGTTTTTGAAAAAAGTATCTGTGGTAATATTAAATTTCACTTCAAACAAAACAAAATTATGTGCATGCTTTATGACCAAGAGAACATCAATGTAAGTTTAGATGTAAACTACATCAATTGTTTTTGGATAAGTGAAATACACGTGCAAATTTCCAAATACATTTCAGATAAGATGGCAAAGATTGTGGTAGCACGACAGACAGCACGGTAACACCTGAGGCATTCAACGGTGAAATTATTCCAAGAAAAGCATAAAAAGCATTTTAGCAAACACATATATGTACTTTCACTCTAAAACATCATTTGAACAAGTATGCCATTTCTAAATTATATATTTGATGTATTGGATAAATCTTGTGAGAAGAAACTATGTAGTAACACCGTAGGCTTTAGTATTGAGAAGCATGAAGTATATTTCAACAATGAAATAAACTATGAATTTAAGGATACACCTAAATCTTAAGAAGTAGCATATGTTTGATATAATCTTGTCTAATAATGAAACAGAATTATTAGAGATAAGAATGTATGAGGTGCAACCACATTCTGTCTGTGGTCTTACCTTTGTACAATATTCCCCACTTTTTCAGAATAATATATGGGCTTGTATCAAAATAATCATCTGTTCTTTAAAAGTAAATAAATCAAAGATAATGTATAGAGTAAGTTGTTTGGTCATAACATATATTGCACGTACATTACATGTGTCAAATTTCTATGATTTGTCTGTACTGTTACTGACGTTTTTCTATGGCGTTACTTTTGACAAGTTCTTGAGACGTAATCAAAATCCAGCCACAACCCTAGCTTAATGTAAACCGTGTATCAACTTTTGAAAAGTTATCATAGGTTATTATATTATCAAGACCTGTTAGAACAATTTAACTGTGGTGTTACTTGATTGAATTAGTTCTAACTATCAATTCCCCATTAGCGACTTTCTTCCTTCTTTCTTCAGAAACCTTACGATGTCTGTCATCAGGTTATCCATTCTGCAAGGGAGCAACTATTGCCTACTATTGCACCTGGTAACACCAGAGACGTGATATCATGGGACAATAGTATTTGGGCGATAAAGAGTACCCAAATGACTGAAATAATGTGTGTTCTAAAAAACAATGCATTCAAAAGTCGCAAATACTTGAAATATCTAACTAAATACATACAAGTAAATACTACGTATATATTTTTCAAGCTGTTGAATAATAACAGTCCGGCTGTGGAACAGCAAATAGTTGGCGTTTTGTCTCATTTAAGTATTAATATGTTGAAAAACACACAAATAACACTTTTCAAACTATTAACGTGTTAGAAAGATGTGTACGATTTTCCAAGGGCAGACACATACTTTATTTACGAAATCTCCCGGACAAGAATTGTGAGCTGTTAATGAAAATGACCCACCAGTATGCAACTCAGACCTGGGTTCACTGTTTCTAGTCAAAGCTGGTACTATGCCCAGACAGGAAAATATGATGTAAAACAAAGACTCTAAAAAGGTTAAAAACAAAATTGATTATCCTTACTATACAGTTAAAGTAAGTGAAAATGGACTGACAAAAAAAAAACGTGATGACAAATCGTATGTATTACAATCACGACTCGATTTATCGTAACGCTGTTGTTCTTCAGTTCTTGCCAAACACTTGACCAGGGCCGTATTCAAGAGAGGTTTCAAAGTGATCGCTCAATTAGCGATTACGTGTACTTCTATATAAACTTCTCTTAAACGCGATTGATCAATGTAGCGCTCCGTAGCAAAGCGAGCGAACATTGAGGTTTTACACCAAGTCGTTCAGGAGAGAATGAGCACTACTTGAGTGCTACTTGAGCGCTACATTGAGCAATCAATGAGCGATTATAAGCGCGCTCGCTGTTATGGAACGGAACCCTGGTCACTGTCAGATCATGTGCTTGGTTCGGCTGGCCCTCGAGTACCGTGTGGTCATGCGAACGTCACACAAAGTTTTCGCGACGTCGTGTACACTTTGTATAACATTCGTGTAGCCATGGATTGAGAGTTTTACCAAAGATGTTAAGTTTCGTGTAACCTTTGTGTGCCCGTCGGAACCTTCGGATTGACTTCGTGAGTTATTCAAGTATGCATCGCGACGCGGTCTGTTCTCCCTTCGCACGGGATCATCATAGGAACAGCATCGGCAGTGAATTCAAAATTTTACATTCGTATCATGTCCGGGATATGGGCTTCGACAATGTGTGGCACCCGCATTAACACTTCCAAGTCATGATTATGCATACTACAAATTGTATGTACTATTTGATTTATATTTTTAAGTACACAATCACAATTACTCAATAGCTCACCAACAGTTTTCCTGTACATCTTGTTTCCCTTGAGAGTAATCTCCCCTTGCTGTGAGAGGAAGGGTTGTGAGAAAAGCTGGCACCTTGCTTCAAGGATATTATGGACGAAGGACAGACAGGTGTCTTCTTCATGACAAAGTCGTGAACACGTCTGCAGCAAGTCGGTGCTGATTTCTTCTTGAGGGCTGTCCTGTATCTTCCTGTCATCAAAGAGCAAATCTCTCTCGAAGAATGAACTCTCAGCAGCATTTAACTTAAGAGTCAACAGATAGACCAAAACGTTCAGCAACATGACGGATGGACTGAAACTACCGAAACGCAGTTAGCCGAATGACACTACGGACTTCCAAGACAACCCCGAACCGGACTTTATTTATGAGAAATGCAAACAGCTTCAACCGTTTGTAGAAAATCAATGAATCGGAACTGTGTTTGTCCTATTCAGTGATTTATTCATGTGCATGCATTTTAACATGTCCAACATTGCATAGTAACTACATAACAAGTGGCAGTGTCACTTTCCAATCAATCAAAATCCATTGTACATTGATTAAGCTACCTGTTTATTCGCCATGTTGAACATGCTCCACACTTATGAAAATGCGACGCATCCAGTGATAATTAAAATGATATATACAGCAAGTGTCGTCTGAATTAGTATATATATATATATATATATATATATATATAGAAAAGAGTAAACATCTGATGGGTTTGACTGGATAAATCTTCTTTAATACGATGAGCTCATTTCGACCACTTTGTCGGTCTTTTCAAGTATAACAAAATTCAGTAAGCATGACTTTGTTTATTAATGCCTACACCTACCTGCATATCAAGCAGACCTACCTTGAAACAGAGCTAATAATTCTGAAAATAAAGTATGTACAGGTTTTCTATTTTTATTGTGACATCAAAGTCACTTAAGATGCAACATTGCATTTCTACTCTTTAATCATGAATAGAAAAAACAACAACATATATAACAACAACATTTATTCAGCTGTGTAAGTATACATCTCTTGAAAATTATTTTGTGTGTTTGAATTTTGGAAATTACAAAGGAACAGCGCATATGAAATTAACTGATATCTTAAAATTTATTTTGAAATAATGTGGGATAGATTTTACTTTATTTACTCTTATAATTAAACTGAATATTTAATTTACTATAACACTGTTTTGTGTAGTCTTTCCCTGAATGTTGGAAGCCCAGGTTTGCTGCAAAGTTGAATACAGTATTTCTAAAACATTGGCACATTCTGATATCCAAAAGAGAAGAGATTGGATATCAGATTCAATATATATATATATATATATATATATATATATATATATATATATATATATATATATATATATATATATAGATTATTACCCGAGGAAGTGTGTCATATGACTTTTACGACACGAGTGTGAATGTTTGTATTGCCCGAGCGAGAGCGAGGGCTATACATACCTTTGCACGAGTGTCGTAAAAGTCGTATGACACACTTCCGAGTGTAATAATTTCTTTATTACCCGTTCTATTCCTTTTTTATATGTGTAAACATAGTCATGAAACGGCCCACTTCTCTTTCTACGACAAGCTACAGTGACGTCACGAACAATCGTTTTATGACGTCACAGACGATACAATACGGTAGGTCGCGGTGAAACAATGGTTGTTAAGCAAACGTGTTATGTGCACATGTGCTCATATCAATAATATTAACTCGGTTATTTTCTGCCATATGGGTAATAAATATAAATATATCATTTCTTATGACAATGTCTATATACAGCATTTGCTAAAATTAAATGATCACATCTTCAGCACGAGCATTTAACTGCACATACAAGTACAGTCAATTCCTAATGTTTGTGTTTGTATTCTTGGATTATGGACTAAAATCACCTGTAACAACACTTATAAGTATTTAGGATGCTGCATTTATATACACATGATTAGTTCATAACATGTTATTTGCATTTAATTTCGTTTAGGACTTTGATATTTTTATGTCAGCCAAGTGAAAATAATTCTTAAACTCAACAACCTCAGTTTAATTTCATCACAAATAAATAAATAGTTATAAGAAAATATTTGAAATCCTTTCTGAAAAGCAATTTCTTTGAAAATGTAAATATGCATTCATGATCACTAACTCATGGCTACTAATTTGCAATTTTCTAAGTACAGTAGTAATTTCTACTACATTGAAATTTGGATTTGAATTTGGATCTTATATTCCATGATTCCCTTTTCGAATTGAAAGCAAACAAATAGAACTACTGGAGCTAAATTGCTTTTCGATATTTTAAAAAGTATGTCCTGAAATTGAAGACAAATCAATTATAAAAGTTTTAAACAAAAGCCAGTCGTGCATACATTCACATTCTACCAAAGAAATAGTGGAAAATTAAGTTATAATTATTTGACATTGTAGTGAATACCAGGGTTAGAATTTTACACCAGTCCTTCAGCCCACGGGTATTAAAAAATACCATGGGCTATCAAAGTTTGGATATTGGCAGCCCTGTGGTCCAGAAAAAAAATTCTGAATCACTTAGGAAGATTGTGAGCGCGTATCGAAAAATGGATCTGAAAAACACACTCGACGAGTGCCAAGCTTTGAGAGACTGAAAATGTTGTTTTTCTCGACTCAGATTGAAACTACTGTCGACAGTAGATAACGACTACTGAAGTAGTGAAATACAGAATTTGACATGTCCTTTCGGATCATAAATTCTTCTCATAATTATACCAAAACAAAGATTTAGCTATTCCCCCAATGTACTTTTTTGGGGTTTTTTTTTGAGGATTTGTTCACAAGAAAATTTGCCACGGTTTCACATTAAGCCTGTACACTCCACGTGGCTCGGATCACCAAGCCGTAATTTCGTATATAAATGCAAAGTTACCGACCAAATGTGTTTATTTAACTTTTTTATTAAACAACTTCATAAGCAAGTGAATATATATAAATACTGCAATATTTATAAAACCAGTATGCTTGAACGTATTACATGTATTACTATTACGGCCCTCATTGTACTTTGTATATATATAGAACATCATACTTGTGCATTTGGATCGTTTGTATTGAACGAGAAGATGTCATGGAAGCGGAGGAACAACGAGTTCGAAGAACGAGTTGTTCCTCCGCTTCAATGACAGTTCCGAGTTGATGTTCTATATTTATTTTATACCCCTTTTTATTAGCAAATTTGTAATCAAATAAAGTTGCATAAATTTACTGGGACGACGTGCTGCGTATTGATACACGGACGGTTGCTTGACCAGAACGACTCACGATTTGATATCTTAATAATATCTTTATTTTCTCATTTGCCAACCCAATAGGGCTGTAAGTGAAATTTTCTTCAGTGTGGTAACATAATTAAACCATCAAATTTGCTTTACTATTATTTAATTACAACGAACTGAAAATAAGAAACAACATTCAGGCTTCCGAATGAAAACACTTATGTATGTTGTTGGTATTCTGTTATTTTGCGGTATTGAAACCACATTAATAAATAATGTATAACAAGCCGCGATTGGAAATGGAATGAAGTTATATATTTTCCACTCTTCGTTCTTTATAGGTGATCCAATGTCAGCCTCCCGTTTTCTTTATTTTTCACTAATGACTTGATTTGTTTTCGAATCTGAATTGATCAGAATCATGTAAAATTATTTACATCCTTTGATAGCCTTAAATATTCTTTGTTGCCAGGAATAAAAGTTACATCATTATTTCTAATTAATAGTCAGTGAATATTGCTTTGAATATATTTCTTTATACAATGAATCAAACCTGTAATTTCCAAGAAATTAGTTTTAAAGTTATAAATGTATATAATGTTTTAAATTCATCAAAGTTGAGAAAAGAGTCGTCCATTTTCAAGAAGTCATTTATACATTTTGCATTTGCTTTCACATAGTCTTTCAACAAAACCGATGTTGTGTATCAAACTACTGTTAATAGTCGGTCAGGATATCATTGACAATGTGTGGCAATGTGGCCCAAGCATTGAAGACATCGTTCCAGAAGACAATTCTTATATTTGGTATAAAACGAGTTGTTAGATATTTTGACCCCATTTCTATATGATTTAAAACAGTATTTGGTAAGAAAACGTCCTTAAGATGTTTCAATTTAATATTTCTAGAGTAGTCTTCATTGCAGGATTTTTTTTTATGAATTAGTAATAGTATAGTTGCCAATATCAATGGTACTTTTTTTGCCCCGTGTTCACAGTCTTGAACAAACAAGTTTCGTTTCAGCGGTTAACATCTCAAGACAAACAAGAATATATTTGTTGAAATTGACGTTAAATAATTCATTGTTTTGTTTGTTGTTAGTTTGCTATTGTCATTCACTCATCAATTAATCTCGCCGCTAATGGCTGCGATACTGCCGACGCAGCGTTAAGTAATAACTCAGAACTAAGAACTAGCTGTACGGATTTAGGGGACGAACAACATTACAGCTAGTTTTAACTTGATTGATCACTCACTCACTCATCAATAAATCATGCAAAGGGATTGTGTATAACTCTACAACATCACAACGTTGTTTCCTTTGGGATAAAAATCTAGCTACATTGAAAACCTCGACATTCTGCCTTTGTATTTGTTTGGTGTTACAATGTCAACATCACTGCGTTGTTGTATGTGATACACGCCAAGTCGTAACAAGTAGGGACGAATATGTATACTCGTACATCAATATGGTTCGTTTCCACATGACGTCACGAGCCATAGTCACGTGATGCGAACACCATTTGATTGGGCAAAGCCGATTATAAGGCAGCCAGTACATTCACAGTATATTTTATCTGTGATCTGTGATTTTTTTTTTTTTTTTTTGAAATGGCTGCCGAAAATTCAGCACTCTACACGACTTTGTCGATAGATATCAGAAGAGAATTGTATTGAACTGATATGATGACCGCTAGTAATATGACAACCATACACCAATTTGATAACATGCATAAAATACGACAAAACAATTTCAACAAAAACTTTATTCCGCATTTTTGTTTAATTTTGTAATTACGTACGTATCCAAAAAAGCTTACCTCGCATTAGTGGTAATTTAGTCATGAATGGCAATGCGTTAACATCTTGGAGAAAATTACTGACTAAAAAGGCACAGAGCGCACAAACCTCGAATGATACAGTTACAAGCCAATATACAAACAGATATAAATAGCTTCATACAAACATGTAAAACACATATATACAAGAATCCTTTATAACACCCGAAACTATAACCTTTTTTGGCAAAATACGTTAAAATCTTAGGGAAATTTTTAATAAAAAGTCACAGAACGCACAAAACGGAAAAGATATCCTATCCCAGTCCCTGTGGCTAAATGATAACATAAAAAAGACGGACAACCAATTAATTATAAATATTACTCTAGTAAAGGGATTACTTACATAGATGACATGTTTGATAATCAAGGAAATTTGGTTGTTTCTCAAAAGTTTCTACCTTACTTAATGCAGAAAATTGTAGGAGATCAAGAGGATGTAGGGATATTTATGACACTCATTTTTAAAACAAAAAACAAAAAAACAAAAAAACTTCATCATAACGTGAAAAATTGCAAAATGACTTAAATGAATCCATTGAGAAAATCACTCGAGAGACCATAGAAACATAATATTTAAATCCTATAATCACGTGGTTCCAATACAATATTAATATACCTCTTTCTGCCAATAAATGATTTGCTAGCAAATATGAAATATAAATACAGTAATATATGTACATTTTGCAAATCTTATTGGCAGATTGGCAGATCTTAATGGAGTGAATCTTTTGAGGAAATCACTCGAGAGACCATAGAAACATAATATTTAAATCCTATAATCACGTGGTTCCAATACAGTATTAATATACTTCTTTCTGCCAATAAATGATTTGCTAACAAATATGAAATATAAATAAAGTAATATATTACATTTTGCAAATCTGAAACAGAATCATTATTACACTTATTTCATGAATATAAAATCGTTGAGAATATCTGAAAAGAAAATGCCTAAGTGGATATTTGGAAACATTATTTTAGGATATCTCGAAAAGGGAAACTATTTTCTAAACGTGATCATATCAATCGAAATACAATATACAAAATGAAACAAGAAGATAAAATACCAAACTTGAATCACATTAAAGAAGATATCAAACCAGCGTACTATGTTGACAGCTATAACGCCTACACAGAATACAAAATTGATAATTTCAGAAAATTCTGGTCCATACTGCTGAACTGATGTACTAATATGTTAACAAACCAAAAAAAATAGATCTAATCACTAGCAAGAAGTCACGTGACGTGACACCAGTGTTGTCACTGTAGCTGATATCGCTCAAATTGCTGAAAAAAGCTTATGTTCTGTTTTGTTCTTAAAGTTAGAGGACAACCTTTGTATTGCCCATTAGTCTACTCTGTGAAAAAGATACCCTTCAGAATGAAGCCATACACCTTGATTCTAGCCACATCACTAGGGGTAAGGCGATGGTTGTAAGTGAACACTTCTCCGTGGTCAATGTACATCTGCAGGAAACAAGACAACCATTTCAATATATTTCTATACACTATTATCACTTTCATATTGATGTGTCATTCATCAGATACATTGGAAATATAATGTACAGTCTGTCGTAAATATCTAAACAAACTCTAGAGACTTTTCAAATATAGACGATACATTAGAATAGTGAAATTAATTGAGTTGACTCCTTTTTTCTGGAAGTATTATCTACTAGGAATTGGGAGGATATGATATTACTGACGTTCAAGAGAAACTTCCCACTTTTAAAAAGTCGTACGAATCGAATCCAAACAAGTTTCACAAACGTTTCCAGCCTGAAAACATTCGCCAAAACACAATAAGGGTATATAGGGCGAACATTGCGTTGAACAGCTCAAAAAGTCCGAGAAATTAAAAAAAAAGGTAAAATGTGTTGTTCGTGCCTCAAACAAATTGCACGTGCTCAATGTTGAAATAAAAGAATTTCTCTTATCATACGACTTGCCAGTTACAAAAAGCACACGAAACAAATGCCACGGTTATCGGCCGAACAACGTGAGAGAGCTATTGGTTTGATGGAAATGGGAGCTTCACAGACCCATATAGCGAGGACGTTCGGCTGTTCCAGACAAACGTGTATATTAATTTTTTCACGCTATCGTTTGACAGGCATAACTCGCGACAGGCCAAGGACAGGAAGACCTAGGGTCACAACTCAACTAGAAGACCATCTTATGAGGGTTATTCACCTTCGCAATAGACGGCGACGTCGACCGCAGCAACAGCCCTCGGGCACCGTATCCGCCGATGCACTGTCGCCCGACGTCTTCGTGCTATTGGTATCAGGGATTATCGTCCCCTCCGTGGAATTGCTCTGACGATTAGACATCGACAGGCACGACTTCGTTGGGCAAGGATTGTCCGACGTTGACAGCAACGTCAATGGCAACGTGTGCTGTTTTCCGACGAAAGTCGATTCAGACTTCATCATGCCGACGGGAGAATCCGTGTATACCGAAGAAGAAGAGAGCGACTGGCACCAGTTAGTGATAGTAAATGGTAACCTGAATGCACAGAGGTATCGAGATGTTTACGTGGACAGAGCCAAAGAACCATTCTGCAGCATGACAACTCAAGGTCCCATACAGCTCGAATTGTTCAGGACTACCTTGCCAACAACAATGTTCAGGTTTTGCAATGGCCGGCATGTTCCCCGGACATGAACCGAATTGAACACGTATGGGACCATATGGACAGACAGTTGAGAATCCTCCAAAACCCTACAGCTAACAGAAATCAGCTTGAACAGGCCTTTTCTGACATATCGCGTCAGATCCTTTCTGACGTCATCAGAAGACTGACGACATCCGTTAGACGACGTGTATTAGCATGCATGGGCGCACACGGAGGACACACATGTTACTGTATTTGTATTTTTGAACCCCAGCTATCTGCACGACACGTTTTGTTGATTATTCGTTGTGTTGTTTGAGTTACCCTTTGTATGATCTTATGAACAATGATGAAGTATTCAAATACACTAATCAAAATATCTGTATTCGAGTTTGTGTTTCTTTTACAGGCCTTCAAATTGAGTGGGAAGTTTCTTTTGAACGTCAGTATATATATTGCATTTATCGCAAAACAAAACCTATAAACTTCCCTGCTCTACACTGAGACCCCATTTGTATCGATTATTGATCCTAAATTCATCCTTTGATTTACATGTGGCCAGTCTGATTAAAATCGACCTTGTTCCGAGGAATAAAAGTTGCGACATTATGCATCTACCGGGATACAAACAGGTTCTGTAGAGTCCTCTCCACAAGGTCTGAGAACACCCCGTATAGGCGAATGTTCCGAACCAGTTTAGCACAGCCAAAGCCCAGTCAAATAGCTGACCAATCACAAACGGTCACTGTTTTGAAAGCATTCGGAACAGACCAAGGTTAGCTGTTTGGAGTTATCTGCCCCTAGCTTCTCGCACCGAAAGCATTTGTTGGGCGTCTTTGATTGGCTACCTGAATTGCGCTCGAACACGCGAGTCTACGGGCTGCTATCAGACGGTTTGGCGTGGAACCTACGACTGACATGAGTTCGTATCCCGGTAGATGCACTATTTTGTAATTTTTATCCACGGAAAACGGTAGATTTTAATCAGACTGTACATGTGGCTCTGCTCATCGACCAGTACCATTTTGATCTCACTTTCAGGCGTAGACATAGGTTGCTGCGTATGTGTGACACTTAGTACGTGCGGTTAAGCGAATCATTATTTGCATAGAAATACACAGAGAAGATTTTAAATACTACCGTGCGGATGATCCACAGGACCTCGATATCGTTATCAAAACGTAGGTAAAACGTAGGTAAAAAAAATACCTACCCCCTATATGATATTGAATAAAGGGCAAGAGCAGCCACATTGCCGATCTAAGGGTCCAATCAACATTAGGTTAAACATTACCCTAAGAATTGGTGATATGGCAAAATGGCTGCCCTTGCTCCTTTACTCTATGTTATATAGGGGTTAGGGTTTTTTTACCTACGTTTTACGTTTTGATTACGATATTGAGTTCTTGGGGATGGTCGGGTTTCCGGATATATGAGATCCGAGTAATGGACGTATTTGCTTGTATCGTCTTTATACAACAACAATAACATTAGCAACAACTTAACCACACTTTACCTTTCAATATTTAGGAACTTGATACTTCATATTGGGATCAATAGATTCTTAGATATTCCATATTGAAGTTGTTCATATTTGTAATTGAGTAGCCTATATTAAGAGGTTATTACATGCCATTTTTCACATGCCTCTTTTCATTCCAAGATGCTAAGATATCGTACCACAACTTCGTACAATTTACCAATATGTAGCACATTTAATTATGTAATTAAATCTAAATTATAACTGATTGGTGAAGATATCAGAATGAACGACCTTGACCTGTGACGTTACCCTGTGTTACCTGTGTCTGTAAGTCATCCGGGCTGATATTGATGTAAACTTGCGTCCAAAAGAACGCTACAAAAGTAAAAATGAGTGTAGATTTATCCAGTTATTGTCAACCTGTTCGAAAACAACGAAGAACACATATCTCGAACACAACATATCTGTTTCTTATGAAATATTCCATGTGCAATCCGTTTTTTCAATCGATGTTGCACGAAGAATTGAAAATTGTGTAGAAAGATGGCCGGATCACTGACATAATATTGAATGATTCTCAACTAAGAACATGCCTCGTTTAACTACAGCAGAGAGGGAGAGAGCAACAACAGCATGTGGTTACTAGGATGGAATGTTGCAGATAAACCATAGCCAAGCTTGGTTCACGTTAACAACAGACTGACAGTACTTCAGACAGACCAAGGAGTTGAAGTCCGAAAATCACAAATGACAACGAAGACTGTTATTTACAGACGCTTCACCTGCGCAATCGATACATGACTTTGACGTCATCAAGCTTCAACAGTCTTGGTTATCGTGTCAGTTGACACACTGTCGCCAGGCGTTTCTGTCATTATGGCCTTCATGCCTATCGACTCTTCAAGGATATGCCATTAACGTTATGACACTCTACCCCAAGTTCACTCAAATATCATCTGCCCAAAATGTGCAATGTTTCTGTTGTTGATTTTCATTATACATTGTAGCTGAATGATTGTTTTATGTGACTAAACATTTATTGTTCCAATACGTTTGTTTGTTTTTACTTTGTAGCGTTTCTTTTGGACGCTTGTTTAGCTGTGCGGACAAGGTTGAGATGGGTGATATGGATTTTTGGCAGCAATATGGGTGCTGTGCCCTTACTTCTAGTTCTATCACATGTATATGACAAACATCACATATGTTGCTTGGTAGTCAGGAAGTGGAAATCAATCAACAATTTGTATTATAATTTTACAATCTGATTAGGACTAGTGACTGGATACCCGATGCCTTCAGTTCTAAACCAATCATCACCCTGGTTAAAATCCACAAGATATCAAAACCTCTCACCCGAAACTGTGTATCCTCAGTGCAAATGGTCAAGTTGACATTTTGTCCAAGTGCTAAAGGCCAGAAGGGGAGACTACTCTCAGTCGTTCCCCAGATTCCATCTATCTTCGAATTCCTCTCAATCACTTCGGCAGTGAACTGAAAATTCACGGACAACAGTGTGGTGGTTGTTGCTGAGTTCAAGAAGTTTATTTTTGAACTGAAATACAAAATGTTATATATATCATACTTGACGTATGTGCAAACATTGTACACTTGCAGCAATCATGGTAATAGTGTTGGCAACTCATACTAACTGAAAAGTCAGTGTACAAGATGATTTTTGAGAAAAAAAAATTATATTGTCTACATTACCATAAATGGTTATCATATCATTAATATATCTCATTAATTATCGGGTAGCAAGAGAAAGAATAATAGAGTGAACTTACAGAGTGTCCTGGGAAGGTGCAATAGCCGGTAATACAACACAGCGCCCTGGTGACACCCTACCGACAGTCAGAAAACTGTAGGGAGGACTCGGCTAAATTGAAAAGAATGGATTAAAGACCTACACAGTATAACCCCCCTTCTAAAAGATTAGGTTATAAGAATATATCTAATAATCGATTATTATAATTTCAATTCCTTCACCGCATAGTCTTTATCAAGAAGGTTATTAACATTATGCATTAGTTAATGATGTTAAATTTAGAAGGATGAGGCTGTTAATTTGAATAACAGTTCGAAAAGTCTATGCCACTGACATGTTTATTGCTTGTAAGAACAACAAATACATTGCATTTGATAAACAATTGTTTCCACTCTCAAAGGTTATGAACATGGAATCAGATCTGAAATAAGATCTGATGTACCAGTTTTCTACCATTTCTGAACCGTGTTTCATTGCAGCATTCATACCAACGTCACTGTACACGTCTCTATCCTGAATAAAAATATGAAAACCAATGCTTTGGCCGTCAGGCAATCAGAAACGAGTATTTTACGATCAGCAGAGATCATTATTACTATTACTCACAACATTGACACAGGGTGAGGTGAATCCATCCCAGATGCCATCAGTTCCACAAACACCGTGTAGGATGGTTGGGAAGTAGAAGTCGTCACAGGCGAAGGAAGCCTTGGACCCTTCCTTCTGACCATCAACATTGAGTAGTCTCCCCTTGGGAATGGAGTCAGGTATGGCACACACGACCTCTCCTGTGTAAAATGTGTTGAGATGGGTTTTTTTTAGTGTAATTAGGTATAACACTCGAACGAGCTTAATGAATCGATGCTAAAAGTCGTCTGTGGTTTTGAAATTAAAACTTAAAAATTTCTTTATTTATTGGCTGGATGCGCAGACGCCTCCAACCTGATACACAGTTGTATTTCACCCTATATTAATGTTGTAATATTCAAAATAAACTTTTAACCAATAATCCTTGGCCTCTTCATATTTTGTAAAAAAATCATATGACGAATGAAAAAAACCTGTAATAAATTTTAAACCACGTGACCATTCGGATTATCCGAAATAAATATCCTCTTTTACCGCGAAAAGAGGTTTTGTCTAAACATCACAAATTGAAACGTCCGTTGTGTTATTTTGAATCTGAATGTTAGTAAACATAATATGTTTCAATTAAAAACCATAATACATCCGAATGAGCAAACATGTACCAATTCAGTGCATAATTTCGCACTGCAATTTCGGAAAATCCAAGATAATTTACATGCAAACGTTATCCGCGCGACGCAAGCATCTACCGATTGATGATATCAGCGGTCAATCATCATGCCAACATTCCACTCAGTAATAAAATTTGTTTATTCATATGCAGACTTGATTGTATTGTACTCAATGTACTGATACTGTATTCATGACAGTAAATCTTGTACATGTGTAAACAAACATTGGATAGAACCATATTCATGTCAAAAATGAAAGTACCAAACATGAGGATACCTCGTCATTATCATGGGACTAAAAATAGATCCATATGCCTCTCTCCACAGATATAACGGTAGCCATTATGAACGTCGCGTGACATGCTTATGAGGGTTATTCCAAAAATGCAGAATTCAGGAAAAACGAAACCTGATTGTATGAAAGTGAATGTTTGAAAAACAAAATTAAAACTCCCGTAATAAATGACACATAAATTAGATTTGTGTAAAAAAATAAAGGGAAGTTATGGAAAAATGATTTTGTGCAACAACAATAAATTTTGAAAGAAATCGCTGTCGTTGTACGCAAAGTCAGCATCCGACAAAAAGAGTCCCCTGGTAAAACGGTCATTGCAGAATGGAGATAAACCTACTGTGTTTGAAAATCAGAGACATGTTACACTGGATTGATAGCGAGTAAATTTAAAATTTAAACCTCACACTACACAATTCAGTATAGTTTGTATCTGATTTTCAACGTTTTGACGTGACGTCATTATGACATAAATATGACGTCACAATATTACCGCTTCGTTCGCAATGGAGTGTGCCCCATTTATCGACGAGTTCGTGGAATTAAGTGGAATTTAAATAGTGAGTAATAAATACTTACATGTAACTCGGTTCCACCCAATAAAATATTTATGAAACTCGGGAATAGTATCGGTACCTAATTCGCTTTCGCTCGTCAAATACCAAACCACTCATTCGTTTCATAAATATGTTAATAAACGAGACGTCGCTCAGTATTCTCTATATAGGGCAAAATGACCGAGGTTCGGACAGTGTTCCTATTCCAATATTATGAAAGACCCCTGTGAAATAAATAATTATCTGTAAAATGTCAATTTCAGCAAATCAAAATATCAAATATAAAGCATTTTACTCGATTGCGACATAAATATGTTGAATTGCTTTATATTAACCGAAAAATAACGGTTTCAGTTGCGTATACAGTGTACGAATTCGCCCAAAGTTCGGACAATTTTGACCATGGTTCGGACACTCGTATATTTTCTTTGTAAACACTTGCATCGCTTTAAATATTTTAATATTTTGGAGCGTCTTAGATGTTCTGAACAGTGCGCCAACATTTACATTAAAACAAATATTTCGCAAATTTGTTCATGAACCCATTTATTGAACGTCACGCAAAAGTCCCAACTATCAAGTATTTCTCAAAAGAAGTAACAAATATAACATTTTGAAAAGGAACATTTTGAAATGAATATATTACAGTTACGTTCCAAGTGAAAAGTGTCCGAAGTTCGGGCGACTTCGGGTGGTGTCCGAACCTCGGTCAGTTTGCCCTACGTCACACAATTTAAACATTTGAATTGATTAACTAATTGTTTGATAAGTAATCAAAGCTTGTATCCACAACATGGCCACAATGCAGTCTTCATTTTGCTACATGTACATATGATATACATATCCTTTTTATAACTCTTCAAAAAAAGAAACTTGACATTCATGCGAAATGGATTTTTTCGAAACGGGTCAATTTTTTAAATGACAAATACCTGTAATTGAAAGAAAGGTTTGCTCAAGAGTGTAAATTTACCAGAAACAATGCCCCAAAAAATTTACGTTGTGTTCAGTGAGCGATTCGACCTAATGCATTTTCTGCCAAAGCACGTACAGCATGGGATCATGAAGGTTTACGTGCAGACACGTCTGCTATAGGGGTATACAAAGCCATATCGGCGGCTCTTCATTCAGACTACACAACATCGGTACAGCGACCAGCAGAATGCCAAGACTGAACAGAGCGCAACGCAACAACGCTATTTGCAGACTGCAAACAGGAGCGACGCAGCAAGATGTTGCAACACACTTTGGCGTGTCCAGACAGACCATCTCTTCAGTGTGGACCCGTTTCAACACCCGAAACAGCGTTGATGATAGGCCAAGGTCAGGGAAACCAAAGGTGACTACTCGGGCCCAAGATCGGTACATCCGACTTCTTCACCTTCGGTAACGCACCAGGACAGCAACGTCAACAACAACGCAGATACCAGGCCTACGTCGAATTTCCGACCAACGGTACGCAACAGGCTGAGAGAGGCTGGAATTTTTCAAAGACGACCGGTTCGACGTCCCGTTTTAACGATACGCAATCTGGCGGAACGTCTCGAGTGGTGTCAACAGAGGATGTGGTGGGCATGTGGAAGGTGGAGAACCGTTCTCTTCACTGTTGAGTCCAGTTTTCTGCTTTGACGTAGTGATGGACGATCACGTGTATACCGACGTCGTGGAGAACGTTACGCTGCCAACTGTGTTCAGGAGGTTGTCCCAGTTGGAGGTGGGAGTGTCATGGTGTGGGCCGGGATTCAGTACGGTGTTAGGACACCCCTTGTGCATGTTGTGGGTACCCTCACGGGAGTACGGTACAGGGACTTGATCCTACAGCCGTACGTTGTTCCTCACGTCAACGTCCATGGTGGTCTCTTTCAGCAGGACAATGCTCGACCACATGTTACACGTGTTTGTCTGGACTTTCTACAGCGTAACAGTGTCCAGACATTGCCATGGCCAGCCAGGTCAGCAGATTTGTCACCAATTGAACATTTCTGGGACGAACTGGATCGACGTGTGCGCAGAAGGAATCCCACCACCCCACACTTCCGGGACCTCTCGCAGGACTTCAGCACGAATGGCAGAACATTCCACAGGCTGTGATTGACAACTTGATTGCATCCATGTGTCTTCGGTGCCAAGCAATAATCAATGCAAATGGTGGCCATACCCGATACTGACATTTGTGCACCCCTGCAATGTTGAAACACTTGTGCACCTGTGCATTTCATGAACATGTTTATTCTGAATACAATTTACTGAAAAGAGATATTCAAACATCGTTTTAGTTTGGATTTCAATGTTTAACTTGCATCTGTGGTCTTTATATTGAGCTTTGAAAGTCAGTGTCAAGTTTCTTTTTTTGAAGATTTTCTAGCCTTAACAAGTTGCCCGCAACCGTGCCTTTGAAAAGGCTTTTCTTGTTTAGTTTTATTTATCATTATTTGTTTTGAATTAAAACAGGACCGTATCATATAAATATACATCTTTGTGAATATTAAAGTGTCATCGTAAATGCTTATTGATCATTGATCAAACACAAGTTGAAAACGAACCCTCAAGTCTTTTGTCTACCTATAAACATACAACATGTGTGTTATTATTTTCAGAGAAAAAGTAATACTTGCCATTTGTATGTTGTTGTAAATATTTGTAACTCATTATGTGTTATAGAAAAGGAAGCAACCCCACACCTCTACATTTATTGATCTTGTTATTGATTGTGCTGTTAAACAGTTACTGTGTATATTTTTTCAAAATAATGGCAGAGTGTTTGCTGCGGACTGATAAACCTATTGATTAGCATGAAAACGCGGTGTGGATAATAAGTCAACAGTGTGCATAAACAGAGAAAGAACATCACAACATGCAAAAGAACTTACATCATTAAAGGCACTGTAGCATGTTGTTGACATATTATGTTTTCTCAAAATTGCAATTATTGTGAAAAGTTATATAATATATTGTTACGTTAGAGGGTAAAACATCTAATTTCATGACCCGATAAGCCGTATCCATCGTGATCCGTATTGGTAGAATTGTTGCCACGTATGTAGCGACAATAAACTATTAAGTTTGTGGAACTCTTAAAAAAAGTAGATTGTGTAGGTCTCATGCCGAAGGGCAAATAAATTTTCGTCAAGGGGTAAATACAGTGGTATTCATCATTATCAAAACGTTTCTAAATACTGAGGAGTCAGTTTGCGCTATCATCCCACCAAGAATTACCATGATAACACTTCTTTGGTAGCATGGTCACCTCTACAAAAAGTGCAAGGGTAATCTTGCAAATTATTTCTTAAGCACTAAAATTAGATTAGATGAAAATGGTGGTCAGATTTTTAGCTCATCAGACCAGAAAAGCCAACAGACATAATTATTGTATGATATCCGGTGTCCGTCGGTAAAACATTTGCATTATCAACTTCTTCACAAAACCAAAAAGCTGTGCTGAAACCTTGTGTAAACATTTTGCATTTTGATACTCTGTTGCCACAAAGAAGGGTATAAGTTTTAGTCGACATGCTCCTTTGACATTGCTCTTCACTAACCTTAACACACACACACACATGTATGTGATAAACAACTGATGTTTCATTTCGGCCTAGAAGTTGAGATATCTGCATGCATATATTTTTAATAATGGGGTTGTTTATTCAAAGTAATATAGTCCTGTAATCGATTAATTTACTGCAAATTATGGAATCTATTTCCCATTACAAGCTCTCAAATTTCAGATATGCATTTCAGTTCATGATATGATGTAAAAGTTGAAAGTTTACTACAAATATACAGGTTTCACCAAGGCACAGAACGCATATTTCATGGCCAAGAGATTACACACTGCTACAGCTCAGCAGCGATAGAATCAAGCTGAAATTGTTGTAAACTGAGTGATTACTCGTATTAAAGTTTTCTTTTTCTGCGACACCATTTACAATATGCAGCGTATACAAGTTGGTGACGATTGGTCAGGTAGTTTTAGAGAAAAGAAACCTAGTCAAAGTCCAAATTGTTTCCAAGGAAACAGAAACAAATTAAATTTGAAACACCCACAAGACACATCAAAATGACATGGAGAGGCAGTACGGTCCAGTAGTTTTAGAGTAATGCTTGGGAGCGATGGGAACGTCTTCACTTACTCCAACGCTGACAGAAACTCGACCAAAAACAATGTCTCCTGATCCATCAAAAGGGGACATAAGTAGAGCACTATCTGCAGCCGGGCACCATGAGTAAAAATAGCCCCCAGGATTTTTCCTACCTATTTAGGTAAAGCAAATGTTGCCTCAATAACCCCCACGGGGCATATTGTACCCCATGTGTGTACCGTTTACATGACGAAATTTGCCTCCTGGAGGCAAATTTGCCCCCGGGGGCAAACGGTGCATGTAAACGGGACTGTTTAGATAGGGGGTAAATACGGTATTCATCATTATCAAACCTTTCTAAATACCGAGGAATCACTTTGTGCTATGATTCCACCAATAACTACCATGATAACACTTATTCTCTGGTAACATGGTCACCTCTACAAAGGAGCTAAGAGTGCTGGGGTAATCTTGCAAATTATTTCTTATTCACTAACATTAGATTTTCGGAAAAGGTAATTCGGGCGAGATTGACTATATACCCAATTCCCGAAATTCAGAAAAGTTTGGAGAAAAAAATGCCAACTAAAACTTTGACCACACACGTTGTGGACGAAGGTAAAACAATTCTCTTTAAACAGAAGCGTTAAACTTTGTTACCATCAGTTCTCTGAACATGACATTTCTAGTCTCAGTGACCGCAATCGGATGGGTAAGAATAGTATCTATCATGATGGCGGTTGACGGAGGACAACATAATAAAAATTTAAAATACAAAATAGTATAATCTTACCATCAGTTTTCTTAAACATCACATTCCCAGTCTGAGTAACATCCGCCAGTTGGGAGAAGAAGAGTCTTGAGAAAAGCTGGCATCTTCCATTATGGGAAGTGTGGACGAAGGACAAACAGGCGTCGTGGACATGACAATGGAAAGCGCACAGCAAAAGTCGAATGGAATACTCTTCATACAGAGAGGAATCCAAGAGCAGCATGTTGTCAAAATTGTCATCTTGTTTAAAATAATTTCCGTTGACATGAGATGTGAGTAGGATTGAGAAACAGATCCAAGTTCCCTCCATCTTGTGAACTCGTAAATTGAAACCTTCTAATTCTGGTCTTGAGTGCAGAGTTTAAAGTGATGGAATTAGATCGATTGTGATATTTATGTTTTGTCTGATTGCGGGAGAATGGTTCATACAACTGTGGTCGATTCTCAATATCTGTACCAGCTGGATTATCAATTATTTCTGTAATTGATTTTCTTAATGGAAGTACAAGGTACTTCAGCAGCTGATTGCTTTATTCACATTTCACTTCAAACAAAGGTACTCAGGCGTATCTTATGAACACATACCGAACGCTTCCTAACGTTAAAGTAATATCAACGTTTGCAAAAGAAGCTTATTTTCAACGTGAATATTGAAATGATCAACGAGTGTAAATAGTTTGACGTTCAGGTATGTGTATACAGTAGAGACGGTAGTTAATCAGTATTTGTATGACGTGTGCTTTGACAACACAGTTGTTACATCTCTGGGGTATTTTGTTGTTTATTGAGTTCCCTTTATTCGTGGATGAATCCTAAATTTCAGAACGATGGTACGTCTTTGAAGTGACCACAATATAATCCAGTTTTCTCAAAAGACGTTCTATTTGGTGGCGATCAGTGCAAGATAGGACCCGATTCCATTTGACAAAGCTCATAAATGACAAAGCAAGTTGGTCTATACATGTACAACGTATCCGCTTTCCTGACTCCATTTTTTAATACACCATTATGTCATAATGTATCTACTTCTTGGATGATTTGCCGCTTGAAAGGGGATATCTTCAAGTAGAATGAAGAAGGATTTGAGAATAAACTAACATTGGAAATACATGCCATTTAGATAATGTACATATGTTATAATGTTTGGAATAACACTTTATGAATGTGGGAGAATCGGTAAACTGTTGGTACAGTCAGTGCTGGTGGTTGGTGCCTGACTCCGAGGGTGTTCGAATTTCCCAATTCAGGAACACAATCCAAAAGAAGTACAAGAATTTGTACAATTAGGAGATAATGTGATCACAAGTGTAACATTGTTAAACTAACATGGTCTTTTGCTGATGGTGAGTCAAATCTTCGTCATATTCATATTCCTCCAAATGATGTTTCAAGAACGCTAAGTGCTTAACTGTAGAATCTATTCAATCAATCAATCAAACTTCAGTATGAAGGCAATTCGGCCCATATACATACAGTTTCATACATACAATATATAGTTTACATATTTACAGTGAACACGCCCATCTGCATACATATAAACCGACGTGCAAAAGAAAGTATAACACTCACTTTTTTTTTATTAATTCAATATGTTAAGGAAATGAGATGCATTTGATTTTGGCACGATACAATAACACCTTTCGGCAGTAGTTTGAATGACTTAATTGGTGACTGTTTTATTTTTAGATGAAATATCATTATTTAAAGAAGACAGGGGTAAGAAACTACCAAGTTACACCAACATGACCCCTACCATGTTCAAAATGTTGTAAATGTGTGCAGGACGAGGCACATTTATTGATTTTCACATAGAGTATGTGTTATATTTCAATGAACAGTTGTGATTTATCAAAATTAATTTGGGGGAATTTCAAAATTTAATTTTCAAATTTTGATAAAAAAAAAATTAAAATCGCGTAGAGGTATTTGAGTGATTTAACGTTTTGGACTAATTTCCCAAACAAGTCAGTTTTTTAATACGATGTCGAAAACTTGAGATATTTGTCTTTGAAAATTGTAAATAATATAAATACAACTGGACGATATACTTTCATTTGCCCGTCAGTGTAGTATATACACATTATGCACACAGCAGAGATAGGTATGGCTAAATGATAATATAGAAAATATGTTATGCTGTTAAACATTCTAAACAATGTGCTTTATTTGTATTCAATGATTTCCTAAAGTTGGATATATTTGGTTTAACCCGCTTGGTAAATACTTACAGCGCAAATAATAATAGTTTGGACAAATGAAAGTAAAATGATTTTCGTCTTCTGGACCTCCATAACAAACAGGGCATTTTCAATCTCAATATCTTTTTAGTTTTACATCATATCTCCTTATTGAATTCCAAGTAGTTCATAATCTGCAATCCTGAAAAGAAAATATATCTTTCTTGGTTTAAGAGACTTTTGAATTTTCTATATAAAACATCCAATGTCCAGTTTTGTTTAAAAAACATCTACTAAATGGGCTTCACATATTTTCATATATTTTTTGTCATAGCTAAAATGATAATGATGAAGTAACCTTTCGTAAGCTTTCTTTGGTAAACGAACCCTATCTATATTGTTGTAATTTTCATCCAGTAGTAGGCAACGAGCTGCTGTAGTTACAAGAATAGGAAAACGTCCACATCCGCGATACACTATTGCATGAGGTTTAGATATAATTTACATGCCCGAAGGTGGATTTTTCGATTCGTATTGTTTATAACCCCAAAGTTCCGAAGAACCAAAAAATAGATTGAATTTGACTATCAAATGTGTTGAGAAAAATATCTGGTGATAACGAACCAACTTAGATTGCTATTTAATTTCATCAATGCTTTTTTGTTACGTTAGGATAGGTCGGATACTGATTTGCCCAGGTTTACAGTACACACGAATAACCTGAAATACTTGTAACTATTTTCAAGTTATTGTCTTTAAAGGGTCATGCACATGTATCTGTATTTTTAAGTCTATCTCCTCTCTACCCCTAAAAAAACAGTATAATAAATATATATATAAACATTTAAACCCCACTTATCTGAATATAATGCTAAATATGTAACTGATTTTGAAGACCACATTTAGTTAAGGTAGCATCATCAGCAAATAGTAACATCATAATTTATATCATATCCGGATATATTTGGATTCAATGTTTGCCATTTTGTGATATTTCTAAAGTGAGTTCCTGTTTGAAAAAATGTATTGGACTCAGCATACATCCTTGTTAAAGACCGAATGACAGTTAACGTATAGTCTGTTAACTTTGAATTGCATTGCCCACATGATTTAACGGAAGAATAAATATATTTTAATGTGTGTATCATTTTCCCAATCAAATCGTAACTTGGTAACAAGGTCCACAACTTAAACCAGTCTATTAAATCAATGCCTTAAAGTTTTAAAATCTATGAATCTAATGATTTTTTTTCATAGACAGTTTTCAGTGCGTGAAGCCTTAAACTATGGTCAGTAGTAAAATAGCCTTCTCTAAAACCAGCCTGTGTTTCTGAAATCAACCTAGTGCCCATTGAGTTAAACGATTATATAATATACTGGCATATATCCTCAACAATGAAATGTCCTTATAACTATCTGGGTTGTGAATACCCCCTTTCTTAGTTAGTGGAATACTTATCTGGAAAGCTGTCACTCTCAAATAATGTATTGAACAATACGATGAGGTATGACATTATAACCTTTCCAGATGATTATATCAGTTCTGCTAAAATGTTATCGATCCAATGTGATTAACCTTTAACTGTTTAATAACTTAACTTAAAAGAAATTTGTTTTCCTTAATTGGTGATTCAAATATTTCTTTCTTAATGTTACTTGGGTCAAAACAGACAGGAGTAGCGCATGTTACATAAGTATCTTAATCTTGAGCTGTAATATCAGGTTGCATAACAGTTATTTTTGTAAACAAAAGTGTCATTACAACGTCGGTCATAAACTCTTAAAACTGCAACGTGAGTATTTATCTGTCACAAACTCTATTATTTAAATACCTATCTGTAGACTAGACCTACTATGCCTACCTCCTCTCTAGGTATGCTATTTCAACATTAACACAGACGAAACTTAAAACAGTTGAGTAGGGGATGCGTAAATTCCCTCTCCCAAGGGCGGTAAGTCGGCAAGGTCTCGTGACTTCACCACCGGAAATCTTCACTCTCCTCTCAGTTGCATAGCGAGACAGACGTGTATGTTTTCGTTCTGCCACTGGGTATTTTTAGCGCTTTTTTCGCTACTTTTGCTAACCTGCTACTTCTTATTCTTTTAAAAGGTTGTATCAACGACCTATCTACGCTCGTCGTTAACAGGTTGTCTTAGACAACCTGATTTATGTAGGTGTTGAGTGAATAAGGGACCTTGTTGACATGTGCTAGGTGTGCTCTGCCAAGCTGGTAGCTGCACGCTCTGCACGTGCAATTCGTGTCTTTTGTTTTTCTCTCGCCTTCATCGGGTGACTGCTTGGTTCGTACAGCCTTGGTCGTGCCCTCCGCCAGTCCCTTCGTCTTCTAGAATCAGGTGGGTCTTCCGATAGCTCGTCGTCTGCTTCGGTTGGCTTTCACCTTCGACTCGACTCGGCACGTCTAGACTCGTCAGTGACTCGACTGTCACTCGCCTTCACTCGCCTGTCACTCGCCTTCGTCTTCGGCCTTTCGACTTGACTGTCACTCGCCTTCGTCTTCAGCCATTCGTCTCGTCTCGCCTCGTTCGCCAGTGACTCACCAGTATTCGACATTGGTCTCACACTCTTCGGGTTCAGAACCTCCGGTATTCAACACCCCTGATAGCCTCCCTCGTCTAGCCTTGCGTGTTTCTCACTTAAGCGTCTCGTCGTCTACGTTTTGTGAGTTTACACTCTTACCTGTTCACTAGACCTACTATGCCTACCTCCTCTCTAGGTATGTTATTTCTAGGTATGTCACCACCGGAAATCTCCACTCTCCGAACAGGCCCAAAAGCAAGACAGACCAAGCGGGGAGGATGGGCGGGCCTAGCGCGTAGGTCTAGTCAACAGGTAAGTATAAATAATTACGTTTAATCAAAAACTTACTAGTATTTAAATACCTATCTGTTGACTAGACCTATTATCCCTAGAATCCCACTGCATGGAGGCGGGTCAGTAGATATGTGGTAGAGACGAGACCAGCAACAAGCCCTGAGTGTAAGCTAACCTACGAGTCCTCCACCCTGTGGTGAGAACAAGGTACAGCCCGGGAGATGCCATCTCTACAGCTAAGCGGATCGAAAAGACAACCCAGCCAGAGACTCGGCCCTGGTGGACCCCTGCTTGTTTATCGACCAAGCAGCTGTTGAACTGTCCGTGTGGACTACTAGGCACTGGCCTCACAAGGTGACCTACCAGTGTTGAATGGCTAGACGGACTACGTCCAACTCGAGGACGTTGTTGTGTGAGTTCTGCTCTGACTGAGACCAGACTCCCGCCACCTGCTCGTGACCCAAATACGCCCCCTCCACCCCTGAATGAAGGCGTCTACGAACAGGTGAGCTGAGGGGGGACGAGGCCGAAGTGGAACCCCGGAGAAAGCACTCTCGTCCACACGCCACAAAGCTAGGAAGCGATGCAGATCTGGGGTCAGAGCTATGGCTTGACGACAACTAGTCGCCCTGATGTGCGGGTTCAGGAACACCTTAATGGGCGGAGGAATAACCTTCCCCTGCGGGTCACTTCCTCTGCTTCCCCTTCTGAAGGGTACGGCCCCGGCCCCGGGGGACTTGGGAGATTGACCCGTGGATCCGCGGCCACGCCCTCGCCGCCGAAAGACCATCTTGGCTTTCTTGGGAGTTGATTGACCCTGGCAGTCACCCTGACGTTAACGGTAGTTAGCCGCCGGGCGTTTGGGCGTAGTCTGCCTCTGATTCCCTGCAAGGCGATTGGTGAGGTCTTGTTGTTGAGCCTCCTGCAGCACCATAAGAACCTCGGCGATACGACCCCAAAAGAGAGATTCAGAGTTGGCCGGGGCCTCCCGGAGGAAGGATTTCTGGTCGGGGTTGAGGCCAGAACGATACAACTAGTTATCCCTACGCAGGACCGTAATCCCTGAGGATATCCGCAAAGCCGATAGCATGATCTGCGCGAGGTCGGCGGCCACATTGACGAATGCTTTGAAGAGCGACGGGTAACCCGACTCCATGTCAGCCTGCTTGGCGCAGTTGAGCATCGCCTGACAGGAGAACGCCACGTGATTGCCCAACCCCAACACTGTGCGAGCCTCTCCGACCTAGATTGTGAGCTGCGCATCAGTAACACGATGGGCCGGCCAAGCGGAAGGTTACACGAGAACCCTCAGGTGTTCTGTCTTCACGCTTGGCTTGTATTCAGAGAGGGTTAAGGAGCAGTGGTTACTCAAGTTGCGTCGCCAATGCCATAGCTACCTCTCATAGGAAGACCTCTAGGAAACTCTATGATTTTCAGTGGCAGGCCTTCGCTTCCTTCTGTGTGTGTTTTGTCCCGGCAGAGGCCTCCATTCCTCAGGTGGCGGAGTACTTAGTGTACCTTTGCAACACCAGCCATCTTAAGGCGTCATCAATTAATACCAACATGTCTGCTATCCTCTCCGTACTCACGAAGAGGTCGCCAGGTTTAAATGTGTCGGTCCTCAAGGGCCTCATTAAGACCTTCCGTTCTGTGGACGGCAGGACTAAGCTTCGTCCACCTGAGTGGGACTTAGCCATCGTGCTCAACCAAACCATCTTCGCTCCGATAGGTATGAACCGCTCTCCGACATTCCCCTCCTCCCTCTCACCATCAAGGTAATTTTTCAGGTGGCCATGTCCTCCGCAGCTCGGATTTCTGAAATCCATACGTTGCAGGCGGACCTTCTACGTTTTGAGATCAGGGGGGTCAGCCTTACTTGGTTAAGCTCCCGACTTTGTCTGCAAAACCCAGGCAGCTGATGAGGCTGGCCCTACTTTCTCTATTCCGGCTCTGGGCTCTGACTCGGGAGAGATGGATCTCTCTCTGTGTCTGGCTAGGGTGTTGAGGGTGTACGTGCAGCGTACCCGCAGGCTGAGAGATGGCAGGCGTCGTCTGTTCTTGCCTCACTCGCAGAGGAGCACCAAAGAGCTGGACAAGCGAGCATTACGAGATGTCTCCACAGCAGATTTCGAAGGCATCTCTAGGCTGGGTCCACAGGTGTTCGCTCAGGCAAAGGTGGTCCCCCCGACCAGACCGAGAAGGGTGACAGTCCTCTTAGATGGTTGTTCCCATGTGTCTTACGATGCTCCTTGAAATAAACTTCGGTTCGCAGACCAGACCGAGAACCAGACCGAGAAGGGGGACAGTCCTCTAAGAAAGTTGTTACCGTGTGTCTTACGATACTCCTTGAAATAAACTTCAGTTCGCATCGTTTGCTCTTTGTCTGTTGTTTTGTTTCTCATACTTCGCTTTTTAACTGTGTAGACAATATTTCAAAATTTCAAAATCTAAAGTTTTGCAATGATATACTGTTTACATATGATGTGGAAAGCTTATATTCCAAATTTGAGCGAAATCGGTCAAGCAAAAAATATTGTTGATAAATATCCCCATTATTTGTATAAATACACAAGGGAGTACACTTGCACCACAAAGTTATGATCGAAAAAAGAACTGCCCAACTATACTAACGTGCGGTTCAATCTACTTTGCTTTCTCACAAAAAGATGCGTTGAATATATCTACCAGTCATTTGCCTTTCTGTGTGTCCCATCCACTTTTTCTAAATATGTGTTAATAGGCATTAAGTCCTCCTCGAGTAAGGAGATGAACCAGGTACTTGGCGACCTGGGGAGTGGAACATGTTTGGATGTCAAATCGCCTCTCTTCACAAAGGTTGCGAAAGAGCCCCAATGGAAATCGATTAGATTCTGAGTTAATCTCTCTCTCTCTCTCTCTCTCTCTCTCTCTCTCTCTGTCTGAGCAGTGTTCACGACCGATTAGTTTACTAGGAGGTCCCTGAATTGAAGAGGGACCGGGTCTTGACTGCACAACCTCTGGAGAGGCAGGTACCACGGTTTTGCTGGCCACTCCGGGGCTATGAGGAGGAGGTGTAGTGACAAGACTATGTGCGCCCCTTGCCTCATCGTTGCTGGCCTGGTAGTCGCGACCCTTGTTTGGCAGACTCCCTTGCCAAACGGAAACGCCACCGGTATTTGCTCCAGCGGGAGAATCAGGGGGGCCGCTCCTCTTCTTCTCCTGTTGTTGAGTCTCCGCATGCCGAGGCTGGATCAGGGGTCCCCTTTCCCAATGACGAACGAGGGGAGTTCGCGACTAAGTTGAACTCCGAGGCGTCCTTGGCAATGTCAGGGAGAAGCAAAGAAGGAAGAAGTAGGGAAGGCAAACAAAGGCAAACAAAGGCAATGCTTGTGGTGAGCCTAACACTCCGATCTGCAGCACCTCGACAGAGGAAGGAATGAGGTCATCAGACTACGCCACCTAGCGGGGAACTAGGGCAGGGTGAGATAACTCGGTTCATACTTTCAGTGTTATATATCTGATCGAGTGATTAATTGAGAGGTAATTAATAGCTACGACGAGTAATCAACAAGAGTATATAAATAATATGCATTTATGTCTGTACGTTGGTTTTGTTTTTTGGAAAGTGTGTAAATGTGTATATATATTTGTATTGTATGTTAGTCGGTAAACATTTTGCATGTTTGCAAGCATGCCAATTATGGATGTTTATTTGTATGTGTGTATGGATATTGGCATGCATGTGTACATTTAATATGTTGAAAGTCTGCTTTAAGTACGTTTGTATGAGTGTGGGTAACTTGTTTTGTATAGGGTAAACTCCGACGATGATACCCGACCCGCAAATATCGGCGACTTTGAGGAGTTCATTCCACCTAAACCTAAATTCGTTGAGAATTGGGGCGATAGTTTGTTATTCAACTGAATAGTCGATATTGACGTCCTACATATGTCACATGCATTTCAATGCATGGTTTGTGTGAGTATTGGAGAGGTATAAAACATCGCATTTCACTCGTATTCCCAGTCTGATTAAAATCGACAGTTTTCAGGGGAATAAAAATTGCAAAATAGTGCCTCTACCTGGATACGAACTCTTATTGTTCGTAGGTTTCCACGGAATCTACAGAACCTGTTCGTATGCATAATTTTTCAAATTTTATTCCTCGGAATAAGGTCGATTTTAATCAGATTGCTTGTATTCCTGTCACTTTGATCATGACGGATGCAACTCAAGAAGGTGATGCCATTTTTATTATGCAAAATACTTTTACTGAAAGATTTTGAGGTGACATTAGATTTGATATTGGGTTGATCCATGAATCTCCATCATAGAATGTAGGTAACAGCTCCTCTGGTGATGATTTAGTTGTTGCTTCACAAATAGTGAAAACACAAATTAATTTGGGAACTAATATTTCTGATGATAATCTATGTGCGGCTAGTCAGGAAGATAAATTGACTGGAAATGTACCCTCAACGCGTTTTGGCAAACCTTTATCCGATAAAGAATACAAAGAACTGGAAAGTCTGTCTAAAATAAAAACACAATGAATAAAAGTCAAAGGGCACTGCGAGTATTCGATGCCAGGAAAGCAAATGGGATGGTAGAACACAGAGAATTTGTAGTACTCTGTTACACCTCTCTGTAGAGCAATTGAACAAAGAACTCTGTAAATTTATCACCGAGGATAGACATCAAAGAGGTGGACAATACAATCCATGAAATTTTGATTTCTATGCATCGTTTATATCGTGAAAATGACCGCAATATTAACATAATGATTGACTTTTAAAAAAACACAAATTGGAATTGGAGTGCAAAAAAAACGCACGAATGTAATCACCAAGAGACAAGATGTTGTGTGGGAAAAGGAGTTGTTACAGTCTTCTATCAAAATGGTATCAACGTTTGTCTTCGTGTTTGAGAGGAGCAGCGATCTTTGAAAGTTAGGGAATATTCAAACTTCAAAATAGTTGATCGAGATGGGGAAAAGTGCCCGCTATAAGGGGAAGGTGTTACCAAAACTGACTCAGGAGGGGTTTGAAGAACAAACACTTCAATCCCAAAGTCGTCAGCATCTTGTGCATCTTCACATCAAATACATGTCTCTCAGGTAATGATACGTTTATCACACTAGGATAACGACGTCGACTCGACGATATAAGAAATACGATGATGTGTGAAACAAGATTATCTTTATATCACGATTTTAATTGCGTTTAAAAGTAGTCAAATCTTCGTACCAACTAGACTGTCTCTTGAATTAATGCTATAAAATCAACATTTGATCAATTTACTATTCATCATGGTTTCATTTGTTTAGACACTTAGATTTAATTTGATTTAGTTCAGTTTTTAAAACGATATTGATACATGAATATAATTGAAACTGAATTTATGCTGATAGGGACCCTCTAACAGCTTGGCAAACCCGGAAGTCCTACTCTAACAGTTGGTTCGTCCTCTGTTGCGCCATCCACGTCTGTCAGGAATCATGGTGTACAGATAGACAGATGTATGTCCAGCAAGGCTCATGCTTTGAAAACAGACAGAACAGCACATTTCAAGCTCCGCACGATAGGGAAAATCAGAAGATATATTGACGTCGATACCACCAGAAATCTAGTATATGCATATGTTACCTCTCATCTGGATTATTGTAATTTACTACTGTCAGGATCTGGAGTCATCAAGCATCTTCAAAGAGTGCAGAACAGAGCAGCGCGAGTCATCATACGTACCAGACAGCACGAGCACATTACGCCAATCTTGAAACAACTTCATTGGCTATCAATTCAGAAGAGAATATCCTTCAAGATACTGACACTCACATACTCAGCTTTGTACTATGAGACAACTCCAGTATATCTGAAGGAACTCCTCACTGTCTACGAGGGGCGTTCAATAAAAATGCCCCTTATAGACTTCTACTTTTCGGAGAGAAACGAAACTTGGTACAGTGATTAGTCTTTCTCTACATAGGCACCAAACAGTGTGACACATGTCTCCCATCGTTTGATGCAGCCTTCTAGGCCTTTCTTGTAAAAGGCATCATATCTTGTCAACAGTTAGGACTTGACCTCATTAATGAGGGTTTCATCATCAGGGAAATGGGTTCCTTTCAAAAAAGACTTAATATTTGGGAAGAGGAAGAAATAAGATGGTGCAAGGTCAGGAGAATACGGTGGGCGAGGAAGTATTTCATAGCCACAGGTCTGCGCTTCCGTATGAGCGACACGTAAGTTGTCAACAGGAGCATTGTCCTGAAGCAGGCGGACACCTTTAATGAGCATACCGCAGATTTGATAGCTTTCCGCAATTTTTGCAACAAACTAGCTTGGTATGCCCCAGTAATTGTATTACCCCTTTCCAAAAAATCCATCATGATTACACCATGCTGATCCCAAAATATGGCGACCATAAATATACTTACCTGTTGACTAGACCTACTATGCATTGCCTCCTCAGGCAGGGTTATTATCCAACCTTAACACAGACGGAACGTTGAAAGAAGAAGAGCAGGGATGGGTAAAATCCCTACTCAAGGGCAGTCACTCCCATGAATCTTCACTCTCCGAACAGGCCCCAAAAACAGTAAAAAATGCAGACAAAAGCGAGGAGGTTTGGCGGGACTAGAGCAGGTAAATATAAATAATTACGTTTAATCAATAACGTACCATTGTTTAAATATATATATATATATATATATATATATATATATATATAATATCTTTATATATCTGTTGACTAGAACTACTATGACTAGAATCCAACTGAACGTCAGTGTATACATGGGAGAGAGGAGACGAGAGACTAGCCATGAGTGCAAGCTAACCTACGAGTCCTCTGAACCCACTGGTGAGGACAAGCTCACGCCTTAGAGACACTATCTACCGGCTAAGCGGAACAAAGAGACAACACCGTCACTCATGCTTCTGGATAACACACACACACGACTCCTTCGGGGAGGGGGAATCCATAATCGAAACAATAAAAACAACGCAACAAAATAAACGATGCGATCCGAAATTTATTGAGGAGAGCATCGAAAGAAAACACGAGACCATCGTATTAAGAGGACTCTCCCCACTTGGGTCTGAAGGGGGTACGACCTTCGCCTGAGCAAGACCTGCGGACGCAGTCTAGATATCCCTTCAAGTTCACATCTCGACACTCGGAGTATACACTATAGCATAGCATTTATATGCTTAAACTGATTATGTTTTTTTAAGCTTCAGGTATAAGAGGACCAATTCCGATATGTTGAGACTCTTCGACGACGTCGTACATAGAAGGAAGGCTGCAGCAGCAGCTACACGCACGGCATCAAACTCGGACACACCACCCTCGCTAGAAATTCATATGTTCACCACGTCGTAAGACAACCAATCCATGCGATTTCTTGTAGAGCGAAATGGTGTCCAAGTCACGTTCACAATGTAGTGAAATAGTGTATTTGCCAAGTGCTTCTAACATAATGCATGCAGTCTGTATTTAAAAAAATATCATTCAACTGTATTAAAAACCTCTGTTGACGTTATCGCTTTGTTAAGCACCGTTCTGTAACCGTGGAGGTAGGACCTATTTGTGAGTTAGGTTAGGTCTATCTAGGTCTATATGAGTTCTATCTGTGATTTAGAGACCTCATATGAGGTCTATCTGAGATTTAAAGACCTCATATGATGTCTATCGGGGATTTAAGGACCTCATATGAGGTCTCTAAATCACAGATAGACCACAAACATTAGTAATTGATGTTGACCTCAAATGCGAGCATGGATAAACAACATCATATATGATAATATAATAAGAACAACATCTAGAGTTATGATTTAATCTAACGTGACGTGAAATTTACACCAATTGCTGAAAGCATGAGTTTACAACATGAACGGAAGCGATGTTTCCTTCTCCTAAACAACACTGTAAGTTTAATCATACTATTGAGCTGTTATCTATGCTAATCATATGCATGTGAGCGAAAAACTGTCATGAAGATGTCACATGTTTTGCAAACATGTTTCCACCAATGTTAGACTACAAACATTAAGATATTTAATCGGTGAAGGTGATGCGTCTAACATTAAAAGAATCAAGTTTGATAAAATAAATTTGCTTCACAGGAAGGCGATGTTTGTAGGTGAACATCTCTACCCCGTCAACAGTCACCTGAAACATAAAGAGTTAATACTTGAGACATATAATGTTAATACTTGAAACATATATTATAGCTAATACTTGAAACATATAGAGTTAATACTTGAAAATATCGAGTCAATACTTGAAAATATCGAGTTAATACTTATTACATGTAGAGTTAATACTTGTAACATGTAGAGTTAATACTTGTAACATGTAGAGTTAATACTTGTAACATGTAGAGTATCGTGTTCATACATGAAACATAACAAAAATACGAGAGTGGCTTAAACTTACATTACATCATTCAAACGCAGTTGCTACAACTTGCTTCATTCATATTATATTCTGAAAACAAACTGCTTTGATATGTTTCATATTTATATTTCAACTCAAAATCTTCAAAATTCGTTTCAACATTATTCCTAATAATCGTTGAACGACTAGTACTTCCTCTCCGGAACACATAAGCACAAGAAACTCAAATTTTCAAATGAACATCTTTGTTACATTGGAGACTAAAGTTTGTTCGTTTGATCTTGATCTCTCAAAAAATACGTCCTCTCTCAAATCCTTTTTTGACTTCTCTTCGGAAACGATATAAGCTCGCCTCGAAACTTAAGAATATCATCGTTGTAAGGAGGATATCAAACAATCCAAGTTTCATGTCTCTAACATTAATACTAAAGTAGTTGCAACCATCCTGTCAGCATGGCTCTCAGACACTAAACACTCAGCATGCACTGTTCTGTCTAATTCGGTGAGCTGAGAGACCAGAGCGAGTAGACTTTAGTCTTGTCTGGAGTCTGGAGTCTGGTTGATAGCGCTCTTGATTCCCTTGAGCATTTTTAGGTGATTTTGCAGGAATTGTGAGGTTAAAACGACCATATGATCAAATGTAACAAAAACCAATCAAATGGTTCTCCTGCTTACTTTGGCGAGCGATTAAAATAATCATCACGAATTCTTGCGGATACAATACTATAGATATTGAATAACCCTCTTGTCGACCTTGAACATAAGCTCAAGGTCACCAGAGCTGGCACCTGTTCATGATTGGTATTCCTTGACCCGAACTGCTAAATGAAATCCTTCAGCAGCATGGACCCAACAATAAACTCTACCGTCATGCCACAGTCCTGTGACCACTTATTGTCATACTGTAGCACTGCTGAAGGGGAGGGTTGAGAGTTGGGGTACATACAGTGCTACGAAGTGAAAACGCCAATTTAATAGAAATATATTCATGGCGCGAGCTCTATGGTTGCATTGTACGGGTCATAGAGTCATCAAAACTGCAATGTATTATCCCCTTCACCAAGATGCCTTTACACATAAATGAGCTTTCTGGAGTTCAAAGGAAGAATAGAACCAAACACATGTTTTGGGCTTGACTACGGTGAGCCTTTTAGGGCCTATATTCACCAGATCTACAATTCATTGTATCAAATAGCTCAGGAACTGTACACAAGATTGCAAATTTTTCATTTTTTTTGTTCTTGATCTTGAATCTTCTACTAAAATATGTTCAGGATATGACCACTGTACAGATAGTTACCGAAATCTAATATTTTCAGATATTTTTAGGTCAAGAGGCCTTCTTTCACTACGAGTCGAATGGTCACGAATCACGAAAGAGAAAATGTTCACATTCGTGAACATTCGCAGACAATTCGTAATTAATTCTTGGAATTCGTTATGATTCGTAGTTGATTCGGCCAAATTCGACTTAGCAGCGTAATTTGGGGCGACAAGTAAGTAAGTTTACTAAAGTTGCCCATGTCCAATAAGTATGAAACCTAATAAAGGATCGACGGTAAGTTTTGTTATATGTCGTTGTGTATGTTTTGAAATAGAAGCCACGAATGTAGTCGAGTCGAGAGGTTTGAAAACGAAACCAAGATGGCGGGTGTCGCTCCTTTAGCCTATTGCATAGAGTGGGCAAGGATCATTTTATATACATTGTTTACTTTGAGATCATGGGTATCCTCAATTTCCTGTGTTATAAATGTTCTTTGTAGTGTACATGTTCAACAGGAATGTTTTGGTTGGACCGCCACGTCCCCGGATGACACACTGCACCCTACGTCTCATGCCTCCAGTCAGACGTCGGATCTGTTCTTGTGTCAATAACATCCACTCAGCGTGCAGAGCTGCATCCAACTCATGTAAATTCTGTACTGGAGGTTTCCGAGCCTGGACTCGCCGCCCGAGAATATCCCACACATGCTCCAGAGGGTTCAGATCTGTGCTTACTGCTGGTCGGGGTAAAGTTGTCACTGTGTTGGCTCGCATGTAATCGACAACGGCACGTGATCGGTGAGGCCGGGCGTTGTCGTCCATGTATGTGGTCGTGTAGCAAGTGCAATGTTATCGAAATGAGGAACAACGACTGGCTGTAGCACGTCCCGGATGAAGGGCGCTCTCGTTACGTTGCCCCTGATGGTGTCCAAATCCAGCTTGCAGTCTTGAGACAGGCATCCCCATACCATAACAGAACCACATCCATGCGCAACAGTTGGCTTGATGTTCCTGGGGGTATAAGCTGTATTATTCTGGCTCCAAACACGTGTACGCCAATCAGTAACATGGAACAAGAATCGAGTCTCGTCAGACCAATGGATTCCAGTGTTGTCTGTCCCAAACACCATGCCAAACGTGCACGTTTACGATGGTCTCTCAACAAGGGACATTTAGTTACCCTTCTTGCCTTTAGTCGTGCCGATTTGAAGCGATTCTGACTGTTCTGGTGCTGATATTTGTTAACCACAGACGTTTCATCTGAGGACTTGTCAGGAAGGGTTTTCGGCGTACATGTTGGAGAAGGTGCCGGTCCTCTCGAGGTGTAGTGACAGTAGGTCTTCAAGACCTTGGGCGGTCCATTGCACTTCCTGTCTGCGCATGCTTCCGGACTAAACGACTAACAACAGTGTAAAGGTAGCCCAGATTTCGTCCAACACCTTGAAAGATGCTCCTGCAGAGTGCATACCAATTCTGCGATCCATTGACAATCGTCTTCGTGCCATGCTCAATAGATATGCTTGAATGGCTATGGAAACTATCGTTACATAAAACCAATGCAGTTGGGCCATACTGCTTTTTATGATCCTCGAGCGTAGCATGTTGCACGTGCATGCCCCGAACGTGTAGGCCGACAGTCGGGTTTTGTGAAAACGCCATAAGGCGCCATTATGAAACCAGACGTTACAATGCATCGCACAGAAACATATAGAAATACATTACAGAAATATTGATGTATGAAACTACGCATTTTGATTAAACGTTGGCATAATTTCACGTTAACACTTATTTTCTCGCAAACTATGGGATTCAGCGGATTCAACTTTGTTTAGATTGTGTTATCCCACACAGTTTTCGATGCGCAGTAAACGTTAAGTCATTAAGTTTTTGTATAGTTGAAGATAAGGAAGACGACTCATTACTCCTTTTTGACATTTAATCATCGCGTGATAAAAACGGCAAACAAAGTTACATCCTTATCTCCAAACTTGTTGAAACATTATATGTTCATGTTTCTGTGCAGCCAATAAACAAATCATCGGTTACTAAAAATATGTGCATATGATTCACAGTAACCTCTAAGTTCAAATTGTGTCCCTTTTTGGCCTCTTTGTTAAAATTGTCTCCATGGAAACCAGACAAATTATTTGTTTTATGATTTAAGGAGCAAAAGGGTGACACCATTTCATATTTGAGTCAAAACACAAGTGAAGTCATTAAATAGTACTGAACAGATTTTAAGATGGCGGTCGGAAATGGTTCCTAACACCACTATGCACTAAGTTCAAATTGTTTCCATGGAAACCAGAAACAAATTTTTTAAAATCAGAATAACCTAAGTAGCAAAAGACACCACTTCAACACTAGTTTCATTTAAAAACATTGAACTTTTTTTTTTAAATATGGCCCGGAAACGAAAGCATTTCGGAAGGAAGAAATCACTGAATCACGGACGGAAGCGAAAACAGTATGTCTCCCGGGCGACACAATAAGGGAAGATAGGTGTTTATTTTTTACAACTTTGCCATATGCCAAACATTCTGCTTAAATCAAAATAGCCATTTCGGCCTTCAATCTGTTTTTGAACAGTGATAAAGAGTATCAGTATCATACCTTTATGAATGAAATTGTGGCGTGTATACATTTTTATAGAAAAAAAAGCTTTCGAAGACATGACTTATCGAGGTTCTCCAGAGGCAGAACTACCTATTTTACTCTGATGATATTTGGTGAGATTTCTTTTGCCAGTGGGTAGTCATGACATAAAATCATATTTATAAACGACCATTATAAACAACAACACGTTTCATCAGATGCGAAACTACTCCATAAAACTGTTTGTACAACCACATTTTGTAACAATGGGGTATCAATTTAAAAGTTTGTCAATATTTTGACTTTGATGAATGAAAGACCCAGACTAAGTGCCCGACTGATAGAGTCATTAAGTTCAAAGTATAGTTTTGATTTTGAGTTTTTGAGTTTTGACTAAACACATTGTCCTTTGAAGTCTTGAGGTGTATCGGGTTTGCAGATTTGCAAAATGATATCGAATAATTAAGTTTGTATTTCTCAAAACATGCCTTTCAGTCATTACAGATCATTCAATGAGGCCTCCACTACACGGGACAATTACTTACTGTATGTAGATGATTGACTGTAATACGTGCCATGTCTTTTTGCCGACACTATAGTGCAAAGTCTTTCTAACGAGTAATGAATGTTTCATGTTGTGTGTTATGAATGACATGGTTTACAATCCAAATATTGATGTGTATCAGCACTTTGTTTATAATGTCTTCAAAATGAATTAAACTGTCACATTCAGGACACACACTTATTATTCGTCATAATAATCTATGGATTTAGGGAGTGTACTGTAATGTGAATTTCTTGTCACTTGATATGGCAAAACAATTTTATCAAACTCGTTGCTACATGTATGCTCTCTGCGTTTCCTATCCAATGGTATTTCAACCTTTTTCATAAGCATGGTTGCGTATATGTTGGTTCAACTCTGGTGTCAATGGCAACCTCATTCTGGATAGAATTATAGCAACAAAGGGGTAGAAAATGTACAGTTGTATTTGTCAACATGTATCGGAAAAATGAACATAATCAAAGAGATTAACTTAATCAATTCAACTTAAAGCATACGGTAAATGGTGTTACACTTCAATTTATCTTTGAGTTGTATTTGTTTAAATCATTTGGAGGTGCAATCCGATTTTTAATTAAATAGTATTGTTCGGAACCAAATTAAGTTCATCGATTGTAAAATGTTAGGAAATGTTATCCATAATCGCAATTGTTATGTTCTTTAACCCATTCACCACTGAGAAGACCACAGCGCTAAAACGTTTTCTGGCCTGAAAGGGTCAATCCAATAGTGTTTAGCTTCGATGCCAAAGGTTTGGTAAATATGTAAATGATAAAACACGATACAGATGTTATGCTTGGGGTTGTAGAAGCCGAGGTAAGAAAGCTGAACGGGAACAAAACAGAAATCGAAGTTTTCCCCGAAGCTTTGATTGTAAGTGCGCAGTATTTGCTAGGAATTATAATAAAATGCCAACCCTCTTTTTATACAGAAAACATCCCCGACTGTCCGCTGTTTAGCTTGTTTTGTTGTATCATGTAAAATGAAAAACCCTGTATTCACTAATCTTAATCTAAAAATACCCAAAAACTTCATGGTCTGATAGAATATAACAAAGTAACACATAATTAATCATTAAACTAATCAACGATGTATGTTGTACCGTAGCAAAGCCTCCACACTCGTAGAGCCGATGAATGGCTTCAATTTTCATTGTGCTTATTTGTTAATAAATATGCGCTAGCGGTTAGCAAATTTTCAAAAATAAACTATTAAAGTATTACCCTTTGTAATGGCGTATCTCGACTGTGCAATAAACATGAATTAATAACATATATATTTATGTGAACACAGGAATGTCCTCTCGAATTTCGTTTTCACAAACAATACCCCAAATCAAATGTTAAAAAATGTAAACACTGTCCACAACACGTTTAAAATTTAAACACATCTCATAACATACTCTGATCCTCAATGAGTTATGGAATGTTTTTAGAGTTAAAACATATCGGTACGTGCAATATATAGTTTCACTATTGCTTTATATTATGCTTGACGGTAGTTTGCTTTTGTGCAGAGAGGTCTCTTATTTCACCCCTACTACACTGAGTAGGGCAACTGCAGTTACCGAATCCGAAAATGGCGACTGGTCAAATTATTGCTGATCGTAGGTTTTCTTTAAAAGTAGGGTTCTATCGGGGTATTTTTTGTGGAAACGAAATTCCAGAGGATATTCCCGTTTACATATATATGCTATTAATATATGATTAAAACATCGTCAAACTGATATATATTAATGAAGTTAATACTTTGATGACTTTACATTTCACAACTTGATAAAGACAAGCGCACATTTGTTGAAAAATAAAAGAAATGAGAATTGAAGCCATTCATCGGCGCTGCGAGTGGGGAACACTCGGCCTAACAGCATAGTGTTTATTAGTTTTATGATACGTCATTTGTTACTACGTGAATGTTCTATCAGTGTATATGTTTTATTATTACAAAAAATTAAAATTGGGTAAATTTATAGCGTTTTTTCATTTCAAGAAATGTAAAAAATCCAAGATGGCGGTACCTTCTGCGTCTACAGTATCTTCTGCGTCTACAGTATCTTTTAATTTAGCAGTGACGCAACCAATATGAAAAGTAACGCAGAAACTAAGGTCACGCTGTTACATTTAACCACTCACTTGCTAATAATTATAAGCATTTTTCATAGCTATATATGATTTAAAAACTTCATATATTATATGAAGAATCGATCCTTTGCTTTTTAAGAAAGAAAGCAACGTTAGTATTTATAAAACTATAGGTTTTGTAACTGGCCCGATTTCTGTGTCATAGTTTTAATATCCATTACAAATTTTCAAAACAAAGAGGGAGACAATCATGCAATATTTACTTTATAATTAACAGTTTCTCTTGTGTTATGTAATTTTCATATTCATAAATTTGTTCAAATGCGATACTTTATTTGTTTCAGTGTACACTATTAATGTATTATGCATTTATAACTGTTCAGTCTGTCTATAATAACTATGACATATACTAATAAATACCAGAGCCAGATATACATCAACTTATATTTATAACTCGCGCCAGTCTCCATTACTGGCTTTTGTAGGATTTTTAGAACACTGGGTGCAATTTACATTAGATGTTTCGTGAGGTATATACTCGCCATTATCACTGTGACAATCACAATGGTAACAGCTCGTATGGTGTTGTAGTTCTATCGCTGATTCTCACTACAACTATAAACAAGAACCATCAAGCTTATCCCACCGACCCCACATAAGTTGAATGATCAGATTTGGTAGTGTAAAAACTGCTGGATAAAACTGAGAGTTTCAAGGGTTGATTCCCTGACCCACACTGAAACATGAGTTGAGAGACTTATGGTGTCACCCTGGGTAAGTGACTTTATTCAAAGTGTGCCTCTGTTCACCCAGCAGCAAATGGGTACCTGGTAATGGTTGTGGAGGTGACCTTCTAGCGACAACTATGTCAGCTTGGGTTAGACCAGGGTAATAATACTCCTATAGCGCCTTGAGCAACCACTGAGTGGATGGATACGTGCGCTCTATAAATGGACTTATTATTATTATTATTTTTATTAATATTGAAAATATTATGTTAATTATGTTATGATAAGAGTATGATATACAAGAGATGACTCACAAATGACTCACCTAGGTCGTATTTTGGGTGAGTAAATGGTTATGTTTGTCAAGCGTGTTGAACAGCTAATTCAAAAAAGAAAACTCGGTGGTATGTAAACATAATGTTATCAAGAATCATTATCAATAGTTGTTTCATTTTCAGATCTTATTGACTCATTTAGCTGTAATAAGTAAGCATGACCAAATTTAAACAAAGTTAAAACTAGGCCTTGCAAATGTCAAGGTCTTCACAACAACATGTGGTGTGTGTGATGATTAGTAATATTGACGCATACCAAGGTCGTTAAACTTGGCCTAATGGTGTTTCGATTACTGCTCCGGAAACGATGGGAGCACGGACGGAGCCAACGACTATAGATCTATACCCCCATCCTCGCATTTTATGCCGGGGGGTAATGATAGATGTTTGTTCAGTTCATCGCCTTAGAACACAGAAAACGTAAAAGTTACCCTTCCCCGTGTTCCATTATTTCAACAGATTACCCATCTCCCCCGAAATCAGTAACCCATCTCCCACTTTAATTTTCCAAACACAGATTGTGTTGTATTTACACACAAAGGTTATCATACCATGATGGCATCTATAGATTCCGTTGGTAAAGCCTGTATTGCTCGGATAGGAGTTCGTTCATTAGCTGGTTATGTGTACATGCTCTAGCCAAAAGACAGCAATAGGCCTCGGAAATCAGGGTACAAATACACTGATGGAGCAGGATGTTTGCAAGCAAAAACAATCACACCATAGTTTTTGAAATAGATAACAGTTTTAAATTCCCTCGGATGTCGTTTGTTACACCTTCTAAATTGATATAGTTTTCGGGAGTCAGTTGTCACTGGCTTCTCGTGTGATTAGAAGGGAGTACTTACCCTGAAGCAGTTCTCTTCAATACAGTATGTCAGGTTGGCTTCCTGTCCGACAGTCAGTGGAAAGTAGGGGATATCTCTCTCTTCGTGGCCCCAATGTCCATTTAAATGTGCGTTTCGCACAATTAGTCTCTCGTCAAGCCGGAAACTGCTGTGTAATAGCTCATTCCAGTTGTCTTTCGCAATGAAGATGACCTTGGAGCTGAGGATCCAAATAAGGGATAAAAATACGCAAAATCATTTCATGTATATTTGCAGTCATGATTAACATCTTTATAAGTCACATAAGTTGAACCTTTTAGTTACATTAAAGGGGGCGGGATAGCGCAGTGGTTAGCGCGTTCGGCTTTGGATCAAGAGGTCCGGGGTTCGAATCCCGCCAGGGGCACGGCAACTTTGTCTGCAGTTGAGAACTGTTCTTCACGCAGTAAGGTATGGGTGCAATGCTACACTGAATTTCAGAGTAGCACCACCCATGGTTGGCTAGTGGCATAGCCACATGGCGTTGCGGGCTTTCTCCCTGCCGTAATACTAGAAGCCTCGATATAAGTGTGTTTTGGTAGTAAGGAGGCTTTAAACATTGTATTTATATTAGAGTAGTGTTTCGTTTAAGATAAGTACAATACACAATGTTCCCCCGTGGCGGGAGTAAAACAGATTCTTCAAGTGATTCCCACCTTTTTGTTTCGGTAACAGGTGTAGCCAGGATGTCCACACATTTCCCAATGCTGATCCGATTCCGTGACCGCAAGATATACAACGAATTGCCCTGGGTGATTCACAATTCACAAACAAACTCAAAATTAAAGACAAACGAAGCAGAGGTTTGTTATACGAAATGAGATGCCGAATGAAAGACGATTTTTGAAACCCCAAAATAGTTTCAAACCCGCTGTGAATTTAATATAAAAATGTCAAGGTCGTGCTGACGAGCTGAACATGCGGGTTCCCCTGGTGAAATATTCAATGCTTTGCTGTGAAAATATATTCACTATCACATGAAGATAATCTAGTGAACCTCTATTCAGATGGACTCTAATCCTCTAAAATCTAAAATCCTCTAAAAACGCAGTTTAAACGTAAGGGTAATTAAACTAATTTACATATCTCTCATCTATATCTGCATTTAACATGTTATTGTATTTGATTAGTTTGAAAATTATAACATCGTCTCAATGATCTAGTGAAAATAAATTAACCTTTCACATATCAAAGGCCTACCACTGATCAATCAGAAGTCAGCTTCCATTCATCATACACCAAGGTCAAAGGTTATGACCTAAGTATGTGACACGAGGCTGCTGGATAATTAAAAGTTATGGTCAAGGATAAAGCTCCAAAATTGTGTATTTTATCAAGGTAAAAAGTATGCTTTATTCCAATGATCGTATGTCAAAGGAAATACATATCAAGTTTCAAAGATATGTTATTGATCAATTAAAAGTTAAAACGTTAAAGTTTAACCCTCAGTCATGAATCAGGAAAGGGCCATAAAGTATTTATCCACTCCGATCCCTCAAAGCACATTTGTATGACTGATTTATATTTAGAATATGTGAAGTTTCAGAAAGATTGATTAAAAATTGTGAGAGGTGTTGATTTCACAAACACAGGTACACTATTCGGAATTGACAGACGAACTGAGCCATGACAGTGGAGTTCAGCAACAACGGGCGTGGCTCGCTGGATGGGTGGGTAACCCGCCTCATATGGATAAAAACTGAGAGTTTGAAGGGTTACCACCTGCCCCACAAAGAAACATGGGTTGAGAGGCTTGTGGTTTCACCTTGGGCAAGAGACTTTAATCAAAATGTGCCTCTGTTCACTCAGCAGTACAATTGAGTATCTGGTTTGGAAGTGAAGGCAATGTGACAGATAACATTCGAGCGCCTTAATTGGTAGCACAGGTTGATTAATGAATGGTTGAATGAAAAAGGAACGATGTTGGTCCTTATACCAGGGTAATAATGTGTGTAGCGCTTTGAGCACCGCCCTTAGTGTTGTGGATGTGGCGACATATAATTATTATTATTAAAATAAGATCCAGTTTATAAGCCAGTGAACAAACACATTTTGAAATCTAGACTATGCTCTTAAATAATCTGAAAACAAACAGCAGCAAATTAAAACCACACTTGGTTCATTCCAACGAGATTGAGAGCTGTCTGGCCTTCTTAATCCTAAACCCAAAAAAGACGAAATATTCCCTCCGCGAACACTTAAAAATCCGTTATTATGTATATAATTGGTGACTTTCGCGGCAAAAATTTTCGTGTATTTCTCTGTGGCATTACGGTGTCTTAATTCTCCCCAGGCTCTATCGCTGGCTTGCATTTCGATAACTTTAGCGAAGCAATGCGCAATATAAAGTTCAGCGGGATTCTAGCTGCTAGGCTGGCGCATACGATCTATCGAAATGCAGAAAGCCTCTAATGATCCAATAATTGAGACTTATGGGGGAAGTTCTACCCGGGCAGACACAGTCATACGTGACAAAATGACAAATCATACACCAACGAGATGATATCAATATGTTAGAAATACCAAAGCAATTCTTACCACGTGGACACAGGGTTCATCTAACCCTTCCCAGACTCCATCTGCTCTGCACACACCGTGTGTGATGTTGGTGAAGTGAAAGTCGTCACACAGGAACAGTGCTTTGGATCCTTCCATCTGACCATCAACAGAGAGTAGTCTCCCCTTGGGAATATTCAATGGTACTTCACAAACTGAAAGTAATACAGTTAGATTACTGATGATGATGATGACCATGTTTGTTTAGTCTAGTTTTTTAAAAGTGCTGAGAGAAATATTGATTAAGGACAATTAAAACAGTAAATGAACGCGAAAAAAATAAGCATGGCTCAAACAACCTAGCCAGTGTCCATTTGAACATACCAACTGTGGCACTAACATCAAATACAGATTCAAGGGTCATGATTTTGTCAAAAATAATGTTTAACTGTCTATCGAACTCGATCAAGAGTTATAACTGAAGTTTCAAATTCCAAACTTTTATTCACCAGTGAAATAGAGAAAATTACACTAATTGTAAATATGATTCAGTTTAATACAGGCCATAACTCCTAAAGAGCATGATGTTTTTTTAAACACTGATTGCCACGCATATAACCGCATATAACTTTACCAAGGTAAACATTAAACAATGTCCCCCTGAGTCACAGTCACTAGGTCAAATCTTATGATTTCAGCTCAAACGGAATTAACGCACATGTGAATTGTGAAGTATTCTAGGCCTATCACTGACAAATCAAAAGTTTTCAAACACGTCTCCCTGCGCCAAAGTCAAGGTCACGAGATAAAGACTTATGACCTCATCACAAGGGATGCTCATGTGAAGTATCAGAGGCCTGTGACTGACCAATCAAAATGTATGGCCAACGTTAAAGATTGTTTACAAACGGACAGACGGACACGTGAAACATCTCCGATTCAGGGATATACTATTAGGTCGGAACTAGCTTTCGATAAATAACATAGTCTAGAGTACTCACGACGACAATTGCAGTTTTCTAAACCAAACCAAACCAAACGTCCAAAAGATATGTTAGAAGGTTGTAAGTGGACCACACATAATACGAATATGATTTACAACTGTAACTTTTCATGTTAATATATTGTTTTTTTGGGGGAAACTGACTGGGCAGACGAACGGAATGACCGTTACATATTATGGAGGTATGACACATCATTTAGTAAACTTTCATCATGAACCGAAAGTATACCAAGTGAAGGTCACTTCATTGTTCATAAAATGACAAGAGACTTCACGATATGGGTGAAAAACCTGAGTCATAAAGGCAGTCCAGAGCCTGTGACTCGACTAACAGAGTATTCGCCTTGCGTTGACATTACTGTGATATCCCACCTCTAGTGTTTCTGTATATAATATCTCCAGACTTAGTCTTCTTGTCCTGTGCTGTGCCAGACAGATGTGAGAACAGCTGACATCTTCCATCAAGGTGGTTGTGGATGAATGCAGCACACTTGGTGTTGATGTTGCACAGACCAGCACAGAAGAGTCGTCTAGTCAAAGACACTTCCATGATGGCATAATCCGAGGGGGATTTGTTTTGGAAACGTACATCTCTTGTATAGACAGAAGCCTCTGTAACTCTGAGAAAAAAGCCGCACGTTATGGCGGTAATTAACACTTCGGTATAGGACAGTTTCAGGAACTTGGAACAGAACATGCTGTTTCAGATAAAGTCTCTGACAAAAGGACCAATTTAGGCGCCTTATTAACACTCAATATGTACAAATAATGATCGCAACTGGAATTGCTTCTGGCGTGCAGTTAGTAACGAAATTGGCTCCATTTTTAATCACATTATCTCAAGGCCCTTATAAACTTTTAAATTACCAATTCACTGTTATGACTCTCGTTAGCATGCCGATAATCCGACCAAACAAGACAGGTCGTATTAAGTTACTAACATTTCAATTTTTATGTACACAAATGACAAACCTCTCATCAGTTACAGTAGTGACCTTTTCGCTGTCAGATTTGGAATGCAAGATATCCGTACATTGAGGCAATTAGTTAGCAACAACAGATGCTCATGAACTAACCGCTTTAAAAATAAACATAATCGACTGCACGGCGGGTAGGCACTATATCTAACGATTTGAAAAGGTCTAGATGACATTAAAGAGGCAATCTGAGGTTTCAGAGGTTGACGTTTGAAAAATGAGAAAAATGAGAAAATTAATTGATAATGCAGCACCATTTATTTTCCACACATGAGCGGGGAACAGATGTATAAATGTATAATGTTTTACTCAATTTTGGAAACTTCTTTACAACAAGCAAAAAGACAAATTTGGGTTGATAATGTTTACTGTGTACTGTGAATGTAAATGGGACGGGAAGTACCAACACAACCCACACTATTTGAGCAAGATTCGCTATTCACAATAATTTTTGTTCAAACACAGATTGTGGTGTATTTTACACACTCTCTAAACGTTAACATGACAAATACAGATTCATTGGCGAATGTCAAGGCATACGCATCAATAATATGTAGGAGAGACCTTAGTATAGATGTGAAATAGATTTAAGGACAACCTACAATCAGCCATTTTCGGAGTGTGTAACTGCAATTCTATCAAGTGCAGTATGGTACAAATGTAGTTGAATGGCCGATTAAACATGGCCATCCCAAATGTGTCCTTTCGTCAGTTCTAAACGACTTATTGACGAGCGCTAGTCCGGTTTTCGATCAGAAATCACTACGTTCACCTTTATATTGTCACATTTCGCAGTCCACTATAATTAAAACGATAATTTTCGGCAACAGTCACTTCCCGATAAAATAACACAATTTACAACGTTTAGCGTATGTAACTCCCTTATGGGAAATTATCGCATTTTAATCTCCAAGGAAAAGGCAAGGTGGTCGATTTTAGTTCGTTCCATTTAATAAATTAATGTGGCGAAAGAAGCACAGTATTGATGTCAATGTCCTTATGTGCGGTAATTGGGACCTGGAATGTCAGGATTGTTCAAAAAGAGTAAATACAAAATCAGATTGCAGAAAATATTTGCTGTTAGTGAGCAATATAAGAGAAGATACATCAATAACATATCATAAAAAGAGGACTTATATCAATAACATATTTTGAAAAGAGGAATATCATATCAATAACATATCTATGGAAGAGGAATATTATATCAATGACATATCTATAACAGATGAATTATATCAATTACATATCTATAAAAGATGTATTATATCAATTACATATCTATAAAAGATGAATTATATCAATAACATATCTATAAAAGATAAATTATATCAAGTACATATCTATAAAATATGAATTATATCAAGTACATATCTATAAAAGATGAATTATATCAATAACATATCTATAAAAGAGGAATATTATATTAATGACATATCTATAAAAGAGGAATTATATCAATTACATAATATTATCCATAAAATATTAATTATATTAATTACCTATCTATAAAAGAGGAATTATATCAATAACATATCTATAAAAGATGAATTATATCAATTACTAGTACATATCTATAAAAGATGAATTATATCAATTACATATCTATAAAAGATGAATTATATCAATTACTAGTACATATCTATAAAAGATGAATTATATCAATTACATATCTATAAAAGAGGAATTATATCAATTATGTATCTATAAAAGAGGAATTATATCAATTACATATCTATAAAAGATGAATTATATCGATTACATATCTATAAAAGAGGAATTATAGTAATTACATATCTATGAAATTGGAATATTATATCAATGACATATCTATAAAAGAGGAATCATATCAATGACATATCTATAAAAGATGAATTATATCAATCACATATCCATAAAAGATGAATTATATCAATAACATAAAACAATGAAAGTTGAATGGTTTTTTTCTGCATTTCAAAATGTTCCGGAAACTGTCCAGCTTGCAGAGTTTAGAGTTCTTCATCTGTTACTTCCCGTTTCTTCTTCGAACCTTTTCTACAGCTAATGACGACATTGAACCAGTTGGTGTGATGTTATAAAGCCCTCCTCAAAAGGAACGACGAGTCATATTGATTAGCAACTTCGTTGTTGCAATTAATGCCACACTGTATACATTAAAACCACGGTCGAGAAAGAAAAGAAGTTGTAAATCTCGTAAAACTTTAAAATATTCATGAAACTTTAAAATATTCATCTTACCTATTGCCTTTACAAGAATGCTTCTAAGTTATCTATATATATATATATATCTGTATATAAGATACTGATCATTGTAAACCCTTGCACACGATTCAAAGTAATGGTCTATCTGTATCTGTTGCAACTTCAAATGCAATTTACTGGGGGAAAAGTTCACAGTATGAAATATGACACACCGTATATGCTCATAGCAACACCAGTAGTATGTTGACAGTGAAAACCTCTTTATAAATTGTAGAACCAGATGTTTAAATAGACGAGACAATAGACGTCAACAAAACAAAAAATAAAACGTGGCGTCTGACTACGAAGTCTGCTCCCGGCGTCACAATGCTCTCGTGGTATATATGCACATGATTGTGTACCTATAACATAATTAATACTATTGATTTTCAACGAAAGAAAAACATCAGTATATTGTGTTGCCTTTCATCGATATGTCATTACTGAACGAACTCCCATCAATGAAGTGATTCATCCATTCAGGCGTGGATGTGTTCAAGTGTGGTCTAATTAAATTCCTTTTGCATTCACTCGCGTATCATTGTACCCTTTATTGAATTTAGTCTTTCGCAATGAGACCTTTACGGGGAGACTAAATAACAAATGGGAAAAATCAATTTTCATGTGTAATCAAGTTTTTTTTGGTCATAAAGTGAAACATGTTTAGCGACTGTTGCTGTGCTCAATACGCACGCATATTCTCATCCCAAACATCGCCCTCAGGGCATTAATCAATACTATACTTTGTTCTTGGTCAGTTGTTGCAGTTCTTCGTTCATTAGTCATGTAATGGTACATACAAGTATATATAATCAGTGGAAAAGCAAACTCAAAGTCTCAAAGTCTCCAGGAAAGAAAGAATCACTTAATCTAAAGTGAATAGGGACAATCTGCAGGTAGGATGGTGAACACCGAGTTGCTTTATTTTACCCTTGTTTATGTTTCACAAGTTTTTGGAGGCACCCATTTTGAGAGAGATGTCAGATTCGAGAATAGTTATCTACTTGATTCATCGTTACATGAAAGTATGTCCACGGCATTACCAAACTGTGCTCGCCAGTGTCATGACAACGAGGCTTGTCTGTCCTTTGTCCACAACCGCCATGATGAAAGATGTCAACTCTTCTCCAAACTCTTCTTCTCTCAACTGGCTGATGTCACTCAGACTGGGAATGTGATGTTCAGGAAAACTGACGGTAAGACTTCTACATCACTAACGATTCATCACCGTTGTCTTCATGTAGTCACTATTATATACATGTACATGTTTATTTGTCAAACACAATTATTTACATTCAGAGCAAAACGAAAACCTAAATACATATTAAGATGAAAGAGAGCATGTTATATGGAGCACAGTGGTGTAGTGGTTGGCATGCTTGCCTCTCACGCCAACGGCCCGAGTTCGAATCCCAGTGGAGATACCAAAAGTTTGTGACGTGGGTCTTACACTGTGTTGTGCCCCTGGGCAAGGTACTTCATCCACATTGTACTAGGTCCACCCAGCTGTTAAAATGGGAACCTGAACATGGGAAGTACGGACCTATATGGTCGCGTCGAGCGCTTAGTAGCAGCACCGAAAGAACAATTTCTTCAGGGTAATAATATACCGCCATTGAGCAGTGCTTCCACTGGATATTAAGCGTTAAAATGTATATTAATGATTAATTAATTAATGGACAATTTCTTCAAAGAATGGTTCTCTAAAGGTGCCTCATGGGTAATCGACTTCCCTTTCATCACATTTGTTTTAATTAGAATTGTCTCTGCAAGAGCCTCGAGCTCATGGGGAATGCTTCTGAGAAGTGACTTTCTCTTAGCGCTTCATAATTCACTGCAACTAGGAAGGTGACTTATTCTCTTTCTTCGTTGTGTCTTTATACCAGTTTGTAATGCCTTTGAATATAAGTTATTCAGTGAAGTCTGTATAGACGCAGTAACAATGGGGTTGTTACTTATTTTCAAAACCTAAGACGAGCCAGTCTGTGAGATGTCCACGGTGTCCATACCCAGGGGCAGGCTACTATCTGTTGATGGTCTAGGGGAGGGGTCCAAGGCTAACTTTGCGTGTGATGACTACTACTTCCCGACTGTCCTGCACGGTGTGTGTCAAGGAGGGACGTGGTCAGGACTGGACAACGCTTGCGTTACCTCGGTAGGATAACCAGTCAATCCATTTCCATCGAAAGCCTGATGAACAAATCGAAACTGCATTTAAAGGTGCATCCATTGTGTTTCATAAAATGTTATTTGGCTTAAATATGTTCCAACACACCATATGTGCTGTTTACAGTACAAATAATTTCACTCCGCTTGCATATTTAATCCCAATCGCCAAATATATCATAATTACTAGTTTCCAATTAAAATCGAGTGAACATCATTATGCATGTGTAGAAACCGAAAATGCACGACCAAATTACATGCACAATAGTGATATGACCTATTAAACATTATCAACAGAATTTTTTCTTTTTTCCTGTTGTTAATATGTTTCGAAAACCTCGTTTGACTGATTGACGCACGCCTCAAGCGGTGTATTGTCTGGTTTTCGATCAGATATAGATACTTTTACCTTTTATACTGAGTCGACTATCATCAAAACAGCAATTTTCAGCTAGAGTCATTACTTCTCGATAAAATAACACTATTTATAGCGTATAATACATAACATATGTGACCCCAAACAACACAATGGATGTACCTTTCAGTCGAACCTTTTTCAATTAAATTCGGACTGTTTTGTAGACATTTAGTGTATGGGAGTAAGGTAAATCAATATGACTTATATCGCCATATCTCGTGGGAAACCTACCTCCAATGTACATAGCATATACACTCCTGGGCAAAAGCAACGCCTTAATGTTTTAGATGTACAATAACATAATTTCTAATATATAATTAATAGTGGTCTTTAAGTTATACTGAAACAAAAGCTAAATGATGACAGTGACCTGCCCGCCGTGACCTTGTAACTGTACAGCGATATCACCACTTCAATGTGGACGCGAGCTCATGGTTGTGTGTATATCTGTTTCAAATGTCATTTCTATGATTAAACACTGATCGAATACTGAACAGTTAACTTTGTCTCGCTGAAACTATCTGTGATCTGACAATAACAATTTTTCCTAAGTTTTTTATCAGGAAGGCCACAGTTTCTGTAACTCAAATATTCCTTGTTTTCAGTCAGGTCCTCCCTACACATTCTACACTGTTGGACGGGCGGCTCCAGGGCGATGCATCATCCTCCCTGCTATTACACCGGAATATAGCGAGCTGTAAGTTAAAGAAACATATTGTGCCTTGATGCCATAAAAAAAAACTTTCAAAAAATGAAATACATATATCAAATAAAGATGTGTAGTTGGACACAGCTGTCCTGCTGATTGTGTAAATTGTGATTCAAAGACAGTTCTATTTCATACAATAACGTTGACGTTATTAAACTATGTTGAAACTTTGAAAACAAATAGATCTACATTAAACACAGAAGTTAGTTTATATGTCAGTGTACGTACAATTATATCTGATATTAAGAGGGGTTCACTAATGAACGGATTATCAGATGAGCGGTTGCGGGATATCGCAAAAGCAGAGCATGCTAAAGTTTTGACCTCACTGTGACCTTGACCGTTGACAGATTTTAGCCAATACATTTCATATCTTGGTCTTTCTCGATAGTTTTTTAAAAAAAATAAGAACCTGATAGCAGGAAAAATTTTCAAGTAATCGTACTTACAGGGATTTTTGTAGTGATTTCAGAACTCATGACCTTGACCCTCGACCTTGAATGTGAACATGTCAAAATAATTACCCAGTTTTGTAAGAAAGTAGCTATGTATATAAGGTGTTAATACCTTCTTAGAAATCATTATTTAGTGATCTCAAAACAGGTGACCTTGACCATATCTGGTAACCTTGACCTTTGTTCTTCAAGGTCACACCATCAATTATCACTTTTCATTGTGTATAACAGTCATGTAATGATGCAACGTGTTAATAGTTGAAATAAGACATGTGCGCAAATGCATGTGTAAGTTGTGACCTCGCTGTGACCTTGACCGTTGACAAATTTTAGCGAAAACCATTTCAAATGTTGATCTTTCTCCATAGTTGATATAAACCATATAAGAGCTTGATAGCACAAATATTATTCAAGTTATTGTGTTTACAATAATTGTTTTAGCGATTTCAGAACTCGTGAGCTTGACCTTGACCTTGAATGTGAACATGTCAAAATAATTCCCCATGGGTATAAGTAAGAAGTTGTGTATATGAGATCTCAAAACCTTCTTGGAAAAAAGTTTTAGCCAATACATAACGCGGCGGCGGCGGCGGTGGTGACGGAAACAACAAAAACTGACTTAGTCGGGGCTGCTAAAAAGTTGTTGTGTTTAATCAGAATCAAGTACCCTCGATGGTCATATTTCAAAGCCATAGTTACATGGTCAAACTCACAAGGTGACAGTGCCATGGTCATATTCACATGGTCTCAGTCACATGGTCATACTCACAAGGTCATACTTACATTGTCATAATCACATGGTCATAGTCACAAGGTCATACATACATGGTCATACTCACATGGTCATACCCACAGGGTTTACATGGCCATTATCACAATGTCATAGCCTTATGGTCACAGTCACATGATTATGGTTATATGAGTCACATGATTATAGTCACAAAGTAATAATCCCATGATCATATTCAAGTAGTCATATTGTCATAGTCACATATGGTCATAGTTTTTATGGCCACAGTCACATGATCATAGTCACATGTTCATAACCACATGAAGTTCCATTGTGCATGTTACTAACTGCCCACAGTGATGAACTCGTTCTGGCAAAAGATGCTGATGATGTGGCCGTGTCAGTACACTTTGACAGTATCAATGAAGTTATCGAGAGGAAATCAATGACTGGTGGTGCGTGGGGACCAGTTGAACAGGAGACTCCCTTCTGGCCGCTGGTGAAGGGACAAGACGTCAACCTGACTCTCTGCATAGAGGCCACTCAGTTCAGGGTGAGTAGCGCAGGGTACCGCAACTAGATCGTAGGTTCATAGGTACATATGGCTGTATTTGGTACTCAGCCTTGAATGCGTATAATAAATTAGCGACCAAAGTAAACGTTACCACCAAAAAAGGAAAGATAGTTTATTCCACGAATAATAATTTGACATGTGTATAAAGGACAACTAAGATAATTGTTCCATTTTTAAAATATTATCTTGTCATGTTTTCACATGCGAAGGTAATACGAAGGAAACAAGTCTCTACCCGATTGTCACAAGATGGCAACGTAACTGCTTAAAGTCAAAGGCGGCCATGTACACGATGGATTAAGATGCGTTAACGAATAATGTGATGGCTCATGACCCTATGCGACATACATGTTTAGCTCATCAGGCCTAAAAGGCATGGGCATTTGGCATGGCATGGTGTTCCGTCCGTTCGTCTGTAAACTTTTCGTATTTTCGACTTCTTCCCCAGAACCAGTGACTCTAAAGAGCTTAAAAAAGTACAGTACAAAAAGTTCTAGAGAGCTGAAATGTTGTCTACAGACTCCTTGGCCAATGGGGATTCTAAATTGTAGATTTCGTGACCCTGTTACCTCAAATGTTGGTCACAAGGGTCATGACCTAAAAAATCTATTTTCATCGTCTTCTCACGTACAAAAAGCTCAACAGACCTGAAATGTTGTGCACAGACTCTATGGCCAATGAGGATTCAACATTTTAGATTTCGTGACCCTGATACCTCAAATGTGGGTCACAGGGGTCATGACCTAAACAAAACTATTTTCATCTTCTTCACTAGTATGAAAAGCTCTAGAAAGCTGAAATGTTGAGTACAGACTCCTTCGTCAATGGGGATGCTAAATTGAAGATTTCGCGACCCTGATACCTCAAATGTGGGTCACAGGGGTCATGACCTAAAAACCTATTTTAATCTTCTTCTCAGGTATGAAAAGCTCTAGAAAGCTGAACTTGTATATACTGACTCCTTGGCCAATGGGGATTCTTAATTGTAGATTTCGTTACCCTGTTGGGGCCATAGGGATCATGCCCTAAAAACTAATTTTCATCTTCTCCAGTACAAACAGCTCCAGATAGCTAAAGTGTTATGTACAGACTCCTTGGCCAAATGTGGATCACAGGGGTCATAATCTGAAAACCTATTATTTGGTTTTCAACAATGTATTACTTAAGATAAATTAGATATTCAACCTTAGATGATAAATGAATGACTTCCTGATGAGCTACATGATTCTATTTTAATATCGAATTTACATCTTTTGTCAACTTCGACGCAGTGTAAAGTTTGCATGCGGAAGAAAACAGACGAAAACTAAGCGGCAAATGCCATCTTGTTTCTTACAGATGTACGTCGACGGTAGCGAGATGTTCACTTACAACCATCGCCTCTCTCCAACTGACGGGGCTATAGTCTATGTTTTGGGCTTCGTTGTCAAAGGCATCTTCTTTACGGAGTAGATCAGTGATGTGATACTCTGTCATTTCCGAGATGTTGAGGACTGTATTAGAATCCCAGAAATGTTATTTACCGGAGGCTTTAGTTGGCACTTTCAAATGGGAAAATCCTAAATTACTCAATGATACCCCAGTAATCAGCGAACGTGTAATAGTTACTTCCATAGTTTCCGAGTTGTGTCGCGAAATACCAGGACAGTTTGTCCGAGAGGCCCTGCCCGAGGCCTCTGTGTTACGACGTAAGTTGTAATAAACGCGGTAAGATGTAATAACTGCGGTAAATTGTAATAAAAACGCGGTAAGATGTAATACTGCGGTAAATTGTAATAAAAACGCGGTAAAATGTAATAAAGTTTACTGCGGTAAATTGTAATAGGGGGTGCGGTAAAATGTTTCGATGAAAGGTGCGGTAAATTGTAATACGATGTGCGGTAAATTGTAATATTTTCTTTTATAGAAGTTGATGTTGATGAAAGTAAAATTCACCAATCAAAATGTCCGTCTGACAATTCGTCCGTCTGATTTTGTTTCACTAACAGCTCTGATACTTATTGATGATATGTTTCTAATTTTTACAAATTTAATCACTATGATTTGCAGATGTGCTGTTTGTTTGTTTCGGTTTGTCTTATTTGCATAATTTATACAAATTTTCGAATGTTGGTGTCATGAATTTGTTCTGCTCGCAACTCTGACAATAATATTTTGAATATAACAGCACGTGAGAACATGCTATCATTACCATGTGCAAATCTGCCTTTGTACACAACCGGCCAAAAGAAACGCCCACATGAATCTTAGAGATGAATAATCTGAAAACATATCTTTGTCCACAATATATAAAAAAAATTCAAATTAAAACTGAAAACGGAAATATCAATGCAAGAATGTGGTCATATTAAGAACGAGATAGGTTTGGTTGAGAACGCATATAAACTGACTGATAACGGCGTTGGACTGAAGTAAAACGTTTTGAGTACGAGATGAACGGGCAATTTTGTTCAATCAAAACATGGTACCAACTATTACAGGACGGAGTAAAGACGACATGGCGTACTAAGAATTGTCTGTCGTATTTGAAAACTTCTTCATAACAGTTAGCTGTCTCTGTCCCGTTCGAGGCCGTTTTACAACATTTTTTGGAAGGAAAAGAACGTAGTAGGAACTTCTTTTGTGTAAAGGAGGCATATGCTTTCGCCAACCAAATGCTAACTACTGCAATAAAATCGATTTATCAGAAAAGAGACTACGTGATATCTATATGCTATTTCCAAAGTTTAAAGGGTAGCACGTGTTTTTCTCTGAAATAAATCAATGTCATGAACTTGACAAATAATGTCGCCATTCGAAAAACACCATTTTTCTTCGCAATATTAAAGTTAAAAAACATGTGCACATCTTTTTTAAAGCTATGGGAATCATTTTGTACTTGGCGGCCAGTCAAAGGTGTTCACCTTGAAAAGTCCGCCAGTGGTTTTCATTATGACCACTACACAAATTTCTGCGACTACGGATAGATGGTTCATGTAATGAGAACTATTACCCTCTAAAGTAATTATAAATTGCATAAATTTGTAATATAAATGGTAAAAAGGAAAGAATAAAATTGGCAAAAAACATGCTACAGCTCCTTTAAGCAAAATATTGACCAAACATGTGTGCCAATAACAGTTTTACACAATAACCTCAAGAAAAATAGAAAATATTTGAACGACGGCGCTAGTTTTCTAAATGAATTAACATTTGAATTCAACACACACACAGGCACACACGCACACATGTAAACGTCTCCCAATTGACGCATTTCCACCCTGGGATGTTGTGCAATGATACTAGCCATCATGACATAAGTGAAATCATTTTGAAAATGACATTAAACCCTAATAATAACACACATACGCACGCACAAACACGCACACACACACATACACAAATAATTATTTATGTTTTAAAATGTCTATCGAGACTTTGGCTTGCCAGAATAGAGCAAAGGTACTAGCAGAAAATAATTTCAACTTCAAAAGTTTCCGCTTTCAATTAGGTATGGAATTAAATTATTTTAAGCGTTGCATGTAACATAATTTTTTTTCCATATCAACTGTAAAGTCATATACCCTAGGCTCATTTTGTTGGAATGGTAACACTTCATGACACCGGAAGTTACGAACATGTTACATGGAACCTTATACTTTAACAGTTCAAGACAATATGATTACCGTTACATAAAAATTCAAAAACTTGCAAAATGTAAATCTGTGGGTATGAATATGAATACAGTTTAATGAAGTGAAACATATGATAGTTTCAGCGATTCTGCAAAACAATGGAATATATATTCTTCCATTATACACATAAAGTCACTGTTTCGTTTCCATAGAAACTCAAACAAACACAAGAGTCATCAGAAGATAAAATATCCAAACGGTCCCCTATTAACTCAGAGTGCTTTATTAGCATGAATAATCGATCTTTGATATAAATGATGATAGACTTTTTAATTATGTTAGTGGATAATACACGACATGAATAGGTTTCAGAAAGATATGATGAATGGTTATCAATCTCTTCTCAGGAAACAACCTATCTATCTGTAAACGTGAACAGAGTCAAATTCTCGTTTTTCATGAAAACAAACAAAAATAATAAAATTTTCAGAAATCTGAAAATATCAAGAGGCACCACTCCAGTAAATTTGAAATACATATGTAAAGTTTCAGACAGATTGACAGAATAAACCCTGTATACTCCCATGTAAGGCGGAGGTTTAATCAAAACAGTTCGTCTGTAAATTTTGGAGAACTTATGATTTTAATATGCAATAATACTTATAATAACACTCTCATTCAAAAAATACATCTGTATATGTTCAATGAATGACCCAAATTCGGCATTCATGGCAGCTAAAAATTAGATGTATGGTTATTACATTTTACCGCATTATGTATTACATTTTACCGCACTTTTTAGTAACATTTTACCGCACCCCCTTATTACAATTTACCGCAGTAAACTTTATTACATTTTACCGCGTTTTTATTACAATTTACCGCAGTTATTACATCTTACCGCGTTTTTATTACAATTTACCGCAGTTATTACATCTTACCGCGTTTATTACAACTTATACGTCGTAACACTCTGGCCGAGTACGGGGCCCGAGGGCAAACTGTCCTGGTATTTCCGATACAACTCGGAAAATACGATAGTAAGTAAACTGACTTGCATCTCACGTATTCCGAGTGCAATACCATGACAAATTAACAGTTTTTAAATTATGTAAATACCATAACATTTTAGCGGCCCCTCCAGTGTATGAATAAAGTGCTTAGTAAGATAAGATAAGATAACTCTTTTTTGCCCGTTTCGGAATTTGTTTCACGTCTGAGTGAACATACATTTATAATGAATACATGGAAACAAGGTTATTTAACATGGACAAAGGGTATGATGATGGGAACATTAACGTTTAATCAATAGAGATATTGATTTCGGTATAAATGACATTTTATAACGTTTGGCTTTGCACGTCGGTAAAACATGTGAATGATAAGTGTTTTAACTAAATTTTTAGCCTGTATTTCATGATGTTCATCTAATGTTTAGAAATGTTCTCTCCTTGTTCAATTATCTTATTTAATTTGTTTTATCTGTTAGTGACAGGGGGCCGAACCAACACTGGATATAGAACATGATTGTAGACTGAACACAGGTTTTATAGAAAGGATCCAATAGTTGAGTCAATATCGTTAAATCGAAGCTTCCTGAGGAAATGAAGTCGAAATTGACACTTGCGATCCGTATTTTCAGATAAATTTAACTTATCAATTTGAGTTCCAAGATTGTTGTAACTACTAACTATATCAACAACATCTCCACTGATACCAACTCGACTAATTGCTGGTACTACGGATGTTCAGCCTGAGCGATCTTAGCACGTGATTTTCTCGCAATGTTCAAAGATCGTGCAGGTTGACAATTTCTAGATTGATATTGGTGAATTCGGTCTTCTTATTAGCGTGTCTTTGAGTCAGTGCATTGAAGGTGGCTTCTAAATAGGATTAAAATCGGTTGAATTTTCATTATTTAGCTATCTTGAACGATCTTATAAATTGTTCATTTTTTAAATATATTTCCTTAATTGTATATTTTTTTATATGTTTCTAATTACTTTATTTATCATTTCTATCATAACTTTCTAACATTACGGTTTTTGTGAATTTGGGGTAGAAAATATCATAAGTCATGTATAGTTATTCGGTCTAGAGCATTGTTTGGCAGAAGTCAATTGATTCAAATATTTTAGTTCCAACCATATTGAGTATATCATCAAAAAAATCGTTCTCTTACGTCTTTATCTTAGTCCATCAAATGTTTAGCTTAATGTTTATGTCATTGTCGTTGATAAACTGTCACTAGTGTTGTTTAAAAGTGGTTTTGCAAAGTGTCCGTGTATCAGATATCAGGACGGTTTTGACGAACTAGTCCTGATATCGATAATGAACAGGACACTTTTATGAATGGTTGCTACGGGCAACCAGGTCCAAGTGGGATGTAAATAATGTTAATGTCAATGTTAGGCTGCACACACATTATCCTTTAGCACTTTCAAAGGTGACGATGGTGTTAGGATGTCATTCTCTCCGCATAGAGGCTACAGGAGACATTTCTATACATAACCAAGTAACCTGTGTTACAATTTGAACCTTCCTTGGCTAGACGTGGACACTCCTGAATGGAATGAGTTTGTGTCATAATTTATAGAAAGGTGATGAACACAGCTTAATATAGCACATATATATATATATATATATATATATATAAGTATCACTTGAAAAGACCGATATACTGGTCGAAATGAGCTCATCGTATTAAAGAAGATTGATCCAGTCAAACCCATCTGATGTTTACTCTTTTCTATATATATATATATATATATATATATATATATATATATATATATATATATATATACATATATATATATATATATATATATATATATATATATATATATATATGCGCGGTAAGTTGCTAGATTTATTGCACATTGCATTGCGTTTTTATCCAACCAATCAGTTACGAGGGTACAATCTTCTCATCTTGCAATTATAAGTATTCGTCAATATTTTTATCAGATAAACATTATATTTTTGTTTAGGGTAATTGTTAATTTTAACCATGCTTATCGTATATTGATATATATTTACAATGTAACGTGTGCAATACAACTTTGTGAAATAGGTGTTGAAGGGTTAACCAGTTAAAAAGCGTAACAACAAGTGTTACAAAAGCTGTATGACTCACTTTGAACCGTAATGATAGATGTTTCTTTTTAATGATATAACCTTGTACAGGGAAGACAAACCTAGTGCAGTGACAGATGTATTGCTTGGAAATATTAAATGTACAGATGTGAACACACAATAACTATAAAACTATGACACCGTTTTTGTTAACCCTATGTTTAATAAATAGCTCATGGCAACTGTAATGTTCCTTATCTCTGGCAAATCGTCGACTGAACTATTATTGATGGACACTGAATAACTTCATGCGAATACGTAATGCGTATAATACTGAGAAGTTGACCTTCGGTTCAAGAGTTCTCCCACCGCTTAGATAGACGTACGTCTTTTGTAACGGATGTCACGTACATGCACGTGTATCTTCCAAAAACGAAACCCATATGTGAAGAAAGTATTGAATAACTGCCATGTATTCGTAGATCATCATTATTAGTTATAACTAAATTTGATGGAGGAGTAAGAATTTAGCGGACATTAAAAAAATACGTCGTATAGACTGGACGATTTCGGATCATTGTAGAAGTCCTTTTTAAAAGACTCGATATTTAACTCTTAAATATTCTAAAACGGGGGAAGTAAGTTGAAGATCTTTGGTTACGATGTCCTCAAATAATATACCAATACCGATAGAGACAAGCTGAACAAATCATTTTTATCTGTTAATTAATAATGAGTACTTTATATATTTTTTAACGTTTTATTTGTATTTTTCAGATTCACACAGCTCGATAGAACCATAAATTAAATTGTTTGAGGGGCATTTTGAAGTGGAATACATAAGAAACAAAGTCATCATTTCGACGTTTATCGACGTTTATCGACGTTATCATTCTCTTCCCACAGAGGTTACTCCCTACAGATCCTAACCTCTGTTCTTTTTCGCATGAAATCGAGGGCAGAAAGGGAGTGTCCTGATTGGTTGCAATCGAATCTAGTTGTGCAATCAGCGACGCTGTTCTTTAAGTGACACATGCCAATGACACGTCAGTATGATAAAATAAACGAAAGATAAACGATTTCTCGTGTAATGTGTTTTCCGCGAAATATGCTATTTGAATTTGTGAAAACTATTGATCATGAACATGCTTATGAATAAAGAAGACCAAACCAGAGACCAAAACCAAAACTATTTCAAGTGTGTTATTTACATCAGACATATTCGAAGGACATAGGCTAATGAGGCCCTTAAGAGTAAAATGTCTAGATCTTTGAAGTCACTCGGTCGACGTGGCCATTTTAGGGTGAGTTTTCATTGCTTAAGAAGAAGTGATATAGTATGAGGTTCCCCTTTCCTACTTTAGATTTCAAGCGAACAGAGGTTATGGTCGGATATCTGTAGGGAGTAACCTCTGTGGGAAGAGAATGGGAGAATATGAAGATTTCTTTTTTATAAATAAAATACTTACATTACCATACCTGTGAACTACGTTTTGCACGTGGTGACACGTGAGTGAAGCGGTTCATGTAGGTTTCTGATCTACAAGACTTAAAACATGCAGTTTAATTTACGAATATAAGCTTCCTTTAAATTACAAAGGTTGAATTTATAAGAAATATGTATTAAATTGTGTTTGTTCACTGGCTAAAACGGTTTAAACGTTTAACTTATAACCAAACGATTTATAAGCGTGTGAACAACATAGTATGGAATCTATCTTTTTAAATATCAGATAACATGGTGATTTATTTCTAACTCCTGTATTTAGTTTATAATTTCTTCATAAGCCATATAAATAATGAACACATATTGATGTTATAAGCATAGCAATACAAAACATTAATTACACTGACTTTACGCATCGTGTGGATTCCGAAGGTAATGAATTCAAACAAACTTTTAATCTTCTTCTGCTTTTCTTTTATCATGTATACACATGTTGTTGTTATGGTGAAATATACAGTACTATAGTCAAATAAGGGAGACAACCCATCCACGCTTGTTGACAAGGAATGCATTCCGTGCACTGCATTTACAAGATTATATGTATTGTTGCACCATGTAGTGCCTGTCTCCGCTAAAGGGGCTGTAGCACGTTTTGCAACTCTTTTTTTTCTTCAAATTTTCCATTTATAATGAAAGTTTATGCCATTTAGTTTTACTTTGGATGGTAAAACCTATTATTACATAAACCAATTATCCGTAGTGGTAATAACGGTGTTGCGTATAAAGCAAAAATTGCATGACGGTCATTACACATTTTATTATTTCGAATAACAAAACCGATTCCTATTTACCAAATCATGTAGATTCTCCGTAGAGAAAAGTGTGTTTTAGTATTGGTGACATTATTTTTCAAATACATTTCATCGACTTATTTGAGCAAAAAAACGTGCTACTGCCTATTCGAAAGCTCCATGAAGACGGTCACTCTACAATGCTTTTGCTTTATGCATTATGCATCATAATAGTAACCTTGAATAACTCATATCTTCATATCTTCTTTGTCTCAATTAAAAACGAGTGAGTGAAACATACTTTTTACAGCGCAGGATTTGGGAATAAACACTCAGAAAAGTTATATTTTGACTGACGGTTTATAACTTGGAGAAAACACTCTCCTCAGTGTTCTGCCCTAACTAACACCTCAAGGTCGGAATATCCCTTAAGGTTTTTCTTAGAGCAGGAGATAACGAAACCATCTTTTTATCCTTCACAAATAATGTTTTGTTATGTCCAAACATTCTCATTGAGATGAAAGAGCCACAGAGGAACTGTTCCACCCTCTTGGGTAAGCAAAGGTTGAGGACAATGCTATTTAATGTATATGATAATCCATATGTAAATATCGATTATCTTTCCAAAATAGCAAGTGTACATGTATTATGTTTTTTATCCAAAACTGTAAGAAAATTTCGGGGTCACCGTCGACAAATTAGGCCATTTTTGCTTGATTTGATGTTTTTAAATGAGGCGCTATAGGTTGCAACGAACAAACTCAGAATCCTTTCAGATACATTACGGGGATGTATAGCAAATCTACATTTGAAAATAAATGACACTCTGAAGAGAAACAAAATTAAATTAAACACTTTTTAATTGAAAACGACATTTTTCTCATGGCATTTCGTGTATTCAACAGGATTTGTCACTGACACACATACTTTAAATACTGCTAAAAATGAATAAGTATGTGAACAAACAAACGAAATCAGAAATAAAAATAAGAAGTCACTGGAGGTGTTTCATCACTTTAACGTCTTTTTTAAAATTACCTTCATAAACGTAAAAAAATGACGTCACGACAGTTTTCATGATTTCAAGTGTAACCGACCGTGTAATATCATTATTGCACATATTATCAATCTTTGAGTGCATGGTGAACGAATTACCATCAATTGATTATACCAGGCAATTTAGAATTTAGGTGACGGTAACGTTATGCGGCATGTCGTAAAATGACCATTAAAAAAGACGTTACCGTAAATTTAAGCGTTTTCCGTTAAGTGAATGGAGAAGCCTATGCACCACACAACGTAATCAATATATTTTGAGACTCATTCACAACAATAAATTGTTGTCGCAAAATTGTGCAGTAACAGAGTTCGATTTCTTGGTCCCAGCTCTCTTTAACTTGAACATTTGTTTTATCACAGGTGAAACCATGAGAACAATGTTATTAAAGACATTGTTATTTGTTAACAACACCGTTTCAAGTCAACTACTGCAAAAATGCGAAGACGTAATCGTGTTAGTCACTCCTCAATATTGATCTTCATAATACAACGGTATCCTGGTTGTCGAACAACGTGTAACAAAATTCTCATGGAATTGTACCTGAGATACGCAATTAAGATAGCAGAATGCATCAAAATCGGAAAGTCTTTTGTAATTATCGTCTTTGCAATTACAGGATTATTGAACGTTTTACGTATGCTGACATTTGTAATAGTTCAAATTACACAATTTAGTTGCGCCAAGTCCCTTTATTATGGAAAAAATCTGATTAACCCTATATGTTTGAGATCGTTCGAAATCTGTGCAATGATTGTCATATTCCAATTTCATAAATGCATAATTATTATTTTGTCAAAAAGGTCTATATGTTTTGTGTTGTTGTGATTTTAGTCCATGTTTGGAGATTCATGTCCATTTGAGTTCTAAACCAATAGTTAGCACCAATTCAGACGTTGAAAGTAAACTAAATGTCACCTTCTTGTTGGAATATAATCGTAGGGCCTACTACATTGCTGCCTGTTTATAGAGAAGTCTAACCAATTATTCCAACATTGCAATCTGTTTGTCATTTTCAATGTACTAACATCCCCAAATTTCCAAAGTCTGAATCAATATAAAATATACACATTTTTCACAATGTGTTTGTTCAATGGTTAAAAATCGATTTGATATTTCCCGTTAACCTGTAACCGTCGTCATGCTACGGCATTAAATACAGATTTAAGCTGCAGGTTTCAAACCGTTTATTACCAGTGAGTAAACACATTATGAACTACATTTTCTCAATATACAATAAAATAAAGGGGGTCCAAAAAGGACCTTGCCGTATCCCAGCGCAAGAAGTTTTGCAGTATGTACCAAACGAGTTAATCTGGTGTAGCTGAGGTAGCGAGGTATGATCCTGTGTAAATATTAGACAAAATAGTTGCGTCATGCATGAAGAAAGATATAGTGATTTTCGTTGACATTAGTATCGAACTGTGTTGGAAGGACATATACACCCGTTCAGTTAGCTAGTCATATGATTCCAGAGTCAACTGCATAAGTTACAAATAAATTTCATATAAATCTGACGAGAAATCGTTGGGAGAATTCAGTTGAATTTGGTGATCTTCGGATCACGTTCAAGGTCACAGCAATGGTGTATACAATCTAAATAAATTTAGATCGACTGTTCTATATTACATGTATGTTTATACAATATATAGAGATTACTTAACGACGTCCCGTTTATTAACATATTTATGAAACGAGTGAGTGGTTTGGTATTTAACTAGCGACAGCGAGTTAGATACCGATACCATTCACGAGTTTCATAAATATCGAGTTAAGTATTTTATTTATTACGCGTAAGTTATTAAGTTGCACGAACTTGTCAATAAATGGGACACACTTCATTGCGACCGCGGCGCTGATATTGTGACGTCATGTTTTAACTAGTATGACGTCACGTAAATTGAAAGCACGCGATGTACTACACAATGTGTCATAACATTGTAGATTTATTAAACCGTGATATGTTCAACGGGTGAGTAATAAAATATTATAAAATATGTCGATCTAAATCTATTTAGATTGTTCTTTATACGATACGTCAAAAAGCAACAAATGGACGTTGAAGTTGAAGAATGACGACATGTACGCTGTTGGACCTGGTCGTTTGGAAGTGAACAGTGTAAAGTAGGGCTTAATGAATGGGGAGTAGTTAGTTGAAACCAAGGTACGGCACCCTACCTATCTGACCTCAGTTACATCTGCTTAGCTGGTGTCTACCTTGTGGATGATGTACTTGAATGACTCTCCAACAGGTGATATAAAACCCGAGATTTAAGAACCAACATTTTATTCTAAAAGCAAAACTAGCAATTTTACACATATTTACGTTTAAGTAAATCCCTTTTCAAAATATACTATTTGGGGCGATGCTCAGGTTCACGGAATAACATGGGTATATATATGCACTTTGTGAATTGAATCTATCGACGTCACGTATTTATATCAAACGTTGAATAATGTTACATAATGTACATATACAGTTTCAAATACAAATATTAATTGCTTCAGAATATGCAGTGTTACTGTCCTTATAAAGTATATGGCTGACAGAGTAATCTCCCTTATATGACGTTATAACCAAGTTCTATAGATTAACAAACTATTTTGTGTAGTTATACATGTGTTTTCTATCATTGAGTTGGTAAAGGTGAAAGTATTTACACCAAAACATCGTTTATCTTGACAATAAAGAACTTACACACCAACAGAATGTGCCGTTCCTAATCTTACGAACTTGTACAACGTTTCTAAAAGAGATCAATGTAATATACATCCTCTGGGACTGACAACTTCAGCAGAGACGTCGGCGAGAAGCTAGTTGTTGAAGTCACGTGACTATTCTCGACCAATCACCAAGGGACAGTAATGCGAGTTTAGACATTTTAACCTGAAAAGGGATCTACTTTGAGAATATAATCATTAAGGACATATAGTTTGCTAATTGTTTTTAACATTTGCAAAAAGTTCACAATTATACATCAGGTTTCCTACACAGAAACAGACAAGCGACTTTCGGAGGGTACCGAGTGCACTAGCATATATTGGTAATGGGCCTATATTAGCGTGTACAGCATGCGCGACATGGCAGTCGCCGACAAATGATAGTAATACACTTGCGTCAGAATGAAACATTGAAACACATAACTTGACAAAAGACACTACACACTACACTACAGTACAATATAATATAGGCATAAACAAATCATGAACAAGAAGGTATTATCACTTTGTCCTACAATCCAAAAAATGTTCAAGCTATTGAAATGTACAAGATCTTTCATATAATCCCGGTCAATAAGTTCATAGAACAAAGTATCTAAATTAGTCTAGCGGTATACACTATGACGTCACAACCGAAGAATGACGTCCTAGTCGTTTGCGTTTCACGGCTGATTCGAACCCGAACGGAATGGCAGCAGTTGGTCGGGAAAACAAAAGCATCTATATCTAATGTAATGTTGTCGTCTTTTATTATATAATCAGCCACTTATATAAAACTCAACGAATCATTACATATTTAGAAAGTTTTGGATGTATGCGAACTTCGGCTATCAAAGTCCTTGATCTAACATTGAAGGTCTACAGGAGGTAGAGAAATCTATTTTCTGACAAAATTAAGTGTCCTCGTTTGAAAGAAAACGTGTAAAACGTTTTGAAATGTTCGAGTCGATTGCTCATTCGGTCGCCATATTTGATGAGATGTTAAAGTGACGTCACTTAGAAACGAAGTGTTAATGTCCCGCTGTCTGCGTTGAGAGGGTCCTTCTCATTTGCAGTGGCCCGCTCAATTTAGGATAACAAGAGGGCGGTTTCATGATAATCCATTTTAACTCTAATGGCTTATAATGCCTTGCTGCATGTATTTTTCAATTTTTCTGCGCACCATGAAGTTCAGACTGTGTGCAAAATACAGTAAGGCCCCCCAAAAGAGAATTTGTTTCTGGTTTCCGCCCGCATCAGTTTCAAACACACGCCTCAGGTCTATGTTTCTAGGTTTTAACAAAAAGGGGCAGATAACTCTAATTCTTTAACCTCAGAAAACATTGGATATTGAAAATGGAGTGTAGGGTGATATTATTGACCATTTAGAATAGTAACACATATTTCAGAGGGTTTGTGCTTTATTTATATACATAATTATCTAAATTTGTTTTTAACTGGTGAAAAGTTTGTTTAAAATGGAATATATGTCTTAGCGACGGGTTTCTATAGTTGCAGGGGAAGATTGTAACTCCCTAAAACAATCCCTCGTCTGTGTCCATAAGATTCCAAAACGAACGGATCCGAATGCTTTCAAAATTGCGATCTTTCTGATATGAGATATGATTCGAGTTGCCCGCTAGGTTTTGACTGTACACAACTTGCAGCAAATCTTGCCATAATATGGAACGTTGTACGACCGTGTTAGGAGGCAAGCACCGAACGAATTCGCATCCCTGGAGAGACAATATTTGGTAACGTTTGTTCCTCAAAACATTCTCTGAAAGAGGAATCGCACTTCATACTCTAAGATTATCCAGGACTGTGGCGGGTCACCCACCCGGATATCCACGCCACGCTTGGATTGTTGCACAACTTTATTGCTCATAGTAAGCTGACCTATGCACAATGCCATGATAATGGGCGTGTAATAATGTACAGACAAAACGTTACAGAATATCTCAAACATGTTATAACATGTTTCTGTTACTCGTAGGTACAAACACAACCAAGAATAAACGTGAAGTACATCACCAATGTTGGTAAAACTTTTACAAACGTTGGAAAGTTTCAATGTTACGTTAACATTGCTTGAAGGAGACTCACCGACGCAACAAGACGGCAGATTATTGGCATTCCGTGGCCCCATCCACAGGTACGTGATAAAGCTTGTTTGGAGACAGCTGTACATCGTCAGTGGTTACTGGTAGTCGGAGCGAATCTAGACTCACCACAAGCATGAGGAGGGGGTTTGAAGCAGTTATCAGGTAAATGGTGGATAAACCTGTTATTAACAATGTTATTCTTAATTGTGTACTCACGATGACAAAGAACATTGTAAACTAGCATTTTCTCGTTTAATGCAAATGCTATAACACGAAATATTTTACTATGTTCTTGATTGTTCTGTTTTGATATCAGTTTGGAAATTTCGTGAATTTTAATGATTTTGAAAATGTCTTAAATCTAAAATCAACCTAATAAAATGTTCATAGAAAAGACCATAAAAATATGGTGTACATACAAAACATGAACTTGTTGTCAAACAACCACAGATTAATATATTCCCCCCACCCCCTGTGATTGAACGCTCGTTGAAACAGTTTATACACCACTCGTCTTCTACTCCGTAAAGAAGACACCTTTGATGGTGAAGCCCCACACCTGGATTTCAGCTGCATCAGTTGGAGGAAGGGGGCGGTTGAAAGTGAACATCTCCACAGTGTCAACATACATCTGTAAGAAAACGATCATGTGACAAATTAAATTAAAACATTTATATTATATGCAGAAAATAAAGTCAGATTTCTCTACAAAATCATTATTTGTCACTACACTGCATTATACGTAGCTCCATTTTTTTCAAATGTTAAGCAATATGCCATTCTCTAACAAGGCCATAATACACAAAATCAGTTTGCTTTTTGTAATTTGCTTTTATATATATATATATATAACAAAATTCAGTTCAAACTTGTCCAACCTACAGGTCTCATATAGAAAAATTCAATTGTCGAAGAAATCACAACGATTTATCAACACATACATAACGACAATAACAACATACATTGTAACATATAGATAGTATCATACAGTTCTGTTGCGTTTACTTTTTTAACAGTGTTGGGTATTCATACATTTATGCATTTATTATCCATATGATTAAAAATAACCGAGTTGTTATATTCTATACGAGCACATGTGCACATATCACTTTAGCCGTATATGATATGTTGAAACATGAACATTTCCGAAGTTGTTACTACTATTTCATTCATTGTTTATTATGATGGTATCACGGGATTGTCAATGAAAAAACCCAAAACAACAATGATACACGCAAAGCATGTCTTCAAACTGTCAATTAAAAACAATAGAGAAAATATATATTGATATTTTAACATTTCGTTTTTGGTACATGGTACCGTCTGCCCGTCTGTCATCAAACAAGCACATGACGAACCAAAGTGCCTGAAAACATTTGATAAACACATGCAGTAAGATTGCGATTTTGTAAAAAAAATAAACAAAAAAAATAAATAAATAAAAACCGCTTGCTTGTATGAAAATGTCTATACATGTAAATGCACCAATGCCAATTACCCTGAACAGCGTATCCTCAGTGCAGAGGGTAAGGTTGACATCACGTCCAATCTCCAGAGGCCAGAAGGGGAGACTACTCTCGACTGTTCCCCAGGCTCCGTTCTGCCATGAATTTCTCAAGATTGCTTCGGTAGTCAGATCAAAGGTCACCAACAGCAAAATTGATGTTCTTGCTGCGTTATATAAGTAGATTCGAGAACTGAAAAAAGTCAAATAATCAATTCTTCAAAGAGTAAATCAATCCCAAGTCGATTCTGAAATAATAGTTGCTTTTTAATATGACAACCTCATTGCGATAGAACGCAGTGACTGTTATAAAGCACTACCATACAACACAAGCATTATCGCAAAAAGTTTTCGTAGCATTGAAAAGCAAGCCTCTGAAGACAACTAACCACATTAACCACTATAATTCTTAAATTCATAGGAACAATCAACTATGAAACGAAACAATTTATCCTACACTATTTCAAGCGATTGCATTGGCTTCTTGCCTCACATTCACCGCATTGAGGATGTACATAATTTCCTTTTGAAGATGCCCAGGGATGATATTATTGAATGAGTATTTGAAAATGCAGTCCAGGGTGACCGGGGTTGCCGTATGGGCAAGCATACGTGGTGGTTATGACTGAGAGTTTCACTCGAATATCAAACAAGAACCTCATCGGATCGTCTATTTTAGAGGAAGACATGCGTGTAAAAGTGCATTTAATAAGTAGTGTTAACTGTTTCAGAACATTAACTTACTTAACGTTCGGTGTAATAGCGGGGAGGATGGCACATCGCCCTGCTGTCAGTCTGCCCATTGTAAGAAATGTGTAGGGGGGACCAATCTGAAAATAATTGTGTCGATAACGTAATAAAAACAGTTATTACCAATATGGTTGAAAATAACCAAGTTAATATTTCGATACGAGCACTTGTGCACATTTCCTGTTCGCCTAGCATCCATAGTTTCAACGAGACTTTCAGTAATCGTCAAAAACAAGTGTTCGTGACGTCTCTGTAGTTTCCTGTCGCAGAAAGAGTGGGCCGTTTCTTGGCTGTTTTTACGCTATTGTAGATGGAAAAGAGTGGCTAATAAATAAATTATTACACTTGAAAGTGTGTCATATGATTTGCACAAAACTCGCGCAAATATGAGTATAGCTCTCGCTCTCGCTCAGACAATACAACAATTCACACAACTTTCATAACTGTAATGTTATAGACTTCCGCAGGTAATGCACATGGTCTCTATTTGTTTATATTGATTCTGTTCTCATATATTAAATGGGGTGGTATCATTTAAGTCCTTTGGTTTGATGTACCCATCCATCTTCTTGTTTCCTTATAAAAGTCCAGGGAATCTGACACTTGAGATAAAAGTACGCATCGATCTTATTCGATCTCATTCCGTGCACAACAATAATTCCACTGAAGTAATCCTACTGCATGTACTACTTCTGCTACTACTACTACTACTACTACTACTACTACTACTACTACTACTACTACTACAACAACTACTACTACTACTACTACTAATAATAATAATAATAATAATAATAATAATAATAATATTAATAATGATAATATTCCATTTGTATACGCTTTTTTCATGTATTGTGCTCTTAGTGCCGCTACTAAGTGCTCCGAGCGACCGTACTTCCTACCTTCAGGTAAACATTAAAACAGATGGATGGCCAGAGTGCAATAAAGTGACTTGCAGAGTATGATCTTACAAAGTCCGATAAAACGAGAGGTTAGGTTTAACCTCTTGCTCTCACTAGCCTGCAGTTTTAGACCAATCACTGTATGCTTTTCCTGGGGAACATGGCGAGAAAATCCGTTTGTTAATAAGATGATGGTATTTTTCCGAGAATGTCTGAGCGAATTTGAGGTTCTCCGTGACTCGGGAATACGTTACGAAGTTTCTGATTGGTTGATTTGATTCATTCATAAAAGGTTAAGGATAACCTGATCTTATGATACATATGTAGATAGAAAACAAATCTTAATTTTCAAAACGGAAAAGGTTTATAAGACAATGCGCGAAGAAGGGTTAGATTATTGAACTCTGATAACATCATCTATACCATTCAGGTAAGTCAAAACATTACTCAAAGCATTACCTGTAAGTATGAAACATCATTGTCAGTGAAAAAAACGAGTTGGTATTATACTGTATTATACTGTTTCGTTATAGACTTCATGTGTGAAATTCATTCGTCCAATTCTTTTGCCTTGCAGATTTCATTTTGAATGTTGAACATATTTTGCACCACTTCTTAAAAAAATATTTTTTTTAATTTTTAAGAATGAAAGGACACTGCATTATGCTTTATTTACACTGAGCTCGACAATACTAAACTGAATTTATGTATCTTCATTTTTGGTCCTTAAACTTTTTAAATCAAATGGATTTTCGTTTTTTCTGTAATATATACAAGCCTAATGCAAGTTTAATTCACAATGTGTTTTAGACAATATCGTGTCAATACTCACACCATTGCCACAGGTGAATCCATCCCAGATGCCATCAGATCCACAGATGCCGTGTAGGGTGTATGGGATGTAGAAGTCGTCACAGGCGAAGGAAGCCTTGGACCCTTCCTTCTGACCATCAACATTGAGTATTCTCCCCTTGGGAATGGCGTCAGGTATGGGACATACGACCTCAACTATTAAAAGAAATGAAAATATTTTTAATTAATATATTTTATTAAGTTTTAATTTTAAATAAGTATATTGATACAGAGAAATATATGGTTTATTCCTAGTCCGTTGAAAATAATACAGCAGGTTATAATAGTGTAATATTTGCTGTATGACAACATGGCAGTGCTCATTATATGGAAACATTCTCCAGTTTGACAATAAGTTTTGTAAAGTTGTCGACTTTTCACAGGACAAAGGTGATGGAATCCACCTCTCCGTATCGCCCAATCCGATAAGCGGATTCAACAATTCTTTTGTCCTGTGTTCGGTTTTTATTGACGAAGAGGCTGAAAGCGGTTTCATGTTTATGTTTGAGTCTTGCCGAAGGTTCAATTCAGTTCAAAGGTGTTTCGGTTCACGCAATTTCTACCAGAAGACATGAGCGTCATCTTAATCAATTTTACTCGTTCAATAATATATTTGAACACAAATCTGTCCGGTTGTGTGATCTGTCCATCAGATGTCAAATCATTGTCACGTTATAAACATCAAGTTGTGAAAACACTAGTACAAGAACACGTTTATAACGTCATAACATTTCATCGTTTTTCCTGATGATGCCAACTGCCATTATAGATGATGTGATTATAGAATTTAGACAATTCAATTTTAGCACATTTCCAATCAATCATATTTTATTTGTGAGAAAGGATTTAAAATAAAATAATTACATAATATGGTTTAGATTCGTTATGCAAGATGGAAATATGAGAACAGATCGAATTGGGAAAACAGTTGATATGATTAAAAATAGGTCACAATTTATGACCATATTTTATAACACGGTGTAAATTAAACACCACTGCAGTCCTTAGTACGGAATACTTTTGATACTAAAAAGGTAGTGATTAAGACACTTTGTTGATCCATAATATCAACACATTAGAACATTGACACTCTAATAGGTGGTGATAATAAGTTTTACGAACATTTTCACAGGAACTTTTTGCATTGGATTATCTCTAAAGAAACTTCAACTTAACAAGTATCTGAACATTCCCTAAATAGGTTACCCCCTTAATATTTTCTATTGCAACCTGTGTTATATTTAGGCGATATTTCGTGATTGATTACACAGTTAATTTATTATTGTTTTTCAATCTTACATTTCAAAATCATGAACCGGTTCATTATGTCAACGTTGATTCAAAAAGGTAAAATCACAGTTGAATGGACTATATGTTTATCGATAACCCGATGGTAACTGGGGAAAAGAGTTCGGGTTAAATGCGACAGAGCACCTTACGATTTATGTTTTATTGAAATACTCATAGCCTCTCTGTCGGGGACGGATGGCTTTTTTTCTACGATACAAAGCTTATCAACTCAACAGCTCAACTTGTCCGTGCTAAATTACCAAGGTTTTTTTGGCTTGATTGCAAACTCCCTACATTGGATTACGCGTTCAAAACCTTTCTAGGTAATACTATATGAAACAAAACATGTTTATTCGCTGTACGTTAGTGTATTGTTTATTAAATTAAATAAATTTAGTGTTTGACAGATAAAACACTCTCCGGTTTATCTTTGGAAATCCGGTCGAGTCCGAAGTTTATCGCGACAATAAAAGTGTCGCGACTAACATTTTTTTACAAACAAATTTCATTACTTAAATGCCCTGCATGAATTCTCTAGAAATTTTCAGGTTAAAATTATGTTTTTAAATTTTTTTAAAATAATTCCAATGGAATTTTTTTTTTCAATGGAATTTTTTTTTTCAATGGAATTATGTGGAAGGATAAGTCATTGAAGGCAGTTTTGATAATAATGAATTTATTAAATATTATAATTCTATTTTATTGACTTTGGTGAAGTTTTCAATGAAACGTTGATTTTAATAATATATATTGAGTTAGATGAAATATTTATTTTGGAAAAAATATAATGTTTGTCAAATGTTGACTTTTGAAATATATTTTGAGTTATGTGAATTGTTGACTTTGGAAATATTTATTGACTTTTGTGAAAGTTAACTTAAATAAAATGTTGACTTTGGTGACATGTTGGTTTTGAAAAAGTTATTTTGAATTAAGTGAAATATTAACTTTGATCAAGTATTGACTTTGATGAAATGTCGACTTTGGAAATATTTATTGACTTTTGTGAAAGTTTAACTTAAATAAAATGTTGACTTTGAAAAAGATATTTTGAATTTAGTGAAATGTTGATTTTGATCAAGTATTTATTTGGTGAAATTTTGATTTTGAAAATATTTATTTCTTTGTTATGGTTTAATTTAAATAAAATGTTGACTTTGAAAAAGATTTTTTTTATTTAGTGAAATGTTGACTTTGATCACATATTGACTTTGGTGAAATGATGACTTTGAAAATATTTAATTACTTTTGCGAAAGTTTAACTCATATAAAATGTTAACTTTGGTGACATGTTGGTTTTGAAAAAGATTTTTTTTATTTGATGACATGTTGACTTTTAAAATATATTTTGAGTTATGTGAAATGTTGACTTTGGAAATATTTCTTGACTTTGAAAAGTGTCCTTCCCCTTAAACATATAGTGAGATTATAGATATGAAGTATTTTTTTAAAAGACGTTCCCACAATATACTCTCCTATAAAATATTAATCTTTGCGAAATGTTGACTCTTGAAATATTAATTGCGTTGATGAAGTTTCTATCAAATGACTTTTTTAAGTTGAACACTAATATCTGGCTAAAGGTGGATGTTTCAGACAGTATGTGTTAGGTCATTTGACTACGCTATTGCCCACATTACATCAGTCAGTCACCATGGCTGATTATTTATACACACCTGATTGCAGGTTACAGATATATAACGATAGAACAATTGCAATTTTATCATACAACTTCGGTTTAAGTGTTGTGTATTGACTCTCAGAATACCCTACTGCGTCCCTCTCAGTATTACGTAACATGTGTATTCGGTCAACTCATTAATTATCATGTACTGTAACAGATTGTGAATTGTAAACACTCAGAAAGTCGATTATCGTATCTATGTATATTGGAAATCATATATTATTATCTCATTGTGTTCTGTATAAATCAACACATAAAACACATACATTCGTTGGAAATTGTTGGAAATAGTTATTTAGTAGCTCCACAGTTAAGGTTGTGATGTATGATGTCATTAAAACTGATGCCGTTGAAATCTGGTCAATTTAAAACTAAAACACAGAATTATTGATATAATAAATAGAATATCTGTCAATTATTGGCAAATATCATGTTCACATCATCTCGTGAGGTTGAAGAGTAATATTTTCTCACTTGCGCCGTCGCTGCATGCGAAAATATAAACATAAGCCATTTTAGTTTGTTGTACATTTAAATATATCGCATTTATATGCATAAATGAATATTCAAAATAAAGTACACCTATTGTATAATGTAAGAATCGACGGAATACTTAAATATCATATTAAAGACACAAAATGAAAAGGAGAGAGTTATGGGACATGGATGTTGACGCTCAGTAATGTATAATACATGTATGTATGATAACTTGATAAAATACGTGCTTTCAAATCATTTATTACAATATGAATACGAAATACAAACGTGCAGCATGCAATGGTTGTGTAACTGCATGAACATTTAGATGTTACGACACTTCCTACAACCGGACACAGTATTTGAAACGTTATATATGTTGTTAACCGTTAAGTGTAATAAACAAAGTCATGATATCGGTACCTGTCTATCTATAATAATTTGAATTTCAAACTGTCTTGTAACAAACATTTTAAACTATTTCCGTGCTGTAGTAACACTTATATTTGGCAACATTGTCAACTTTAAAATAGAAAGAGAATACATGTAAATTATTCATTAAGCTCTAAAACAAAAAGTGAAATGAACCAGTGGGTATACAGTACAGTGTTGTAGTATCTAATTACCATCATTAGTCATCCTGTGAGGAGCCAAGTCGCGCTTTTAACGAGTTAAATAGAATATGCTAGCATGGATATACTGGGATATGTGTGTATTGCAAGGGGGCAGTCTGTGTGGGTATTACCATAAACCAATCTAAAAATACGTACGAATGTGTATTGTCGCCAATTTATTGTTATTTCAATCTGAGCACTGTGACACATGTTTAGTTGACTCAGAGATACACACAAGTTGTCACTGGGATGTTCAGGAGATACGGTTCACTGACTTAATGGATAAACGCTAAAGAATTTTCTGGGATTTAAGAAAAAGTGGTATATTCATTTTGGATTTCATTTGAATGCAAACCAGAGAGTATTTTGTGGAAACGTCTATTTAAAAAATTACTACATATCAACTTCGTCGTAACACAAAACTGTTAAATATGTTAGTATTTCTATGATCATATGTTGTATTTGATCATTCATTGTTTTTAAAATGTGTGGTTTTATGCGTATGTTTTTGTACGAGAGAATGAATTTGAGAGTATGGGAATGAAACCGAAGGGCGAGGATGTGGGGTGTGTACGAGAGTGAATAGGATTATTTTATGTGATGTTTGAATGTGAAGATGTGTTGGGAAAGTGGTGTGTGCGCGCGTGTGTGTGTGTATGTGTGTATGTGTGTGTGTGTGTGTGGGGGGGGGGGGGGGGGGGGGGTATTTATTCTCGTGTGAATTGATATAATTTAATGAAAATCGTGTCTCGTTAGCCTTGGTGCTGTTTTTTATGATCATGTTTTATATGTCAATATTACTTATGTTCAGCATGTGACACGTAAATAAAATCTCTACTATAATCTCAATATATGTTTTTAGGGAAAGGACACTTGTGTGAAATGGCTATTCAGTAATAATACCCGTCAAAATCGTAAGATGTCTTGAATAAACAGTGTATCGTATTGAGCAGCCGAAATTGTAAACTGATCAAATGATTAGACTTTGCATGCATCCCTTCCCTGCTGTCAACAATCTAACAGTGAGTGGGTCATCCTAAGATCAAAATTGGAGATTAGTTTTAAGAGTTCGGATTAATTAAACTGTACTGTAAACGGTACTGGCGAATTTGATAAAGCAACAAATAAAGTCATTCTGAATTCATTACATAACTACATTTCTAAAAGTACACTGATTATTGATACAAAACGAATCATAAATATATAAGATTAGTGAGAATAATATTGGCGAACTAATCGATTGTTCAAACGAGGCAAAGCAGTATTTTGACGCTAGGGACAACTGAGCACTGTCATAAATAAATGAAGGTATATACGTATGTATTGTTTTAGCTATTCAATGAATAAAAATGCTCCAAATCGTATCAAACAGGACTTGGTGAGGTAAGAAATGGACTGTTTCATTTCCGTAATGGATAACAACCTTGTGCTTTTTGTTCACTCATCCATTAAAAAAGGCCTTTTTAATGTCTAAACATTGGGGCTTCTGACTCAATTGGCGTTCTCTGCTCCTCCAGGAGCTAGGCGTTGAACCGGTAACTAATTACCTTTCGGCCTAAACGAGTTGAGACTTCTGTGATGGGTTAGTTGACCGAATACACATGTTACGTAATACCAAGACAAGCTCGTTTACAGACGGGGTGTTCTGATAGCTAGGAAATACCCAAGTCTGGTATATCATATATCTGTAACCTGCAATCAGTTGTGTATAAATCATCAGTCTTGATAACTGGTGTATTGTGGGCAATAGCGTAGTCAAATGATCTAACACTTACTGTCTGAAACGCGCTCCTTTAGCCAGACATAAGTGTTTTCAAAATGTCATTAAATTCCAACTTCAACAACGCCAACAAATATTTCAAAGTCAACATGTCAATCGTTTGAAAGTCAACAATTGAGTAAACTCAAAATATCTTCTCAAGGTCAATATTTTACCAAAGTCAACATGTCATCAAACTCGAGATATCTTTTCAACGTCAAGATGTTACTCAACAATCTGTTACAGTACATGATAATTGAAGTTTCATTACTGCCTTTCTAAGATCACATGTTATATAATACTTTTGCATTAGATCTATAAGAACATTTGCACGTGTCGGAATGTTGGCCACCCCTAATAGTATGGTAGGAGATACACAAACAATTAAGTGAGGGTCGGTACATGGTAATTAGAACGGGAGACGTTCTCTGCTTCATGCACATTATGTAAGACCTGGGACTTTCTAATACACAGCACACTTAAATACTGTTATAATCATTATATTATCGCTTTAAATTAAATTCGTTACTTTCTTTGTCACAATCACTCCATGTTTTTCTGGGAATATGTTTATATCGAATGAAATGCGATGTTTATTCAATATTTCAGTATGCATATGATACACACGAGAGGTCTATCACTAGTTAATAACTTTCAAAGCTATGAAACTATTTTGGGTCTCACATTGAATGCACCACCATCAGCTTAGTTGTGATATCAATGGGTTTGGTCATATTTGAAATAATCAGCATTTGATGTCCAATTGAAAGTTTAAACCTTTCAGAAAAGCCAAGACGTCACACATAGGGATTTAGAATCAATTTTACCTTATTAGGCTATAAGACAATAAATAGTTTCCAGTCACCGTTGTCAATCTCAGTCAGCAAATCCTACATGGATAATATAATGCATATTATAACTGTTCGCCTGTAACAACAACAAAAGAAATTCATAATCTGTCCCACCTAAGCATTCTCACTAACTATATACCAAGTGCTATTAGTTCATGGTCGAGAATGTCATCTGATCGCAGATAAATTTGCCGTGTAATGCACACAGATCGGAAACAAATAAGTGATCATGTTGTCACTCTATCGAAGTCTGACTACATTGGCGTTCTCGTAACACCTAGCCGCTCGGTCAGTGGCGTTGATTAAATGATTAAATTGCAATTGTTATATCGTTTGATATCTGTACCCCGCAATCAGGTGTGTATAAATAATCAGTCATGGTGACTGATGTAATGTGGGCAATAGCGTAGTCAAATGACTTAACACATACTGTCTTAAACATCCACCTTAATCCAGACATTAGTGTTCAACTTTAAAAAAGTCATTAGATAGAAACTTCATCAACGCAATTAATATTCAGAGAGTCAACATTTCGCAAAGGTGAATATTTTAAAGGAGAGTATATTTAGGAAACGTATTTTTTTAATACTACATTTCTATAATCCCAATATATGTTTTAGGGGAAGGACACTTGATAATTTTCTTTTCCAAAGTCAACATTTTATTTGAGTTAAACTTTCACAAAAGTCAAGAAATATTTCCAAAGTGAATATGTGACCAAAGCCAATATTTCACTTAATTCAAAGTATCTTTTTCATGTCACCAAAGTCAACATTTGATATAAGTTAAACTTTCACAAAAGTCAATAAACAATTTCAAAGACAACATTTCACTAAAGTCAAAAGGTGATCATAGTCAACATTTCACTCAATTAAAACAAATCTTTTTCAAAGTCAACATTTTATTTAAGTTAAACTTTCACAAAAATCAATAAATATTTCCAAAGTTAACATTTAACCAAATAAATACTTGATCAAAGTCAACATTTCACTTAATTCAAAAAAATCGTTTTCAAAGTTAAACTTTCATAAAAGTCAATAATATTTTCAAAGTCAACAATTCACATAACTCAAAATATATTTTAAAAGTCAACATGTCATCAAATTCAATATTTTATCAAAGTAAAACTTCAACCAAAGTCAATGAATATTTCCAAAGTCAACATTTGACAAACATTATATTTTTTCGAAAATAAATATTTCATCTAACTCAAGATATATTATTAAAATCAACGTTTCATTGAAAACTTCACCAAAGTCAATATAATAAAATTATAATATTTCATAAATTTATTATTATCAAAACTGCCTTAAATGACTTATCCTACCACCCTTTTCCACCTATTTTCATTGGGGAAAAAAATTGCATTTGAAAAAAAAATCCATTGGAATTTTTTCCAAAAATTTTAATAAATAAGTTTTACCTGAACATAAACAGAGAAACCATGCAGGGCATTTAAATATTGAAATTTGTTTGTAAAAATATGTTAGTGGCAACACTTTTATTGTCGCGACATACTTCGGACTTGATCGGATTTCCAAAGATAAACCGGAGAGCATTATAACTGTGTAAACCGTTAGTAAAAAGACCCAACAACGTTTGAATACTATTGGGCAATAACATAAATTTAGGTGATAATTTCTGAAAATGAGTTGGCAGTTGTTCGCTAATTTTAACACTTCATACGAAGATACCAAATCCTGCATGGTGTTGAATAGACTGTCCGTTTCTGTAATAGCGCATTGTTCTTAAGGTACGGATAAAATGCTTGGGAAATCGGCAAGGCAGAAAGTGATCTCCTCGAAGGTTAAGAAGTTTATTTATTGTTATCGAGTCCCTACAACTAACATATATCTCTGAAAATCACATCACTCTATTATGATAGTGATTGATGAAGGACAAAACAATATAATCTTTAGGAAAAAGTAGTGCAACACTTACCATCAGTTTTCCTGAACATCACATTCCCTGTCTGAGTGACATCAGCCAGTTGGGAGAAGAAAAGTTTGGAGAAGAGTTGACATCTTCCATCATGGCGGTTGTGGACAAAGGACAGACAAGCCTCGTTGCCATGGCAATATCGAGCACATACTGGAAGTGGTACGGACGAGACGTCTCGTAAAGAAGAATGTTGAATGTACTTATTCTCAAATCTGAGTTCTCTTTCAAAGAAAGATTTTCCGTTGATCAATGTGAAATAGAAAACGAGGGACTGTAAGCAGAGGCACACCTCCAGCATCATTGTCGAGTTGCTGCTGAACTCTGGGCTGGATCTGTGTTCACCCTGTCAGATGTTCTACGATACTGAACCCTCTTGTCACCAATGCTCAGACCATGACTCGTTCCCGTAGATACACGATGTGCGTGCTTCGTGATTGGACGAAGTGATGTTGGTGCCAGAAATATGTTTAAATCGTTAAGGTGACTCGTTATTAAATGTTTAAAGTTCCCTTCTATTGGTTCAACTATTCTAGATTGATTTGATGATGCGATGTCAGCGTCAGAAATACGTTGAAATCATTAGCGTGACTCGTAATTATCCGTACAGTGTCTTGTTCCATTGATGTAACGTTAATTCTGATTGGAGCATGTGATTGAAACGACAGGCGACTGTTGTTTACTCTGGTGTTGTAGCTTCAAGTCATTCAAGTCAGAATGGTTAATTATTCATTATAGAGGATGAATTGTATGTGGGCTAATTTACTAAGTTCAACAAATCATCTAAGGCTTGCGCGATTGGATTTAAATTCCGTGGAGTTTCATGTCAAATTTGTGTAGAAACAATGATCGTTATTTCGAAAGGTTTTAACAATTGACTTTCAAATTTTGCAGTTACGAAGGGAGTTCGATAAGTTTTGCAACTTCCATTTACGACCAAGTCTGAAAATAATTTAAACATGTGTATGCTTCAATCACTAGCGGCTCTGGGTGTAGCCTGGATGGGTGAATCGTTAACATCTGTGTATCACATAATACTTGGCCAGTACAATTCTCGAAACTGAGAGTTGTCATCAGACAAACGTCATCAGAAGATGACATACCCCACTAGTCACACATAATCTATAAAAATATTTTTTTTAAATTATATATTTAAAGTACCAATTCAGTAGGTGGTAAATGCACATGTTTCACAGAGTTTCCGGGAGATATAATGAGTTCTGCTCCGGAAATTAAACTATCCCATTACAAAGTTCAAATCCAACGTGTTTTTACGGAAACGTCAACTATTTTTTTATGAAATCGGAAAATATCAAAGGCACCACTTCAGTATAATATAATAACACACATCCAAAGAAAGATATAATGAAGGGTTTTCGAGTTCTACTCCGGAAACGAACCTATCCCATAACAAAGTGCCTCTCGCTCGGGCAAAACAAAACTTCACACTCGTTTCGTAAAAATCATATGACACACTTCCTCGGGTAATAATCTCTATGTATATTTTACACTATATGCTTATGGTAACTCCTGTGTTACACCAAACAAACATTGCTTGCAGTGAACAAAATACAATACGGTTTAGCGGATCTGTATTTCACGGGTATACATATATAAATAGATAAGTCGATAAGTTGTCACTGGCGATATCTATAATGATTCAAAACGCATTACATACTGTACTTCACATCATTGTCCCATTTTAAATATTCATCGAAATAGTATTCGGTTCCGCGCCTGTTTAATTGATTCTGTGAAAATGATTGTAATTAAGAAATATTGGACCTGGTTGACTTATCAACTGAATTATGTATCAATATTACTGTAAACATTCGTTCCTTATTAGGTGTATCGGTAAGTCTCCCCTCAACCGACCATGACACTTGTTCATTGTGTACGTGTTCTTAAGCGTAAACAGAACATCCAGTCATAAGAGAAGATATTGTCCCTGTTACCGGTGGCTTGTCAAAATTACTGATAGGCAATACATGTATAAACAGTATGTCTAGTTATTATAGCAGGTTGATCTGTGTATGTACAAATAAGTTTACAAGTGTATCCATTGAGAAGTTAATACATTACTCATTCCTGTACATCCTGTAATTATTGTCGTATATCAATGAATATCATTGGTGACTTATGACACATTCATTCACCATGCATATATAAGTAAATCTAATCTATGTTTATTCTTTCATAAACTACGTATCATATAAGAATACATAACACTACTATTTGCACTGGGTCATTGGTTGATTCAATTATCAATGGATTCAGATGAACTCTGTGGTGAGGGCATGACGTCACTAGATTGTCTTGACAGGAAGTCGAGGTCAAGGAGTGCATTGTTCAGTCACCAGGAAGTCGAACTGTAAATTCAGTCTTGACCCCTTTATATATGTATTTCAACATTAATCAGGATTTGTCTAAATATGAAATTACATTTCAATCATAGGAAAACCAATATTGTATATATCGTTTTTTTTGTCACGGATACTAATTTTGATTTAAGTCTACATTTACCATTTTAGGCAGAACCTGTTTAAGGTCTTTGATATGATAAGTTATGATTAATTAATAAAGATCATTGTAATATTCACAATATTCTTATTCTCATCGTTGATTTCAAATCATTCATTAACATTTTTAATGAAGTTGTTTTTTGTTTCATTATTTCGGAAATGACACTAGTAATGTTATTAAAAGTAGTTTTATGTTGAAAATTGTTGATCAAATAGTGATACACCTGTGGAATGCAATATCGTTAATGGATTGTTCAGGTATAAGATTAGAATCTTACAAAGACGGACTTGACATATAGGTATCCAATAGTTCATCAGGTAAAGTAAATTTTCTTTCAACTTCCAAGTAAACACATTTACTATTCCTAATTAAGCTTTATTATAAAGAACGTTTAGTCAGTTACGAATGATTAAATTCTACTACATTTAAAAAAAAATTGAACTGAAGTGTTCATTAAATCAACTCATTTAGTGATTAAAGTTTGCCTCCAACTGAAAGATCAATTGGAACAGAGATATTGATCTAGATATATGCATTTGTTTCTGTTCGAGTATGTTATATATACATGTAAGTTATGTAGAGTCTGTAGTGTAATTTAGTTTAAGTTTTATCTCATCTAATTACAGGGACATTACACTGCAATTGTTTATTATATGTTTCAGTTGTGAGAATTGTAATATTTCCCGTCCACAATTAACCTACCTGAGCCATATCGAGCCATAAGCTTGTTTCGCTTAGCAAAGATGATGGCGTATTGTTGATTGTAATAGTGACGTAAATTAAACACATTAACATTTATTTTGTATAGTATAGTATAGTATAGTATAGTATAGTATAGTAAAGTATAGTAAAGTATAGTAAAGTATAGTATAATACAGTATAGTATAGTATAGTGTAGTGTAGTGTAGTGTGGTATGGTATGGTATAGTTTAGTGTAGTGTAGTGTGGTATGGTATGGTATAGTATAGTATAGTATAGTATAGTATAGTACAGTGTAGTGTGGTATATTATGGTATAGTATAGTATAGTATAGTATAGTATAGTATAGTATAGTATAGTATATAACAGTGCAGTGCAGTACAGTTTAGTACAGTACAATATAGTATAGTATCCTCGTCGTATAGTACAGTGCAGTATAGTATTATAATATAATATAGTATAGTATAGTATACATGAAGTATAGTATCATGTAGTATAGTATGGAATAGCATGACATGACATTGTATAGAAAACGCATTAAAGCATAGTTTAGCGTAGCATATCACAGAATAGTATCGTACAGTTACAGTATAGCAGCATCATGGTAATTGTATCTAGGACCTACATTAAGTTTTCTTAGCTCTGTGTTGGTCATTATTACTATAACATTGGCCTCGAAAAGAGCTTATCCTGATTATTAATTACATGTAAGTCATCATAAGAACAGTTACATGTGCAATGTATCGTATTTCCTGATGTTAGATACAACGCTAATTAGTAATTGGATTTAGGCTCATCGAAATTAGAAAAATGGTTGTTATGGAGGTGAGCAAGTTCTATCGATAGTCAAAATAAGCGACGTTTCGGTTAAGATACTAGCAGCGTTAGATAATGTAAGTATTACATTTCTAAATTGACAGAAAGTATCACTTGCTTGATATCGGTTCTACATCGAAACGTCGCATCTAAGTTAATAAAGAATTTGACCATATCCAAAACGTATTATTCCTCACATCATTTTCTCAAATGCCCATAGAAAAGGGCTCTGTTTATAAACATGTCTCTCACGCAAAACGTTGGTCTAATGTTAGTTACATATTTTTTTCACACATATTGAGATTTGATTGTAATGATATTCCTAGTAGTCCTATGTGACACGGTTGACGTCAATGCAGTGATATACTTGACCAACTTAAGAGACCGGTATTGATGTACTGAAGTATCTGACCTCACGCTCTGAAACTCACAACCGACGTCACTTGCTGTAAGCAGTCACTTCCTAGCAGCTTCCGAGAATTTCCCTTCAATTAATAGGCATTGAACATCTTGACATGATATACACATGTAGCCACAATGAGATGTTTAATGGATTATCTGCAGTGAGAGTGTGAAAACAACCTTAAGTCCATCATAAGATATAAGGCCGAGCTACAGATGAATCCAGGGTACTGGATAGAACCCTCCTTTTAAAAGGACAGTACAAGTTGGGTATTTCGTGGAAATGAAAGTTAAATAATATGGACTGCATATTAATGTATGCTATTAATGCTGGTGTAATTAATATTTCAAAGAACATGTCGTAGACTGCTTCCTGAACTGATAGTGTATCACGCACAAACGAGATTATCGTCTTTAATTCGTGTTCACAAACTTATACACCCAAAACCAAAAGAAACTTTGCATCTCAGTTGATTTTATCATATGTATGTTTTTCAATTACAAATATTTCAAGTTTTGGACATCGTACACTAAAACTGAAAAGTAATGGCGTATTGTCATCAGTCAAATATTTTTTACAGAAGTTTTTAATTTAAAAAAAAAAATGAAATTTAAAATAAAATAAAAAATTAAACTTTTAATTTTGACAAGACACACATGTTAAGCGACTAACGCACTACTGAAACACTTTCTGATGTTAAAAGTCCATTGATATTACCCACCGAGTACGAGACCACCACCGAATCACAGACGAATTGATCAAACACATTTTGATACCCCTCGTATGTTGATGCGTCCAAACTTTTTATTTAAATAAACTTTTGAAATGAATATTTTCATACATCGAATGTAAAATTGAATAATTATTACAATACTTAAAAACCCAAATCCAATCGTTGCCTATTATGTGATTTATTATAATTAAGACAAGAAGATGGGTGCAAAGTTTCTTTTGGTATTGGGTTTAGTTTTCTTCTTATCAACTACTATATTTTACAATCAAGTCAAATATTGAGTCCTAAGATGGTTAATTGAATATTTTACTCTAGGGTCTAGAGTTAGTTAGAGAAAATTAGTGTAAATTTAAATTCTATATAGTCTCGAGGTGCTATGGTCAAAAGAATTAACTTTCTTGGTACTTTTAGTAAACTGTCATGCATAAACATTTAAAGGGGCAGTAGCACGTTTTTTCGCTCAAATAAGTTGATGAAATGTATTTGAAAAATAATTTCACCAATAGTAAAACATCATTCTCTCTTCGGAAAATAAAGTTTAAAATCAGTGTACATGTTTCGGTTAAGCCATGGGAATCGTTTTTGTAATACAAAATAATAAATTGTGTTCACAATAAAATGGCCGCCATGCATTTTTTGCTTTATACGCAACATAGTTTTTACCACTACAGATAATTGGTTTGAGTAATAAGATGTTTTACCCTCTAAAGTTAATCTAAATGACATAAACTATCATTATAAATGGGAAATTTGAAAAAATAAATTTTGCAAAAAACGTGCTACAGTGCCTTTAACATGTGTATGTAAATATACAATGGAACATAATTCAGTTAACATGATTTCAAATACGTATGAATGAACCCGTGAGCATATATTCGACCTACTTCCCAATGCAAAGCATAACTCTTGCCAGTCTCAATTACTGGCTGATTTAGGCCTTGCAGTATTTCCTTAAGAAATCTGTGTTCAGAAATCCAGGCCCGCTATGCATTTCTAGTGCAGCGATTCACTAATTTGACATTACAAAGCGAGGGAAATACCGCAAGGGTTAAATCAGCCAGTAATGCAGACTGGCAAGAGTTATGCCATGCGTTTGGAAGTTGATATTCGACATGTTCTAAGGACAATTGTGCCATGTAAGAGGTCAAGATTGGATACACGAACTAGTAGACGTATAGTTGTGTGCTCTGTAGACGAGGGCATTATCTAATCTTATGAGAAGATTGAGATTATTCGTGATACTGAGAGGGAATACCGCCTGTGTGAATATCTAGATTTTGTCATTTATTCATTTCATTGGATCAAATGTTAACAGGAATACATATATTTCTGCTATGAAATATCGGGGAAAGTCAACACCGAAACATATCCAGAAATATCAACCATCATACATGTTTTGTTTATCACGTTGACGATTGTAATCTCTATCATGTTCTTCATCCGAAACATGTCAAATATTTTGTTATCTCTTATAAGACGTAAAGGTTGCTCCTCTATCAATTTGAGACATTACATTTTCTAATAGTCTTTTGTATCAGTATATTATTCTTATATTATTATTATATTATTATAAGCCCCTCAATCCTTCAAAATAATGCTATGTTGCACATAGAATTACTGATTGTCTGTCTTTATGTTGAAAGCATGATATGGAAAATAAATGACATGACGCTTACGTGTACCTGTCTGTTGACTGACCAACACTTACCTGCATATGATGGTTTTGATTATGCAATTTCTTTAAAATATCTTTGGTTTAGAAGTCATGTACATATCTATACACATCCACGTAGTAAATATTGTGTATATGTTGTATGTAGTGACGCCCTTGTCATATTTCTCTTGTATGTGACATGGTCAATGCACTGCAATGAGGTAACGTGTTCCTAAAACTTCACTCCGAAAGTTGCTTGATCACTGGTTAAAAGGGTGTCTACATTTGGGCCTTTGTCATGGAACCGTTTTGCTATGGGTGTTGCATTGTATCGATGACATAAGATTTTCCGTCTGGGTGTCTCTGGTCAATAGTTAAAGTCATATTTTAACTGAACATGAACAAAGAGGCCATTGTCGAGTCACAAATCTATGACTTATACGTGGAGATGTTGATTATGACGAAATATGCTTCCTCTTTCCTTCGTCAAGTCATGGGAAGTCACTCATTCATTATGATCAAAATAGGCATCGTGATATCTTACTAAAGATCTTGTCTATGACTAGTTCAATAGAGATTGGGTCATGGCCTTAGTTTTGTAAGATGATGCATTGCACACTGGCGATTAATGACGCAATATCTTCCCAAACAGTCTGTGAAGACCAGTCACGAATGCATATCACAGCGAGGCTTTTGTTTACTCGGCTTATATGACTCGCATAGGTTCCCCTGAGAAACATCAGATACTCACAGGAACATCGTGGTCAAATTTATTATTTTTATCTCTTGTTGTAGTGTTGAGTTGCTCTAAATAGACTTGGTCGAGGTCTATATTTGAGGATTGAAAGGAACGCATTTTACATCTTCCCAAACGTTTAATTGTGTAAATATATAAAGGATATCTTGATCTAACTATGTTTACAAAGAAGCCTCTGTTTACTCAGTATCTATGATTTGTGGAAGATGACTTCAGGTATACCAACCGTTGAGACACCAAGACACAAAGAAGATAAATAATGACGCACTTACAATAAATCTTATCTCAACTTAATTTCTGGATCGTTTTGCATGGAGACTTGTAGACATAGGCATATACTGAAATGACGAAAATGAAATACATGATTTGCTTTAGTTTTACAATAATAGAACCATCGTTTGTGATTAAATCATGAACTGATAATTATTTTACGACTTTTGAAAATAAAACCAACGTGTTGCCAATATATTTTTAAATTCTTGACATTTGTAAAATCGTTTGAATATATTGATTTTGTATTTCAAATATGAAAATAGAACGTGAACAAAATAAAGTACATGTATATAATTTCAAGAATGTGATAGCAAATGGAATGATTTACAAAAAATACATACACATAGCAAAAAAAGTGTTGCACTCCCCAACATTGATATCGAAATGTGATGCTGTGGCAATTTTAGGATATATGTATTGAATTAAACACTTAAGACATAAAGATAGGATACTTAATGACTCATGTCTTCGAAGAAACATATTCATGTTGACATTTAAAGAAATTACGACTGAATTTGCACTGGTACTGTTTTTTTACCCAAATAACTATTGTTCCTGTGCCGACACTATGCGATAAACATTAGGTATCAGAGGACAAAACAAACATGTTGTTACCAACTTGACTTCCACGCATCACAACATCTTTTTTCAAGCAAAATATGAAAAGAACTGGTTCTTAAAATTCCATCCCTTTTTTCAAAATGTTTGACAACTAGTGATAAAAAGGTCATAATCATACGATTTTGGAATTATTCCGAGATCTTTATGAGTTCGAGTCGTTAATCAAAGACATCTCTGTGATTTAGAGGTGTCATTAATACAGTAATACAGACCGAACATCGTCGGTAAGCAACTTTGTTCATATTTGACTTTTTCCAAACAATCTGACTTTGAAGATTCATACTGCTTTAACGAGTGAAGTTTGGTTAAAAGTAAGTTACTAAAGGTTCATCAGTTCACTTGAAAGAATGGAACTGCTTACATAAGAACAACCAATGCTGACTTTAAATTTTCAGTGTAACAATATTTGTTCCTGGACACCAATATAGCAGAATTTTATGAATGCAAATATCACAAAGTTGTGAAACATTATCTGAATGAAATTTGCTTCATTAAACTGGAAGATAATGCTTCTGTCATATCACAAAGTTGATTGTCCTGAAACATTGTCAACTTTCTTTTCAGACAACTTTTACTGGTGAAAAAACTTGGGGTTGCAACACTATTTTGCTATGTATATATTGAACTGTGTTTTCATTGTTGACAGGAAGCCAAGTTATTACTGTTGTAAGTGTTATATCCGTTAAGTTAATACATGCTCGTTTAACACCAGACCTGTATCCGTTCTATTTTTAAGATTGTGCTCACATAAATAAAAATATGAACTTACGTCGGTTTGGTTGGCTTGTTCATCAATGTCATACTGCGCGCTCCCGAGATCATACATTTATAATAACTACATGATTTTCTTTTATGGCCTTATAGTCGATTTAAAATACTGACGCCAGAAAGATATTTGTATAATCTGCATTATAATCTGATTCAAGTGTGTTTAGATTTTGGATATGTGCGTTGTTTTAATTGCGTGTATTACAAAAAAAAAGAAGATTTTTTTTTTGAATTGGAAAGATACGTAAATTTCGAAATCATATAAAAATTTACTCCTCATATTGAAAAGTCAAATTTGATTATGTTAACATGAAAACTTTATATTTGAAAAACAGAGTGAATAAGTAAGTTGTAAAATGTATATATACTTTGATTTCGTTAATGAAAATGTATTTAATCATGGGCAAACATTGTGCCGTATCATGATTTAGCATTGTTTTCTGTTGAATTTAAGTGCTGTGCACATGACACGGACAATTATTGTCTCGTGTCAACCTTAGAAAACTCCAGTGCAGATGAGATCATGGTTAAAATTAAATGGTTCTGTAATATGCCCAAATCGTACTGTACATGAAGGTTTACTCTGTACGTCCTGCTAGATTAGTTCCGTCTGACGGACACAGCCTCCCTGTGACTAACTGTCATTAAGGAACGGTAGCCTCGACATCCGGGCATTCAACTATATAAATTCTGGGCCCATTCAAACAGCTCAGAAATCTTGATCCTACGTACATGTACATCGCTGAACATAATTTATAAATTTGCATATTTATTATCATATGGTTAAGTTTTAAGAGAGAATGGCATTGACGGCTGTTGTGAATTTATCTGTTTTGGTAAGTATGAACTGAATTGTTATTATAGTTGAGTGTCCTTAGGTCGTTTATACATTTGATCGTTGATGAATGTAATCAAATATTTACAATCTTTCATTCTGAAAAGTCCGTTTTAAAGAAAGTAAAAGCAGTTTTGTAACGATGAATAAATGACATAAAATGGTTTATATTCACATTAAAAAATTTCATATTAGAATGTTTATATTAAGTTCAGGAAAATGGAATTAGGAAAGGGTATATGTAGTTCATTGAAATCTTTTGCTTATCCATTTAAGCAATAAACTGTAAACATATTTGTTAATAACTTTGGCCTGCAATTTATACATTGTAAACAACATCCATACTTGTTGATATGTTGACGATTCCCAGCGTCATATTTAGATATGAAATTTGCTGTGTTACCTTGTTATTTTAATTTTATGTAAAGTACCTCACTTCACCCAGAAGTACAATTGGGTACCTGTTTGGGAAGTGAAGGTACTGTTTTTACCTAGTTAATTTGTTGCATCAAAATGAATAAGAATGATTCATGTCGTTATATCAGGGTAATCTTATCGGTAAAGTATCGCGCAGACAGTTTTGTCAGGATCAATGGGGCCATAAGTTCTTATCATTTATGATTATGGAGACCATTCATATATAGGGAAAATAACCCAATCTGGACGAACAATAAATGAATCATAAGCACTTGAGAAGTATTCACATAAAATGAACTAAGGGGACATGCTTATTTATATTTGCTCATGTATATGTCTCATTACATTGTATTTCCGGAGTCGTTAGTGGGATGACTAAATTCCATGTGATAAGGAATCAAGAATGAGTTCATGTTTAGCTATTTCTATATCAGTTGAAGAATGTTTAACCAAGGAGTTTGCGCTGAAGATACCCACATTCAGCTACGGTAAATGACCCTTACAAACACTTCCTAAAAGTTGAAGACGTAGAAAGTACTTACTCAGTGCTCCCTTCCAATATAAGTAAGAAAATTGACTTATTGAATATAATAGGATACTCCAATACTCCCCCCCCCCCCCCCCCCCCCCCCCCCCCCCTTCAATTTATATCAGGGCTGGATTTAATATCGCGCAGTGAGCCTCAATCGTGTCCTTCTTTTAGTGAATTTCCGCCTACTTTTTACTGAACGGAAAATTAACCAGCCAGTTTCATTCAACAGTTTGTCCTACTTCCTCGCAAGACATAGATGGCGCTGACTAATTACTGACTTATTTAAGCCTTACCGCATGGTCTTGCATTTTCTGTGATAGTTTGTCAGTTCAGTTGGATCGATGCTACGCTAGAACATAGAAGTTAACGAGTACCTGCATGGCGTAAAAAGGAGACTGTGGCGAGTTATTACTTGTGGGGGGGGTGGGGGGGGGGGGGGGGGGGGGGGGGGGGGGAGTTGCAGTTTGTCAAGCCTTGATACATTGTATCTTTAATAACTTTTAAGTTGACAAGTCATTAGTCTAATTGTGTAGCTTCAAACTTCGAAACTGAACCCTTCCCCTTCTTTAAATAAGAGAATCCAATTGATCAGAGGGAAATCATATTTCAATTACGCTACCACCGCTGTTAAATAGTTTCATAAATTGGCTGACGCAGTTGTACTTTCAAAATGGATGCACAATTTTATTAAAAATATATACCCATTATGATTAAAAAGAAACAACAGATGACATTCTTAGAGGTTTTTTTAAACTAAAAAATACAATGGGTACATATTTTCATGTAATGAAAGCAGTGACATTGATTTGGTTTCCATTTGCAGATTCTGTGTGTCCCGCTAATATTGTGCCGCCAACAAAATGTGACTGATGGCAGACTGAAACCAAAATATCCTCCCCCTGACGCCAACTTCTTCTCACGTGGCGTGAAAGTTAACCTGACAATGGACGGACTGATAGGTTTACAACTGGGAGACATAGAAGGTAACATCGCATGTATCATTCATTGACCTATTCCCACGTTCTGAAACTTCTAAACTGTGAATACATCAACTGTATAACTTAACGAAGTGCAGTAAATGTATTATTCAGACGTCGATATTCTAATGATGACTGGTTGCGTTGCATTTCGATCAGTTACGTTTTTATAGACCGCACAGTATAACGAAGTTAGTATCATATTGATTCATGTGAATGTTCAAAGAGGCATTGCAATTTTAATGAAGGCATTGTATCGGGTTCATAGCATAGATAAATCTATCTTCTTCTGACAGTGTATAGTTGTTTAGTGTATTTGACTAAACGAAATATTGAGAAGTATGTAAATACACTTGAATGGATGTGAAATTATTGCTCACAATTACTCATATACTTCAAAAGTTTACATATTGTCAATGTTTATAATGTCATAATAATTGCTTCTCAGGTATTGACGTGTTATCTGAATGAACAGAGAGTAGGTGTTAAGAATGAATGGTCCTACCGGTTAAGAATAACAGTCTTACTGTCACACGTGTCAGTGATTAAGTCAGGTCTTTATATAGGGTTTTGACATTTCATTATTCCTGTCATGCAGAAGTTTTTTGTCAGTCTGGTCTGATTTCTTTATGAATATGAACTTATTGTCAATACTGATAATTTATGGAAATTTAAAATATGCAGGTACAGCCAACAAAATGATGGATGTGGGGATTGGAGTAGGGTCAATACTGGTTGAGCTTGATATTCTACTGACACCGAAACAATATGCAGCTTTCTACCCGCCTCCAAGGTGAGAAGAATTTATAAATGTCTTCATAATGTTTTTTTAAAAGTTTATCATGCAATAAATGACTCCCGGTCTGGAACGACGTTATGTAAAATCAATATGTAGATGTCGGTTGAAAGTACTGTCTTTTGTGTAAACAATGTTCAGTTATATCTATATTCAGTAACATCTTAAATCCACATTAATGAGAACAGTAGGATGAGCGGGGTTTTATTTACACGACATCAGGATCTTATCCTTTGCATTAATACTTATGAAAACGTCCCCAGCAATGCGTTATGTGTATACTGTATCTAATATTGATAGGCAGGATACATACAATACCTCGTACTGAGTCTTTAATGAATATTATAATATGTCATTCACGAGCTAATGATCCCATTACAGCAGCAAACCATCGCCCCGTAAGAAGAGGAAGGCAATAAGAAGTTCTGTGTATCGATGGACCAACGCAGAGATTCCTTTTGTATTTTCAACGAACACTTTCAGTAAGTTCCTGATTATATATGTAATATGTTTACTGAACATCAACGAGCAACTTTATATGGGGTTTACTTTATACCCATATGTATCATTCCGATTAACATTTTTATCGAACAGGTTTACCTATTTCAGATCATTATAACGTTAAGATTCGGAAAAGCAAATCTTGATGTCATGCTCTATTGCTAAAACGCATGTGCAGAAGTATATCTTATTACTGTATATATGCAGCATTCAGATACTAGGAACGTGGTTCTGTAACACGTTTACTTACAGATCATTAGATTATTCAGATTTGGAATAGGAAATCGTGATCCTCGAATCAATGATTGATTGGTATGCATGTTTATGAAGAAATTTGCTAATTACCCATGTGCAACATTCAGATACTATGACCTCTAACACGTATACTTCTCTCATTTGATGTGGTGGAGCAGTCTATGATTAGAAAGCTATTGGAGGGGGCAACACAGCATGGCTTTCCATAGTGATAAGTTTTAATACACATCTGCAATATTCTCATATTGAGTCATTACAAAACGTGTACTAATGACAGCTGATTGTTTTTTCAGATTCAGAAGAGCAGTTCATGATTCGGGAAGCCATGACTGAGTGGGAGAGGTATACCTGTTTAAAGTTCAAACCTGTGGAGGAATCCAACAAAAACGTTCTGCATTTCATCAACGGTCATTCGTAAGTATACTGTATCACAAGACAAAAAGTGGTGAAATCCGCTAGCCGGATCCTTCCATATTCTGGAGGAACCGCCTCGAATTGGGTTGGTCCGACAGGGCGGATTCCATTCTACTTTTGTCCTGTGTATATGGGATGAATACATGTACACATAAGAGCTGCATGATTTCTGTACAGTCTTTCATTCTTTAATCAACGAAATGCAGTGATATTTAGTATGCAGTCGAGATATATGTGTGACCGCTCTCAATGTTTGCTCTTTCCAAGCCAAAATGTCAGGCTATTTCTTTCTTATTTTCACAGCAATACACACAATCTGAGGACTGATATAAAATGCTTTAAGGACTTTCTTCCGAATACAATATAGCTGTAAAAGTGTTGAATTCGAATAAATAAAAATTGATTTGCATCGACATTACTTGAAAGTATACTTATTAAATATGACTGATTTCACATTATGTTAACGGTTTCTAAAGCCAATATCTTCTTGTTAAGATGTACAGAATTGAAGTATTGAAGTAGTATTTCATTTTTAATCAAACTATACTGGGATAATATTGAAGGGTACTTACATTACATATGCTTTAATACGTAATCGAAAATATGGAATATTTCTGGTTTCATCTTTAACACAATTATGTTTATTTGTCATAATATTTATTTCATATCTGCACATGTACATAACTTGCACTTTTCGTAATACCAGATGCAGTTCTCAGTTAGGAATGGTTGGCGGAGTGCAATCACTGCACCTTCAAGCTCCAGGCTGCAGATTTGTAAGTATCAGAGAACGATTTAGAGCAATATGCACACCCTAAACACTTAACTAACACCTAGCATTTTTCAAACATAACTTTTGATTCTCTAGTTTAAAAATATGACAATGTTTTAGAATAGTCCAAAGGAGACTCTGAAATATAAGGATATGACAATTAGTCTCCCATGTATTTAGTCTTAAAATAGTTACTAGAAGATCATGAACTCGAGTACGGTTAAGGTGAAGGTTAAACTATTCTGAAAACCCGACTACCTGTACATGTACAACTACTGAGATCGCTGTCTGACAATTTGCGCTTACTTTTTAGGTCGCTCTATATAGCAATATGCACAGCAATTACATGTTTGATTGCTTGTTTACTGCTATATGCATACCATATTCACTTTTTGAGATCTCTTTATAGCAATGTGCATTGCCGAAATATCCCTTTCAATCATTTCAGAATTTCGTATCTATAATCTATGGAGCTAAAAATTCGAAATTCCAAAATATCTAATACCATGCCAAGTCATGTTTAATTGCATTCCAAATATTCCGATGCATTTCGAAACAAAATAGATAATAAAAAAGACAAGGCACTTCGAATCCTGCTTGAAAATATACCCATTTACCTTATTTGAAAAGAGTTATTTTTTATAATTTACATTCATCTTTCATAGTACAAAGATTTACATTAAAAACAGTTACAAAAACTGGTTCAGATCCACTGCAAATAATTTCATATATAGAGTTCACAAGTTCATTTGAAATGTGGTTGATTGAGTTTATCCTTGTGCACAGAGAGGGCTGTACCTACATGAGATCGGACACGCCCTTGGGTTGATCCACGAACACACCAGACCAGACAGGGACAGTTACATTGATGTTCTCATGAACAATGTGGCACCAGGTCTGCGCTCTCAGTTCACCATGAGGAGTCTTGAACAGGTCGACCTTGTGGACACACAGTACGAGTACTCATCCGTCATGCACTACGGTGTCACTGTAAGTACTTATAAAGGATGAATTCATCGATCTTTAAAATACAAATATGAATGAAATGGAAGTTCTTAAAAAAATAAAAAATGTATTTTTTCGTCATGGCAACAACATCACATTGATATTTTTCAAGATCTTCAAAATGTGAAATTAAAATGTACAAATGAACAATGAATTGAAATAGTGATTTTTCTCTTCAGGCATTTTCGAGAGACGGCACTTCGAAGACAATCCGCACCAAGGACCCTGCCAGAGAGAAGGAGATAGGGAAGGTTTACCTCAAAGAGCTGTCATTCAACGACGTCAAGGCAGTGAACAACATGTACAACTGTAACAGTAAGTCATCTTGCAACTTCCCATACATCGATATATCAGCTCCGAATACCCCCTTGCAGTATTTGCCTGCCCTTTTCTGGCCACTGGATTGTGATAAAATCCAACTGTAACACAAACTTGTACATATTACAATTATATTGACTAAAACTTCTTCATTGTATGCACAACGTTTCTTGGTTGTTCCTTGTCCCTTCATCAGGATATTGCTAACTGATAGATTTACGTGGTATATAGAGAATCTCACCCAAGTGTCTTCTGATATCTAATATATCAACACGAGTTGATATATTTCATATCAGAAGACACGAGGTTAAGATTCTATTTATCATCCAAAATCATTCTTCATTAGTTTTTAATGAAAAATCTGATCACAAAGCTGCCATTTGGCTTCCAGTGCTGTGATGTCATAGCATTGTGACGTCATCATGATTGTGACGTCGCAGCATTGTGATGTCGTTACTTGATGCTGCAAAATCATTGTGATGCCATGTTGTTGACGCCAACATGGCATTGTTCAAAATCTATTGTCAAAACGATATCTCCAAGGAGATATCGCTTGATCTCATACAAGCGATATCTCGTGTGGAACCCACTTTTGGATGATAACTATAAATACATTAGAAAGACACATGAGGGTAGAGCTACTGTAAACATTAATATCATTATACAATAAAAGGGATTGTGAGGTATTTGAAAAGGAATTAGGTAGGCAGACACGGTGTTGTTACAACAGATGAGGTAACTGAGTAATCAACGAAACCAAAAGAAACATTCTGAAATTGAAAAGAAATTAGCATTGTCCAGAAGTTCCGTAACCAATGTATTTCCGTTATTGCAGGTGCTTGTCCCAGTACTACACGGTGCCGAGATGGCGGCTTCGTGGATCAGAACTGCCGCTGTATTTGTCCTGATGGATCACGTGACTGTGAACATGGCTACGTCAAACCAACCAATGACGGTACGTGGAATATGGCCATTATAGGCAAACACGTGATATGATTTAGACATGTTTTCATTCAATCATTCGGATTCATTATCAAGTATAAACATAAATGTGTCCATTTATCGTTGTACAGCAGCATTGTCATACCGTAAGAGGGTCTTTGATTTTAGGACAAGTCCATGTAATGTTGAATAACAAATTAAATTCTACAAACAGAGGATATTATATGAGTGTCAATGCCATACTATGTTTACGACACGAGTGTCTGAATATTAGTATTTCCCGAGCGAGAGGCACATAGATTTATATAATATTCTGTTTATTCCCGAAATTAATAAAAACGTCACTGCATTTAGAACACAACGTCATAGACGAAACGTGAAAACATAGCATTGTTTATGACATCACGTCACAATGACAGAGTGATATTCTGCCCTAGGGCATCGTATGAAAAATATGCATCCCGAAATGATTGCCCTCGTAGGTATTAAAATTGTATTATGAAATGGCATTGTTTCCGTATGTACCATAATCACATCAAATACGTAATCTGTTGTTGATTAACATATTGATTTTTTACCACTCGATCTATTCTTTTATTTCGTTATTTCTAATTCTCCAGGTGACTGCAGTAATGAATATGACGATTGGCAGTGTTACATCTGGGCTAATTCAGGTCAATGTCTGCGAAACCGGAAGTTTATGTCAACTTCCTGTAAAAAGGCCTGTCAGTTTTGTGATTCAGTGAAGTCTAAAAAAGGTAAGAATAACAACAAAGTTGACTGTTATGATTTAATAGGGCTTTAAAAGACATGCGTGGTTAAATCATTTGAGTCGTTTTGAATAATTGCAGAGCATTGAACGAGGATGATTGGGCCTTATACAGAAGTAAGTATACAGCAAAATAGGGTCGGGTTTGTGAGGCTCAGTATCCCCATGGCCAGTGTCAGGGTCCTCCTACCCGCGACGCAGGCATAGAATTTGATTCTCTGCCTAGTTGAAGAACTGTCAGGAGGATATATGGGATTTGATAATACATGTAGGCGACCTTCTGATATCATTCACAACATAGCCCGTACCTCTTCGCAGACATCAGTAAATGGCGATCAGTTCAGCATCAATGGGCTCATTTTTATGTCAGATTTGTGACTCGTTTCATGGCTGGCTATAACTGATTTAGTAAATGTTTGTTTCCTTTCCTAAATTGAGACATGCGTTGTGACAATTATGCCAAATGAGACCAATCCAATTGTGCACGTGCCTCTCTTCCCCAGCTTTAAAAGTGGGTACCCGGTAAAGGTTATTAAACCTTGTTATACCAAGATAACATATTTTCTTCTAAAAAGGGGAAACGTCGCATAGAGATAATAAAATAAGCATTTTGATATTTTCGTGAAACTATGTTTTTCTGAAACATGTTTACATATACGCAAAGTGAAAATCAAACACGACATGTTTTTAAGTTAAACCTTTTCATTAAAATGATAACTGTGAATATCAAAGCGGAAGTCTTGAAGACCCAAGTAATATCACTATCATCATACGTATTAATATTATCCCCAGACGAGTGTGTGGACGTGTACACGGGAGCTAAGTGCGCGGCGTGGAGAGAGAGAGGAGACTGTGCAGCAAACGAACACTGGATGTCTCGGAACTGTAAGAAGACGTGCAATGCTTGTGTGGAGAAGAACCAGAGAGTTGAAAGTGAGTTGAACATACAGCACCTTAACTATTTGTACCGTTGTATTATTGAAGGTAGTGTTATCCCAAATATAACAATGTTATATTTGTTCACTATCTAAATGGCAAGTATTTCTAATTCATCCAGCCTTGGGAGCTGCGCCAATATACGTCTATCAGAGGGCTACTGGATGTAAAATTAGTTTAACTATCGATTGTTGGACCTCGATTTTAGTTGAGGCGAAATGGTCGTTTGGGTTCGAATCCCGGATGGGACTCGGCCCGAAAAATTACAAGAATTTGTACTATTGAAGGTAGTGTTATCCCAAACATAACCATGTTATACAGAGTCACCTGCTTTTCGTTAGATTACATTTCACTTGGGGTCTGTTTTAAGTTAAGATGTAATTGCAAAGAAATGGTTCCCTTCAAGATATAAACGTGAGAGAGTAGCTAATGCTTACTTTTTTACCAAAACCAATACAATGTAAGTATTAGCTACAATAGCTAGGCGTGAATCCTATGATATGTCCTTATTTTTGGTAATGTAATGTACGACATGGAGAATGCATTAAAGCATTCATCACAAGAGAGGCAAATTTGTCTGGTTGTCGTCAACTTTCAAGATTGATGGATGCCGTCGAAAACCTTGCTTTTCATGTGTTTCAATTTTCCAGATAGAAAAGCTTTTTTTCTTAAAGATCCTTCTTCAATCAAATTACATAAGCACACGTTGATTTTGATAACATCAAGTCTTCCTGAGGATATCTACATTGATCTGCGGCTGTTGATTGATACGGTATCAGACCGACACGTGGAAGAGATATCATCCACTCATCCTAATCAATCTATACACGTGATTGGCATGATACGAATGTATTTGTGAGGTCATATCATTGTGGCTCCATCACCTTTATTATATCATTTCATATTCAATCATCATTTTTTTTAATAATAACATATAATTGTCAGTTGTAACCTTGATGATGTCAAAGAACTTCAAAGATCGTGTATCAACGTTCAATATAGAATTGTGACAATTCAATTGTAGGGATACATACATTTTCCAAAAATGTTTTTGTTGATAAATAGTTATTAATAACATTGAATTTGCGTCCATGTATCTATTAGAAAGCTACCAGTACGATTCAACAATGTCAAACTAAAACGATACATCTACAAGAGAGTCTTCCTCCTTCCAGCCCAGTGTGAGAACAAGCACGACGACTCGGAGAAATGTGACGAGTGGGCAGCTAAAGGCGAGTGTCGGGTCAATCTGGTCTGGATGCTCAACAACTGCCAGAAGTCCTGCCAACACTGTCACAAGACTCCCCCGGACATTGACGAGACGACAGGAGACGAGTGTGGGGACGCCTGGTACGACAAGGCGGCCTGTCAGAACTGGGCCAAGACGGGAGAATGTGATGCAAACCCTAGTTGGATGTTGCTCAACTGCAAAGAGTCTTGTGGAGAGTGTCCAGGAGGAGTGAAACCTACTCCGAGTATGTATATGTTTTGATAAGTTTCTGCTTATCATGTACATTTTAACGTAAGAAGAAATTTGAAAGTGTTCCTCAAGGCGAGTAACAATCTTCTTTTAGTTCCATGATAATTGCGTGCCAAATGCTCTCAATATAGCCATGCCATAAATACAAACTAGTCATCAAACTCAATACAGTTAAGTACATCATGCCAAATCTTGTTGAACCCATAACAATTCGTACATGTTTAAAACAGCGATTGCTATTTAAATCCTGGCTTGTGGTTATTGGGGAAATATCACTCGACAGATGGCACTTAAACAAAGTCGGTAGGAGGCTGTGAGAAAGCTAAAAAAAAAAAGGCACCAAACGGTAGAAAAAAGTTATTGACAATGTGAATTAAATTGCCTCGCAGTAAATTGTTCTGGACGATAAGTATTAATCCTTTTCCAGAGACGTGTGTGGACAATGACGCTCGTTGCTCGGAGAAAGCGAGTGATGGGGAGTGTGTAAGGAACGAGGCCTGGATGAAGACCAACTGTGCCAAGGCCTGTGGTTTCTGTACTGGGGTTCCTGACCCAGATAAAGGTGAACAAAACCGCCATGTTTTAGTCGTACATAATCGAGAGGAAATACGTTTATTGCAACTTCCAATAAATGATTTGTATATTGATGGTTGGTATTATGTAGTGGAGAAAGTTTATGAGACGTAAATGTGCAATACATAACAACATGGCCCCAAACTGTTATTTATAAAAATGATTGTAGTTTCGCAAGACCTCCCAAATTCGACTTCACCCGGCTGCAGTGCTGTGAACCATAGCTATTCCATATTTTAAAAATGTTCAATTCAATGCATATCACCCTGTCTAAAACCATATTGTTGAAACAGCGATTTCCGTACCGTAAACGTATCATATCCTGATGCCTTAATTGTGTATACGACTTTAACATATGCTTATCAAAGATATTAAATTTTTCTTCATCCGACAGCAGTATGTTGTATGGACTAGGTTGAACATTTTGTATAATATCCCGTGTCCCGTAATGTATTTGTCCATACGGATAGTAGGTTGTAATAGCGTATCATCGCATATAATAATCTACAATTCTAAATTGTAGATTTGGTGACCCTGTGGCCCCAAATAAGGGCCTCACAGGCCATGATTTAAAAACCTATTTTCATCGTACATATACGCGTCCTATAGATGACATGTTGTAATACATGTTCTGTATCCATACATTATGTGCAGGGGAGTGCAAGGACTCACAGACAACATGCAAGAGCTGGGCAGAGGAAGGAGAGTGTGATCGCAACCCAGGCTGGATGAAGCCCAACTGTCGACTATCTTGTGGTGTCTGTACTGGGGGGTCCAAACCAGATAAGAGTATGTAGATATTAATACTCGCTTTCATGAAATAGTATTGACAAAACACTTTTTGATTTCATGAAATGCAACACACATATACTGCAACCTTTCGTTATGTTTATCATTTATACAGTGTCACGTAATATGTATTTGTGTTTCAAAAGTGATTCCTATTTCTATTTTATTAAAATCTATTACAGATCGATAAAGTCCTAAATTACATATCTTGAATGATACATGTTAAATGTAATTGTACAAGTAATATATTTGGAAATAAAAGGATGATGTTCGTAATTGGCTATTAAAAATGTGAATTTATTTTTAGTTATAATTCTTGGATAATTCTTTTGTCCGATCTGGATACAAGATCTTTAAGTAATGAACGCAAAACATATATACACAACCTGTACAAAGTCCAATTATACCTCTCTTTAAAAAAGGTATATCTGCCTAAAGACAAATGATGGTTTCCCTCTGCGTAAAAGGACCGCATTTGTGCTTTTTTATCCTCCTTGTTAAAGAGGGATGAATAGCATGTTATAATCCGTATATCTCCAAATAAAACGATGCTAACTAATGATATATTTACTTCGTTGAAAGCCTTAATGTTAACTATATCAAATTGTTTACCTCTGTGACAAGGATGTGTTCTTTTTCCAATAGTTTTACTTCTTTTAGAACAAAATGTATAATAATGTCCAACATTCTTACCTCTCTCGTTGAGCGGGGTTTTGTTGTGACAAACAGTTTTACTTCTGTTTAAGACAGGGATGTATAATATGTCCAATCTAATTTACAGAAGAGTGTGTTGACACTGATACAGCGTGTCCCCGTTTGGCAGAGGACGGCATATGTGACCGAGACGAATGGATGAAAGACAACTGCAAATTCTCCTGTTATATCTGTAGAGACGAACCGACAACAACAGAAAAACCGAACGGTGAGTTTCACTCTGGATGCTTTACGTTTTTAACTATGTCAATATTCTTAAATATCTTTAAATTATCTTTTATTTATCAGTTTATAGTGTATATTCTAAATTAATGTTTAAATGATTGAATATAGAATTTTGAAGCGTAGTAAAATCTAGAAATTAAGCCGTTGAAGAAATTCGATATTACAACGAACAAATGTAAACTTTATAAAGGTAGATGGCGATGTAAACTTTATGTTAATGATTCTAAACTTACTTCATATCCACACATGTTCAAATAAAGTTTTACTTCGACCACTGCAAAACAGACTTTTGACTATTTATTCAGCGCGTCCGCAGGCATAAATGTCCGTTCTCACGTTCAGTTGTTAACACGACATTTCATGAACCGTTGTAACTAGGGTTTTCAAATTACCTGGCAGTCTACATTGGGGCTAAACGCAGACACGAGTACATTTCGAGACTTTAACTTGTTTTCATGGTTACCCGGCCACTTTGACAACTTTCAAAACTCTTTACGAAACATTCCATGTTCAATCTAGCCTCTTTGCGTTACTTCTAATAACTTTTAAATAATGAAGTATCTTTTTTTAAATGTTTCAATATTTTCCCGTTCCAGTTGCGTGTGTGAACGAGCATGACTACAAGGACTGCACGATCTGGGCTAGTGCAGGTCACTGTGACATTAACCCGGACTGGATGCACAGCAACTGTAGGAGGGCATGTAAACTGTGCACTGACGGTACAGACAAACCGGGTTAGTATACGTTTAGATGTAACACAAAGATTAAAAACGTCAGCACTATTTGCACAATACAAGGCTTATATGTATGTATGTGTGTATGTATGTATGTATGTGTGTATGTGTGTATGCATGCATGTATACATGCATGCAAATATGTATTTATGTATGTATGTATGTATGTATGTATTTGCAATGTCTACACAAGGTGGCCCATTTGGGCGTGATATCGCACATTCAACTATAACAATGTGAAAGTATTCAGTTTGTTTTAAGCGATGGTTCCCTTATAACCTTTTAACAAAATTAAGAAAAATGTAAAGGGATTAAAATGTTAAATTGTTCCTATTATTTTCATCATTGGAATTATTGATTTAATTGATATGACGTTAAGTTGAACTCACTAAAGGCCTATGTGAAATATTTCACCTTTTTTAATTACTCTTTCCGTAAAAGAACATTTGAAATAGGTATAGGTGTGGCGATTTCACTGTTACCGTTTAACTAAATACATGACATGTTTGTTTTTTTTGGGCTTCCATTTTTGTTTCCATTATGAATTAAATGACTTCAAAATGACTTTAGCTAGAATGTAATGAACAGTAAAATGTATTTTCAGTTCAATATCATTTTGCTATTCTGTTTAGTCCTATTGTCATTTAGATGTAGAAATTTACATTTTACTGACTGTGGACAAAATCAAGATTGATGTCAATGTTACGTCTTTAATCACTTCAGAACAATGTGAAGATATCCACCCGGATAAAGCGGCGTGTATAGACTGGGCTTCCACCAACCAGTGTACAGTGAACCCTGAATGGATGCATCTCAACTGCAAGAAGTCATGTGGGCAATGTAAAACAGTTACAGAGACAAAACCAACAGGTTTGTAGAGTGATGATGTAATTTTAAATAGAGAATTTCTAAGTACACGCCAACATCTATTTACGACACGCGTGTCTAATGTTTGTATACCCCGAGCAAGCGAGCGATAATTAAGCACAAGAGTTATAAACATGGTTTATCATTGACATGCTGTCATGAAGATGTTAGATTAATGTCAAAATCTGCTTCTAAGATGGCACTTTGAAGGCGACGTTATAGAAGCTAACTTTAAGTATAACCATTTTCGAGTTTCGAATCGAAGCATGTTTACTTTGTTAAGCATGCCAAACCTGATTCCATAATGACCTTGTGCCGAAATATCCCGACAAGTTCATTCACAGTATGCTTTATCTCGCAATAGGTCAGTGTGCAGATCTTCACTATGACAAAGCGGCCTGCAGAGACTGGGCCAAGAATGGCGAATGTTTAAGAAACCCTGGTTGGATGTTGATCAACTGTATAGAGTCCTGTGGTGAATGTGAGCCGATTACTTCATCAAACAAAATGATTGTTACTACATCGATAACAACGACAGGTGGGTTTACTTTGTGATTGTTGTCATGGTATCGTATTTAGCAATGCAGCACCTTAGAAGGAGTGTAACTGTTAGACCGGCATGAATTCACTGGTTGACAGGAAATAAGTCATTGATAATATGAACATAAAGAATATCAGATGATACATTGACATCATTCTGGTTTGTGATGAATATTGTTTTAAATACAAAATGAAATATAAATTTGATCAAGACGATAGAGTAAATCTATATTCAAGGGGAAAAAATTCTATACTATATGAAGGACCGCAATTGGATGTTTCGTATGCCACTCTTTCAACTGTGTGATTTCGTTATTGTAAAGTATGTCCAAATATATTCATGTGACAACAATTTTAAATATTGTATTCCTCTTATTAGCCAGAATACCTATAAGTTTATCTTTATTACTTTCAGATGAAGAGAAGGTTACAAGTGGAGCAAACACCCTCAGTGCTACAAATACGATCATTATGACCTTTGTTGCTGTTCTCATATCTACATTAAACAAGCTTTGTTGAGATGTATTGTGTATCAAGTGCTCAGGTCACTTGAGAAGAAAATAATTTATTGTGATGAGGCAATGTATGGTGGCTGCATGTGAGCGTGTATGACTCTGTTTGGATGTATTATATATATCTATTTATTTCCTACATATTAACGACTTAACGAATACGTATATTTTTCATTTTAAAAATAAAACTATGTTTACACTTTGAATCCCTTTGTTTTATATGTTTATATTATAAGGATAACCCATGATACCGAGGATATGGTAAGGTTGTAGACCATGATAGGAAGGAAAAACCCGAGGATGCGAAGCCGTCATCTTAACAGATATATCAGGGTTTACAATCATTATAATTCCTTCTAACAGTGTCTGTGTAAACCCTCCTGGAGGGAATTGCAAGGTTGTAAGTCCCTCGTACCGGGTGATACGGTTTAGAAAGGTCGTTTCAAGTATCACGTTATATGGCTGGTAGGTTGATAATCCCAGATATCCTATGATAAATCAGGGTATGTGTACCCGCAAGGCTACTTCAATTGATTGGGAATGCAAATATTCTGTATAGTCTGATGTGTGCCACATAGAAATTAGAAACAATTCGATATGTACATGAAATGTCATAAATTAAAACGTGATTCAAATCAAATATGCTCGTTTTATTACCATCGTCCGTGAATTAAGAATACAAGCTTTCTGGCTTTTCAGACTTCAGTTTGATATTGACTTTGTAGTAAAGAAATGCTATAGCTATAGTACCGAAATGCTATATAGCTATAGTAAAACAATGTTGATAATTTTGCAAAATGGTCAGCCTGAACCTTGATACCTGGCAACATTCAGATTTGAAGCTACATCCCTGTATAATATATATGTTCTCTTCGGTAGACTAAGCTTATCCCCTGCGAGATTCAAACCCCGGACAATGTCCCTTCAAGTTTTCTTCGCGCGTCAAATTTCTGTCAATATCAATGTTGCCTTCGACCATGCCACACCTACACGCACACGTATGTTCCCCGTGAGCTTTATTGCTCTGGGAAACTACCATGTGTGGTGCTTGAGGTGAAAGTTAAGCCTTCTTTGACTGTTGACTGCCCTATATCGCATTAAATTATTCTCAACATATATTATAAGACTTACAAGTAATTTGCAGTAACTTATTTAAGCTAGAACTTCAACATTTGATGGCTTTGAAATTAGAAAAAGGACTCGGCAACCTTGTCTGCTGTGGAGAACTGTTCAGTGAGGTTCGGGTGCAATGTTACACTGAATTTCAACGCGGTACCACCCATATGGTTCGCTAGTTCCAGCCGATGCTCGCAGGTTTCATCGCAATGTAAAGTAACCATGGCGTTGCGGGCTTTCTCCCCGCAATGATGCTAACAGCGATTGAAATATTTTTGAAAGCGGCATTAAACCCAACTCACCTCACCTGAAATATTTACATATGAAATGAAGAATATCTGTATAAGAGCTGTACGTTTGTATGTCTTGTAAAAGTGCATTCATTGTGTTGTTTGGGTGACATACGTCAAACATTATAAATAGTGTTATTGTATCGAGAAGTAATGACTATTGCCGAAAATTAACAGTTTGAGGTAAAAGGTAAAAGGAGTGATTTCTGATCAATGGACACTTTTTGTTTGGAATATTGAACAGACAAAACACATTTTTTAGTTGACATTGTTCAATAGGTTATACAACTAATGTGCATGGAAATGGGGCGTGTAGTTTCGGTTTCTGCACATTTATATTGATGTTCTATCTTCTTATCTATACAAACATCTGTATATGGCTAGGTTCTGGTTACACCACTCAAAAGCGCTATACTGAGCTAAGGGATGGCAGTTCAAAACTTATAACATGGTTTTATTTGGGATAACACTACCTTCAATAGTACAAATTATTTTACTTTTTCGGAACGAGTCTCATGCGGGATTCGAAACCACACCTGATTAAAATAATGTCAGTTCATTGAACCTAAAGTTACATGCTGTGCTATGTAGCGATGACTGAACAGCCAACGGCAAAACGAGAGTTCTTGGGCTCTGGGAATCAGAGAATTGTAGTAGACTTAAGGATACATTTATATACCGATGGAACAGAATTCTAGCACTATGAGTGTCAATATTGTTGACAAGCGAATTGTTAACCCCCTTGACCGGTTATATAGGTATATATATTTAAGTACAGCAAACAAGGTTTGACGGACACACCTGACCTCAGTATATCATTTATCTAGACGTTCAAGTGTTTACTTTCATCCTTTAATATACACTGATCGATATAAGCATTGACCAGCTGGACAGTGTACATTTATATTATGGCAATCAACTTTGTCAATCTGTTGAATCTCACTGACGTATTCAGTGACACATTTTCGGGTCAACAATTTTGTTTTTGTCCCTTGATGAGGGTAATCGAATGTAGTTTAGTTTACACACCTGTCACAGAGTACCATGTTTCAAGTTGAATTCGGACAAAGATGATGAAACATAAACCATTATAATTTACGCCTAAAATGTGCTGATGCCGTGTCTCATAATAATAATTTGTTGTTTGGGGGAACAACTTATTCTGGACAAAATGAATAAGGACCACAGAATTATTTAATTTAATTCATCTAAATTCTAAATAATGCTACTACCTCACCGACCGAACTGAAACTTCCATCCCATTGTTCTTCATTTGCTTCATTTGCATTCGAGATTTCGAATTTTATCAAATGGTTACACTGTTTGCGTGTTATATTTATTGAGTGTTTCTGTTGTATGTTTCAGATAACGTTAAAGAAACTGTTTTACTGACCGTATATAGGATAACTGCATTCGAGAATTCGAATTTTATCAAATGGTTACGCTGTTTGCGTGTTTTGATATATATTCTGATCTTTTCGGTAGTACACTTTAAAGATACACTTTATATTTCAGTAGTGCCTCCCAACACAATGGTAATTGAAATGAAAGCATTTTATACCAAGACTTGACACTGAATATTTATTGAATGTTTCTTGGGTATGTTTCAGATAATGTTAAAGAAACTGTTTTACTGACCTTATATAGGATAACTACATTCGTAACTGTTAATTTTGGGGAAGAATTTGGTACTTTAAGATGGTTCCATTAACGTAAAGGTAAATGCTCTGTTTAAGTATATAAAGACTCTTAACATATAAAGACTATTCTTAGACTGTCTCTGTTACTTGACGTATACGTATATACGGACAAGACAAGAATAATTAGGGATATGTTGAAATGTTGAACTTATAAATACTGTATTTAATTCTTGACGTCTTAATGAAATATTACTCATAAAACATTTAATATTCCTAACTTATTTTGTCGAGTATACATGGAAATTTAGATCCAGTCAAAATCGCCTGTTGTTGACACTTTTCAGTATAAAAAACGTACACCGCTCTATGCGTGCTAGTATCTGCACGAAACGTCGCATCTAATGCAGTAAAGTAATTGGTTTCCTGTATCGCATCTGGAATACCTAGCAAAGAAGTCTTAAACATATTATTGGAAGAACAGCAGATTCCTACACTGCTGACGGTGTTCCCGTAACTATTTCTCTCAGTATATAAGAGGTCTTAAAGTCACTGTAGCACGATTTTCTCACTGAAATAAAGTGCTCTCACAAAAAATATAAGTAAGTGTTACCAATGGCTAAATGATACTCCTAAATCAATATAAAGAGTTCTAAAACGAATGTATATGGTTCGATTAAGTCCAGATCCAATCGGGCGGCCGGTTTAATGTGTTCATAGAACAATGGCCGATCGAAGATAGTACAGGTGATCTGACTGATGTAGCGATACCTAAACACTCTGAGTAGAGTTTTAAATATGGTAGAATGTAGGAATGGTCAACAATCTTGCTGTCTGAACTCTCAAAGTCTCATGAGGGGTACAAATCTACCTCTCACACTGAAGAGTTCAACACCACTGTCGCTTTATACGTTGTATCATTTTGTATTCGATCATATAGGTAACTATATATCATATCATATACGAATAGCCGTTTCTATGGATACGACTTATTGGATCGTGAATTTAAATGTTAAACCCATTAATGTACCAATTTATTGTACACATTTTAACACAAAATGACAAATTTGAGAAAACATAATATGCAAAAAAAACCGTGCTACTACGCTTTTAATACGTATGAACAAATCAGAGAATACGTTAAATGTTAATGTTTTTATTTCATTTATATATATATTGAGACTTATTTTTGGACGTCTTTAATGAGACTGTTCACTGAGCCTGCGTCCTTGGCTGATGTTCCTACTGAGTGTAGATCCAGGGCAAGTAGCTGCTGATCCTGGTGAAGACACTGGGAGTGGTACCGGTACAGTTGCCCGAGAACAGAGAGACGATGCCTTCAAGGCCCCCTTGACACACCAGGGGACTACCCGAATCAGCCTGTAACAGTTTGGTATAAAAGGTTATAAATCGCTTTCAGAATATATCATTATCAATTCAAATGTATCCCCCCCCCCCCCCCCCCCCCTTCCTGGTCTCATACCCGCGAGAATGCGATATAAGACTATCAGGCGACATATACAGTCTAACTTTAGTTGTCAAATGGATGGTGTCATCACATCATCACATCAAGATGATTTGACAAAATGGTACACATCAAATTAGTAGTGGTCAAGTCAAAAGTATTAATACTGTGATAACAAAACGCATTCATATTAAAGAAAGACATTATCCTTGACAAATGCTAATCTGAATGAATCATCTTTCTTTCTTCTACCTGGGGTCCGCCCCTTCGTGTAACAACTCTCTGGTGTTCTGTATACACAACTCCTGACAGTAGTGTGTGTATATTGTAATTCCCTGATGAAACTCCGTAACATGAAGCAGACATACACATGTTGTCATGATAGTCATGAATTTGAGTTGATATACCTCTTCAGTGTATTATTTAAATGTCATTAAATAACTTTTCATGTTTCCTTCATATATACATATGAATAAGCTTGAAAAGTAGGCAGCCCAAAAGTGTTATTTTGTCAATTTAATAGCCAAATTAAAGAAAAACCTCAAATATTTGCCTGCCCGGACCTAAAGTTGACAGACGGACCTTATTGCATACACTATATAAATATATATTATATGTTACTGAATGTGAAACACAAGAGATAGCAGTAGTACTTACATTGCAGGGAGCTACACCTGGTTCCAAGGTGCAGATGTGAGTCTCTGTAATCTGATCATCAGGAAAGTAAGGTGTGCACTCAACATGACTGATCACAGTCATGTCCGCCTTCTGTAGTGGATTAGGATAGAATCCGTCACCTGAGGAGATAGATTTGGAGACATTTATCTACGAATGTTTGTGTCCTGTTTACATTATACTGGCCACACGAGACGTGGACGGGAATCACTCAGATTTAGTTTAGTAACAATGGGTGAAGTTTGTTATCGTGATCTTTGATTTCGTTTCGTTCCGTAGCTGTGTCGATGCGATGGTGTTACACGAAAATATGATGGTGTGATGTCGAATTGAAAAGTAAAAGCAACTTGGTGCCATCGATATTTCTCAAAACATCGTGCCTTCTCTATCTCGTATCCCAATTTCGAATCTTTTGACAATTAACAAATTTGGAGAAGAAATCTGTCAACATTTGAAAATGAAGGACTTATTTAAGATGGTGAGTGTGAGAGTAAGTTTGGGATAACATAAGATCCTTGTTTGATGCTAATTGGAACGATGCAGTAGGTGTATGGAAGGACTTTGATCTATGACTGACCAGAGAGACCCCAGCCGGCTATTGTACACTGCTGTCCTACAAAGTCGCCACTTCCGGTAGGTAGAGGAACCGTGGAAACAGCTGGGCTACTCTCGTCCATTGGGGTCTCCAGAATAACAACAGCGATGTCGTCAGGGCTGTCAGGTAAGTCGTTGTATCCTGGATGCTGGACATAGAAACATCCATTATATTACAATACGTTAATCGTAGTAGCGACCTGGAACCCATGTTTTCGTCTTCACGAAAGAAACATGTTTATTTTCAATGATGAAATACGACAATTACCAGTTAAAATAAATCCGGGTTTTCACTGATTGAACTAACATGTTATCCTACTTGATGAAATAACACTATCGTTTGTATGATGTCATCCTAACAATAGAATGACGTCATGATAAACCAAGGCGAGCATATTGAGTTTCATTTCATTAAATTAACGTTTGTTCAATCTAATAAATAGAACATTTGACATTTTTCGCCGAATACATGTATATCATCTCATCGAGTGAAGTATATATATTATATTTACACTCGTGAAAATATGCATCTCACTCGATGAGATAAACATGATAATTCGACGATAAATGTCAAATATACTCTATATATTCATCGCACTGAGCCTAAATTGTACTCTTTCTCCCCGTTTGAGAGAACTCAAATATTTCGTAAAGGTTTCATCAGTAATATTACTACTGACCAGACTGTAGGAGGAAACATTCGATAGCTGAAAATACTGCGGATCCGGAAATGTCACGTTGGAGAATCCGAAACCAACTCTATAACTACTGGGACTGAAACAAAAACAGAAAGAAAACAGTCATCTTTGTCTATTATTTATTTCGATGTTCAACGAAATTTAGTTTGAAGCCCCCATTTTCCCCATACATGGCTAGCGGTCGTATGATTTCCCCAGCTTAAGCCTATGGCCTTATTGGACTCAATCACATCTGTTTTGTATGCGTCATCTTGTAGAAATACATATATCAACGTTAATTTTCATCTGGTTTCCGTGGTTTCTAGGGTACTTTCGCCCTTAGATCACCAGTCGTATAAACCCTCAGTAGCAAAGGACGTATACCATGAGACCCTCTCCCATCTGAAGTACCCATCATTTACATATCCTTTCAAATATCAAAATAAACTATAGCAAACAAATAAAAACTATCAACATTCCTGTTTATATACGTGTACTTAAAAAATCAATGTCCAGTATGTTAAAAAACGAACTTAAATAATGCATGCATTTTGATCACGCACCTTCGTTATTATATATATATAATCTGTTCATATTCAAATTAGTAATTATTGTTAAGTAAACATATTGTGCAAAAGCATCGCGTGCTTTCGATTGATGTGACACCCATAATGATTGCAATATGAGGTCATAATATCAGCGCCTCGGCCGCAATGGAGTGATGAATAAAAGCGAGTAATGAATAACATTCTTAACTCGTCCCATTTAATAACAATTTAAACTCATTAAATACAACACTCATTTAAAAATATGTTATTAATCGGGACGTCATTAAGTAATTTATTTTTATCTGAAACATATGATGCAACGGAATAAACCCACAAGTCGACGAAAAATATATTCAGACTTCAGTGATATATTATTTAAGGTTAAACATCTAAGCAATCTCAAGTACTACATTGTTAACAAGAAAAAGATGGCCAAGTAGTCTGAACACAACATTTAAGAATTCTCGCGTGTTAAGTACTGGAGAACAAGATGAAAATAGGTTTAAGGTTGTGACTATATTTGGGGTCACGGGGTCACCAAATCTACAATTTAGAATCTCCATTGTTCAAGAAGTCTGCACACAACATTTCAGCTTCCTAGACCTTTTGGAACTGGAGAAGAAGATGAAAATAGGAGTTTTAAGGTTGTGACCCCTGTGACCCCTGTGACCATATTTGAGGTCATGTGGTCACCAAATCTACAATTAAGAATCCCCATTGGCCAATAAACGTATTCATAACAATTCAGCTTTCAAGAGCCTTTTGTACTGGAGAAGAAGATGAAAATATGTGTTTTGGTCATGACCTCTATGACCCTCATTTTGGGTCCCAGGGTCAAATCTACAATTTAGAATCCCCATTGACCAAGGAGTCTGCATACAACATTTCAGCTTTCTGGACCTTTTGGTACTGGGGAAGAAGATGAAAAAAGATGTGGGTCACGGGGTCACGGCCTTAAAAAAAATATTTTCGACTTCTTCTTCAGAACCGTAGAAATTCTAGACAAGAAGTCGAAAAAGCAAACAGGCCTGATGATCTAAAAATTCAAATTCGTATGATGTCTAAAATGGTTCTACATTTGCCCGATTACACTTTTTAGCAACGACTGAGCTATATTTTAATTGGATTGACTCAATTCATTTTGGAAAAGGGCGTACTTACTGACTTTTGAGACAATGAGCAGCTGTGAGAGCTTTGCCAGGAGCATAGAGGATCGCTCCACAGTGGTAGAAAGTCCAATCGCCACTGATGAGGAACACTGCTCCCATCCAGGGGAATTCGCGGGGACCGGCCGCAGATCCTCCCAAGATGTGGGGGACAATGTGTCCGAAAGCAGACACTGAAATACAAATCCATTTTCGTTTATCTCGATGACCATTTGGGAATGAATATGACAGTCGAGTTCGATTATGTGAGCTTAAATCACCCAATATGGTATTATTTTTAATAAATTCAAATAAAGCCATTTTCAGTCTAGGATGTACTCAACGACACAGTGAAAGACTTTCATGATTAGGGACGTTAATAAGGAGATTCAGCAGAACATCTCAAGTTGGGGAAACAATGTCCATGCTCATCAATAAGTCATTTGGTTTGATGATGCACAACTTTTGGCATTTCAGCAATGATCTATTACACATAGCTATTTAATCCTAGGGAACGCACCTGGAGTTCCACCAACTCCTGTTCGCAATCAATGAAAATGCAAAGTTGCATCTCAAGTATTCACCAACGAAAGGCTAACTGCTAACATTGAATATAACTGAAAGCAATGCAATAACTTTGCAAAATGTGTACTCTTAGTTCCAAACTTAAAAGAAATGTAGATAGATCAAATGCTAGATAGTTAAGAATGTTCGCTCCTCAAATTTATAGTATTAAACTTTTTTTCTAACTTTAAAAGATCAAAGTATATGATTGGAAAATCAGCATTAAAAAATAGGGGGTAGTGTGTTTTTTTTCGAGATATGACGCCTGTAAGAAGTACAATTTTAACATGGGAGTCTATGGGAAAATGAGAAAAAAAACTGCTAAAAACTTTAAAATACTACATTTCTAGAATTAAACTTTTTTTCCTTTTTTGATATTTTACAAAGTTCATTTTACCCTACCGAAATCAATGAAAAAATATAAATGTTAGTGTGGGTTTTTTTTAGCTTTGACAGAAAAATGTACCTGAAAACCCTCTTTTTAAGTCAAATTTAGGCCATTTATGTTGTTTAAACACTTTTTAGAGGTTCTAAAGTCACATTTTCTTTATTTCATATGTTTTTTAAAAGTATGTAGATGATGTAGAATATCATGAAGTAAATAAAGATGAGAAAAAATCTTTACTTAATCATATTTCATTTTTGAAGTTCAACCGGAAGGAGCGGACATCCTTAACAAGTCTTCTTTCAGATCCGAAATCTATACAGATACACGATTAAATAATATAACTGCTCTGTCAATTTAGGCGTGTATGCGAAACCTTAGAAATGGCGTTAAATATTTCTCAGATATGTAATTCTAACGCATGACTGTCATATACCACATGCCACCTGTGTATGTTACCCATCTGAAATTATTTGAGATGCATGAATAAAACAACACATGCCAGGGCAAAGGGTTGCATCCTACTTAAAAACATGGAGTTGTCTCCAAAATATTATAATAACCAACCTGATATTACATGCATATGCACTAGTAAACATGAGTCAAAAGCATCGAATGGTCTTCCTACCTCGGAGAACGGTTTTGTCTTTAAAAAGTTAAAGTTAGTATTACTTACATGTAGACGCAAAGAGGAACGAAATGCAAAGTAGGATTTTCCTCATACTGGATGGCTGTCTGAAGTGGTAGGTTACCTCACTGAAAACTTCCTATGTTGCGCAAAATATCACTTCGATTGATCGTTAATGTGTACCATATGGTCAGAACCTCTTACATTTCCGTTGTACATTTTCTACATCGATTAAACAATAAAAGACTAAAGAACTTGAAATGAAGTGTTTTATACCATACTTTAGTTAACGATTCTGTCAAATATATATAATAGCCTGGATACTTTATCATGTGTTAGAAATGGTGTCTCACTACTTGATTTTCCCCTTTTTTACTGGAATAACATGCTCTCACAAAAAGGAAAATAAATGTTACCAATGGCTATTAAAATAATACTCCTGAATCATTAAAATAGTTCTAAAGCGAATGCATGTACATGGCTCGGTTAAGCCATACGAATCCAGACAGACAAACAGACAGACAGATTTTATGTGTAAAGGTGGCCATGATGCCAATAGTACATGTGTAAAATGATGGTATAACGCGTTTGCGCAACCTGTACAATAATATTGACATCGATAAATACTCGGTTACTGACGTAGTTGAGGTAATAGTACTGATCTTACTGACGTAGCGATACCTCAAACCACTCAGGGTAGAGTTTTAAATATGGTACAATGACGGAATGGTCAATAATCCCACACTGAAGAGTTTCTCATTTTTGTCGCTTTATACGTCGCACCATTCTCTTCTAATACGGATAACCTTGTTCAATGGATACGGCTTATCGTGTCGTGAAATGAGATGTCTTACCCTCTAACGTAACCATATATACACTTTATTAATAAATGGCAAATTTGAGAAAATATTATATTCTTCAGCACCTTTAAAGGCAAAATGTGCGGCCCCTCTCTTTAAAAGTAGCATTTTAACAAAATATTGTGTTTTCAACCTAATTTTATTTATTTTAAGTGACTGATTAAGGCCTATATTTTCGCGAATGGAGGAGCGGAAAAGAGCATTAATTGCTAACGGATGCCGACCCCAGAGATACCATTGTTGCATTGTCCGTTAGATATAACGATGCGTCAGTTGTACCTATGAGGGCAAAAGCACTGCCAGTGATTTAAAAAGATGTAGTTTTAAACACTGTAATTCGGTCATTCTGAGCGAACAAGTTTCAATATGAACCTTAAAATGTTAGTTTAATAGTTGGTCTGTCAATCACTACGTTTCAAAAATGCCTACCGATGGCGGTTCATTCACCACTAATAATACGTAATATAGCAAATGCATGTACCCCTGGTATTAAATCAATATAACCACAACGAAAATAACCACATAGGCGCCAACATTATTTTCGAAATTAGTTTAATTATACAATTGTATTGCTAGATGTGATATATCTGCCCATTATAAAGCTTCCCTGACTGGTTACTTCACAACTTGTAGGCGATCATGTTTAAATTTCCGTTTAGACCTGCATTGATTTCCACCAGCCATGACCCCTAAAAGTAATATTATTGCATTCATATCATTTCACTTCAACTTTAACCCTTACTGTGATCACTCACATCTAAGCAATACTCGTTCTCTTAACAACCTTCATATAACCACTTAATAAAACAAATATAACTCTACCCCTGACATCCTTAAAGGTTTATCTATTGTGTTGTTTGGGGTTACATATTTCAAACGTTATAAATGGTGTTACTTTATCGGGAAGTAACGACTGTTATCGAAAACTACCATTTTGATGACAGTCGACTTAGTATATTGACAATATGAAGGTAAAAGTAGTTTCTGATCGAAAACCGGACAATACGATGGACGCGCACCAATTAGTCAAACGTAATTCTGTAATCTTATCATAACTGTCAGAATGTCAAATTTGGAATTGTAATGTTTATTAGGTCATATAACTGGGGTGTGCAGTTTCGGTTTCTGCACATGCATACTGATGTTACTCGATTTTTAATTGGAACTAGTAATTAGGATATATTTGGCGATTGGGGATGAGTATGCAAGCTGAGTCAATTTATTTGTTCTTTAAAAGATGTGTTGGAACGTATTAAAGATCAAATACAAGTTTATGAAAAACAATGGATGAACCAAGTCGTAACTCAAATCATTTAAACCAAACCAAACGCTGTATCCCATCTTTCCCCGTTTATACTACTTATATTATACTTACTACACTCGTAATCTAATCACAGACCCTTAACCCTCACCCTACCGAAACGTGTACATGATCAAAAAGCTAATGTCTCTGCACTGAATGTAGATATGAAAAATGTATATTATCCTTTTGGTTTTCATGCCACAGTCTTTTTACATAATTCACCGTATTGTTATGTTTTAATGGAAATATATACCATAAAAACCAACCATGCCAACCTATGCTCTATGACTATGTCTAGTACCCACAAAAAAAAGAAATACAGTGATAAAATCTGCTCCAGTACTTGAAAGACTGTGAATCTTTTGTCTCATTTAAGACACAGCTGAAAACCTATCTCTTCAGATGTGTGTTCACTGTGCGCTTAGAGCACATACTGTGCATGGATTCAGCGCGTGGACTATTATTATTATATATAAAAAGAGCTAATCTCCAACCTCACTCCAATTTCCACCCTAACCCTACTATTTCAGTATGTGCTGTATTCAGACGGAACTTGCTTTATATTGACTGAAGAGCTTTCAACTGGTACATTTGGAGCCGGGCTATCTTAAAATATTACCGAGCAAGAAAAAGTACTCATCTCAGTCAGTTTCGATTAATTCAATATTTAAAAGAAATCAGATGCATTTGACTATGGGCAGTATGGCACGATACAAAATACTTATCTGCTGTAGTTTGAATGAATTAATAATTGGTGACTGTGGTTAAAGTTTAGTTAAACTATCTTTGTTTAATGAGGACAGGGGAAAGCAATGAAATTTACACCAACATGACCCCTACCATGTTTAAAATGTTGTAAATTAAATATGTGCATAATCAGGCATATTTATTAATTTTCACATATAATATATCTTATATGTCGATGACCAGTTGTGTATCATCAAAAATATATTTTGCAGACATTTAAAATTTATGTAAAAGTATGCTTCGACAGGTGACTAAACACTTGTACTTTCAGTTTTAGATTCTCAAACGTATCACGGCTGTGGTACAGGTTTATGGAATTTGGAATAATGAAAAAGACAAAATAATTGAATGAGTATAAGAGGAAATATTTTATGTATTATAGACCCAGTTGACCACTTCTTTGAGAAGCTGGTATGATGAATGACAACTTCTGGATAATCAACTTCTTTATTGCTATTAGTGCGACGTTTCTATGTAGATACTAGCACGGTTGACTATCCACATACGTTGTTGTCATCCAGTTGATCAATTACTGAATATTTTACAGAAGTAAATAAAATCTGTATTTTGGAAAAGATTGGTCTCTACTCACTTCAAAGAGCTACCAAATCTGTAACTGTTTACTATAAGATATCAAATCAGATTGTGTTATGGAACACTCCACTGTCTTTTTATAATGCAAAACTGCAAAATGATCGGTCTAGTTTTCGTGTTGATACGATGCTTCAAAGACCTGTCAAATTACATATATGCACTATAATACACTAATAGGTGAACAAAGGTTCAACACGCAGCTGTAAATCAGCGTGCAGCTCTGCATTCCGAGTTAACATAAAACATCACAGCACAGATTTCCTCTCATAGATAGGACAAGAAAGAAAAATATAAAATGCATAGATTTGAGATATTACACTATATTAATATCCATATGGGAAGGCGGGCACTGGGTAGTATTTTTTCTGTAAGTCACATGGAAGTTACACATTTTTCTGGCTTTTGATTGGCTGTTACAGAGAAAATAAACGATTTCATCGGTTGCCGAAACTTTTTAACTTTTCCGGACTGGTGACTTGAGAAACTGTCTTCTGCATTTAAGCTTGTTTTATTTGTTTCCCCATAGTTGAAATTAGCGTTTTCGTACATGTTGCGGCGCTTCAGATGTCATAAATACAAAACTTCCAAGTAAAGCTACTGTACCCCCTTTACCTTCCTATTAATGCAATAATTATTAAATACTTATTCTTTAAATTAACCGACATTAAAACGCCGAAGTCAAATAGAGAATATAGAAATTGTATGAGTCGCGTGTGTACAAAATGGGAAATATTGACTATTGAAAAATTCCGAGTTAGGAGTGTTTCCAACTTTTGAATTTACACCGCTAGGGTGTCTAGTTTGTGCAAGCGGTGTAGAATTTAGTTTGAAGCCTTACTTTCTAGTTAATCATGGGTGTATTGGAGATGTTTCATTGATATAGTTTGGTTATGTCGTATACATAAGCAAAGTATAAATCCATATATCAAATTATGTTTACCCGATTGCCTCCCGTTACGGCAATAAATTTTGCTCGGGTCATTATTTACTACATACCTGAATCTCTTAACCATAGCGGCTGCTGTTTTTCGTTTTTTTTAGGTTGTGTGCCAAATTTGAATATTGCCTATATTAAAGTTCATGCAGATTTAAGGCAACGTTGCATTAATTGAATTGAAATTAATTGAAATGTCCATATCCCAATAACCTAAGATGCTCGTGCACATATGTGTATATTCAGTTGGCCGGTAACTTAACATGATCATGTATATAACTGTTTATTATATGAAGAGCAGTGAAATACTGGGATTTATCAGTGAAATAAACTGCCTATCAAGCTACAGTGAAAATAACTTATATTTTCACTGCGAACGGTGACTGATATAATTTGACGTCATAAAACAATGGTCTCGCGCGGCGATTTGGCTTATGACGTCACAGTATTACTGTGGTGACGGGCTGTTCCTTGCGGCCACTTTTCGGACATAATTATATGGATAATATCATATAATAAATAGAATATCCGTCAATTCTTGACAAATACCATGTTTATCTCATCTCGTGAGGTAGAAAAGTTAAATATTTTCACTCGTGGCTGCCTCACTCGATGAGATAAACATGGTATTAGTCAAGAAAAGACAGATATCCTCTATATATTATGTGAAGACGAGGGACTAACATGTATCTGGTATACATGTGTATGTTATAGTTTCCTCGTTGTATCGGGAAATACCAGGACAGTTTGTTCGAGAGGCCCCGTCCGAGGCCTTGGTCGAGGACGGGGCACGGGGACAAACTGTCTTGGTATTTCCCGATGCAACGAGGAAACTATGGTAGTCACTGACTTACATCTCATTTACTCCGAGTGAAATAACATGCATATGGGTAGAAAAATAAAATTATGAAAATTTCCACAACCTTTGAGTGGCCCCTTCACCAGGCCTGAGCGATTTTAGCACGTGCTTCTCGAGTGTCAAATTGAATTGAAAATAAATTGAACTAAATATTCGGGTATAGTGCAATAATGCAACCATTGCCATTTTGCACGATATGTTCATTTCGAGGCGAGGTGTATAAGGAATAGGACGTACATCTGTGTTGCACAACGTCAATGGCATTTCGAAAGTGGATTCTTATTAGAAATATATTATTCGCTCGGACTGTCACTATTTAGGTAACTGCAACTTCTTATTTCTTTATTTGATATGCATTTCTATTATTCATAAAAAAAACGATTTATGTTTCAGACTAGTATATTCAGTAATTTCTAGATTAACAGTTGATTTATTAAAATTGCGAATGTTGTGGAGCAAGGTTTATGAGAACCTACGTTTATTTGTTCGTTCAAATCATTCCAGCGTAATATCTGCCAAATTCAATACGTTGATTAGAATTTAAAACAATTTGTTTCGATTTTATTGGTAAATGAAGCATTGAAAATAGTGTTCATGCGTCATGATCTAATTCAATGTAACATTTAGCTCATTGTTGATGTCTTTGTTGTTGAATTTTTTTTATTTAACCCTGTTAAGATAGTTTTCAAAAAGTGTCTGTGTATCAAATACCAAGTCTCTTTCACCCAAAAGAGTCCTGATATCGATAATGAACAGGACGCTTGTATGAATGGTTACCACGGACTACGAGGTCAAACTGGGATGTAAACACTCTTAGTAGCATACTTCCAAACAAGTGTCTCTTGCGCACATAACTTGGCCATAAACAGAACGAAGAGTGATGGGTGTCGAAACCGTTCTTTAACGGATGAGGTATGGTGTTGTCAATGATGAAATTCAATGACTTTTAAAAGAGCATTACTCTTTTATCAATGGGAGAAAGGGTGAAACCTCCGAGCATCGACTGGAACAACTGATCAGTTTATTGGGTGTTGATCACAAGTATATAGCTGGTCATTTTGACGAGTATCTTTTACAATCATATATTTAAAAGTAGGTTGATCCACAGTTAATCGACCTTGAACTAATGATAATAACTTTGACCATGGAGTTCAGAGGAACTGAGGAAATCAGAGGAAACGGTCAGCGCAATACATTGAGAGAGACAAATAAGGGACCACCGGAAATAATTTCCTACAGAGATCATTTAAAAAAAACAAATAAACAGTAACTATTGACGAACCAAAATATCAGGATGTAGAGTTCGTTTTATCTATCTAATCAAGTCAAAATATCTGTTATTCCAATAATAATCAAAATAAATGAAAAATTGCTGTAAATTGGCATGGTGCAAGCTGAATAAATCTATGTATTATTCGAGATTCAAAAAGAAAAAGTGCATGTCAAGGACCTTTTTTCTGTAAAATGATGTTTTATGGTGGTAATGTCTCAAAAAGTAACAAACTTGTTTGATTTTATTAAAGTCCCTTTTTCAAAATTAATGATAATCATTCAGAGCTATATTGTTGTTTTCTTTTATAAATGGAGTGTTATTAGAATAGAAAAGTGATTTTTTGCAATTTGTGTGGTCTTTTTTTTTCATTAACCTTAAATGATAAAATACAATGTCAACAATGGATTCTGCAGAAATAACTTCAAAAGTCCTGTTAAAGGATAAACATGAATGAAAAATAATTAAAACATGATAAAACTTGTGAAAAACTTACCGCTGAAGAATAAGAGAAAATAAAACAAAATATATGTCACGGATCTATTTACTGAGTGTCGCCGACAGCCTTTTACTTCCCTTTATTCTATCGGAAGGCTGCTTCTCCATTGTCTATATGTAGGGAGTTGTACGTGCTACCCGTATTTGGCTACACGCCAAATCACGTGCGTTCCATGCCTGTGACGTGTGACACTTTCATGTCACCAGCCGACTATGTCGGACGTGTTAATTACAACATTTTTCTAATGTTGTGAAATCTCATTCACGGGTAAGCACCTTCTCTACATATCTTTCATTGTCTTTGCTAGTATATATATTATACCATAAACATCGTAATAGCATTAATGTGTAATTAATCGCGATCGCGTATTTTAAACATATTCTCGCGTAGTTAGCACATTCTCACTTAAGCACTAGCGTTGCACGTATGACAGTGTGTGAACGTTTGATCATAATGATTTTATACACATGGTATACTAAATCATCTATTATATATATTTTCTGACTGATTGCTGTAGTGATGCTGTAGTTGAATATTTATGAAAAGTATTGGCAAAGGGAGATAACTCTTCACTGGAAAATTTACAGTTTTAGGTAATTTGATTTTTAATGTTTTTCACAACACAATGTTGATGAACAATGGACCAAAGCTATTAACTTCTGAGAACGAAAATCTGACAAATGGAGATGTCTTTAAGGACTAAGACCAGATTCCTACAACATTGAAGCTGTACCCGTAACTATTTCTCTCACTATAAGATATATATATAGTAAATACGTACGAACAAATCGGAGAAGACTTTTCATGTTTTAAAAGTTTTATTAGACCAGTTAGGGATAATTATGGATACTTTTTTATTGATACTATTTATCGAGACTGCGTCCTTGGCTGATGTTCCTACTGGGTGTAGATCCAGGTCAAGTAGCTGGTGATCCTGGTGAAGACGCTGGGAGTGGTACCGGTACAGTTGCCCGAGTACAGAGAGACGATGCCCTTCAGCAGACCTTGACACACCATGGGACTCCCGGAATCAGCCTGTAAGAGTAGGAAGACAGAACATTAGATGTTAGGGCACAACTCGAGAGTCTGCAATAGCGAATCGGGATAAAATGAAGTACCATTGGCACATGGAAATTCGTGTTGTCTGTCTTTCCTTTTAAAGATTCACATTCATATGCCTCACCAGTTACCATTGGGCTGCCAATACAACGCGTTACAATACAAATAAAGTTGCCATTAAAAATAAAGAAGTTGATCATCCATACAATTTATCATTGTCTTTTTGTTTAAAGAAGTAAGTCTAACACTTGGAGTAATTATTTTATCTTGGATTAGGGTAATATTAATTTCTATTTAAATTTCAATAAATGAGGTAAACTCTCATCATCGGTTAAAAAGTAAACTTAGAAACAGGGCACGACACAATCACCAAAATGGATGTTTTTGCGATTGAGTCCAGTAAAGAAGAGAATTTGGACAAAACAAGAGACAGGATTGTAAGTAACTTTGCACTGAAATTAGTATTTACATCAGTCTTTAATGAATATAAGTACGTGTAAATACCGGCAGTTCCAGGGCAATGACAATGATCTACGATCAACCCTGTCTTTTCCATGATACATGTACTTACTGTGCATGCTGATTTGCCCGATTCCAGAGTGCAGACATCGTTAGAGGTGACAGTGCCATTAGCAAAGTATGGTGTGCACGCATCCTCGCTAATGACAGTCATGTCGACCTTCTGTAGAACACGTGGGAAGTTGCCGTCCGCTGTGGAAATAAATAAATTGATTATACGCAACTCAAAACATACAAACTATAACTAGCGTCAAACATTTCATATGTACACATGTTTCCATATCGCTTTTGCTTAGCAACCAGCATCACGGAGCAGCTTCTTATAGGTTCCGTCTCTGACGCCATGAACAATTGAAGATGTCGCAAATAGAATCGTTAAACGTCCTTTTACCATGTCTTCAATGCGCAACATCACACACATAGAGTAGGTGACGCAATTATCATTCTCGAAAGAGCCTCATTTGATTTGAACGAAACCCGCGTTAACACATGTACAATGTACATTGAAGATGTCGCAAATAGAATCGTTAAACGTCCTTTTACCATGTCTTCAATGCGCAACATCACACACATAGAGTAGGTAACGCAATTATCATTCTCGAAAGAGCCTCATTTGATTTGAACGAAACCCGCGTTAACATATGTACAATGTAAATAACGAAACCCGCGTTAACATATGTACAATGTAAATAACTAAGGAACTGGGAATCAAAGGGACCTGAGGAGTTAAAAAAAAAACTGAGGATCTGAGAACCAAAGTGACCTGGGGAGTTAAAATAACTGAACTGGGAATCGAATTGTTGTACATGTAGGCCATCGGCCAATGGTACACAATTATTAGTCCACAGAATTACGATATTTTGTCGCATACAACACAAACATTGCAACACGTTTTATTACATCCATGTTATCACTGGATAGCAAGAGGTTGAACTTATCAATTGTGGGGTTTACAAAATACTTATGAGGTATAAACTGTTTTCTAATATGGCTATAAGCATTACATACAATTAGAAAATGATATTCATCTTCAATATTACCATTGTTAAAGATTTTACTAATTATTTGGCTCCTAGGAATATTATAATACCTACCCGTTTCAATGCTTAAACTATGAGAACTGCAAAGAAAACGAGCTAAAACTAAAACTTATCAAGATTTAGTGATAATAAATATAATTCAGTGGTAAAAACCGTCTTAAGCTGAGAATATGAAGACATTTTAGAACTATTCTGCAAAGCGGAGTGTATTCTGTTCATTCATTGCTTTTAATCTAAATTCAAATTCTGACAAAAAAATTAAGACGAAAATCAACACATTGAGCTTCCCAGATGTAGCCAAAGTCATAAGTATAAAGCAACGATATAATTTTAGATGCCCAGTTTATCTTATCAGGTGAAGCCCCCAAGTACAACATATTATAACCTTTCCTGGGAAACCGAGAGTTGGGCATATGGGAATCAAAGGGACCCGAGGAGTTAAAATAACTGAGGAACTGAGAATCAAAGTGACCTGAGGAGTTAAGATGACTGAGGATCTGAGAATCAGAGTGACCTGGGGAGTTAAAATAACCGAGGAACTGAGAATCAAAGTGACCTAAGGAGTTACACACAACTGAGGATCTGAGAATCAAAGGAGCCTGAGGATTATTTTTAAAAATTGAGGAACTTGGAATCAAAGGGCCCTTGGGAGATAAAAGACTGGGGAACATACATTTAGAGGTACCACAGAAGAAGTAGAAGTAGTTTAACACCAACTGTCTGGTGCTTAGTATAGGTGGAATTAGTTGTGTTTGAGTTGAGTTTCATGGATGAGGTGTTCACAAGAATGAAGATGGAAAAATACATTGGATATCAAGAAGGGGTGTGGATGATGAAATTAGAGCAATTCAATCGCGCTAACCTGTTGCGCCCCATCCAGTGATCGTGCATTGATCACCCACGAAGTCGGCACCGTCGGAAGCCAGTTGAATCGTGCCTATAGCTGCACTACCCACGTTCATCTGAGTCTCAATGTTGACCACAGCAAGATCGTTAGGGTGTTCAGGCAGGCTCTCGTTGTAACTAGGGTGCTAGGAACAATACATTTCTCTCTGTTATCTGATACGTCTGCACCTGTCTAGTCAATATAATGTTTTCCTGAAGTAGATCATACTTTGAAACAATTATCTCAAGAGTTCGTTTGATGGCATGTGTACATGCTTTTAGTAAATGCATATATATTAAAAAGATATTGTTAAACGCGTATTTTTGAAGTCTGCGGTACAACTGGGGAGAAAAAATATAATTATATTGCTTCAATAATGTGGTGATACTTTTTATCAAATTGCATCGTGTGAATTTCCTCTTCATATTCATGAACATATTATTCTTAAAGGGGCTGTAGCAAGTTTTGTGCAAAATATATTTCTTCAAATTTCCTATTTATAATGATAGTTTGTGTCATTGTAATTTACTTTAGAGATTAAACATCTTATTACACAAACCAATTATCCGCAGTAGTAATTAACGGCGTTGCGTATAAAGCAAAAATTGCATGGCGGCCAATTTATTGTGAAATTTTTTTTTTTCGAATGACAAAAACGATTCCCATGGGTTTACTGAGCCAAGACACTTAGCTTGATTTACGAGGAGAGATGGGTATCTTACTATTAGTGAAATTTATTTTGCAAATACATTTCATCGACTTGTTTGAGCGAAAAGAAAAGCGCTCCTGCCGCTTTAAATGTCTATGAAGCTGTATCGTATAAACAGTCCTTAAATATACAAATTACGAAACACGAAATTACGAGTAACAATCAAATGATTCATTGGATTCTTACATAGTTCTTTGTCTCTAACATATTTGTCAAGTTAAATATAACATTATTGACATTAAAGTTTGATTATCAACAAAGTGAACCATTGTTTTTTTAGCAATTTAATTAAAAGCGCATACTTAGTTCTTGACAACTTACGCATATTAAGATAAACTATAAGATGTTAGGAAATCAAAATGAGATAAGTTTCTTTGCTTTTTTGGAATGCTTAGTCTAAGAATCAAATGGAACAGAATGAGTAATACAGATATCATTACACTCGAAAGTGTGCCCTATGACTTTACGAAACTTGTACAAATGTATGTATAACCCTCGCTCTCGCTCCGGAAATACAAAAATTCCCACTCGTTTCGTAAAACTGATATGACACACTTCCTCGGGTAATAATCGCTATTTGAGTAAAGTATTTGATGATACTGACAATTCTATAGCTCGTGATGTTGCTGATCTGGACCGTCTGATTCTCAGGAAAGGGGAGACCCAGATCGGTGAAACCGAAGGCAACAGCATAGGCCTGATAGCTGCACAGAACATCAACAGAGGTCATAGCATCATTGCGTTAAGTACCGATGACTATTTATTTCATCTTGTGCACATTTGTTTTGAAACAGTCGCTCCCGCTCGGAATCTAGAAACAACTATAGTCTTGTAAACGCCATGATACATACTTGCTTGGATAACAATCTCTATACATCCGTTCCCTCTTATTCATTGGTCCAAAGATGAACTCTTAAAGCTTGTCACCTGAAAATTCGGCTATTTCATTTAATTAGATATTTCCTTACACAGACACACGCCCCTGTGGAGCACATACGATCTTAACAAAGTAAACTGCCAGTGTTGGGTAGGATCTGATTTGAATGCGACGATGCATTGAAACTACTACTGAAAACCCCATATATCAAACTTATGTACAATTAAGAAAGACAATGTGAACGAAGGGGTGTTCTTACTTGCTGGTGAGACAGTGTGCTGCTGTCAAAGCCTTGGTAGGTGAGTAGAGGGTGGCGCCGCACCAGAAGAGGTAGTTTAATCCACTCTTCAGCAGGAGTGCTCCCACGTACGGGAACTCGTTACGGGTGGCGTTAGTCCCTCCCGCGAGAAAGGGGAGAGCGTCCTCAAAGGGGACGCCCTGCAGAGGGGACCTTGGAACAAGGAAGGGTCCATCACTGCCCATAACTGTTGCTGTCAAGTGCAAAAAAGGACAAAGTCAGATTCGAAGCAAGAAAGTAGTAAGTAGAAAGTTAATGCAAATCCCTATTGTTCTATAACAATAATAGTAATGACGATACGTATACCGCGCTGGACTTCACGCCACGAAAGGCATGCTCAAAGCGGGAACAAATTATTTTCCTGGTGTACGGACCAACATATTTACTCACTGCGATTATGCAACCTACATTGTAGCTGTCAATTAAGGCACTACTGTCACATTATCTTCACTTCCATACCGGGTACCCACTTGTACTGCTGGGTGAGCAGAGGAATAAGCTAACTACGCCAAGCTAGGTTACATCATAAGTTTCACACGCCATGTCTTTGTGTGGGGCAGGGAATCAACTCTTCAAACTCTTTGATATTACCCAGCCATGACGCGGGTCACCCATTCGGCGAACTTTATTAAATGTTGCTTAACTTCACTGATAGTGATCTACTGAGTTATGCACAGGACTTCGTGTCATCACCATTGAATAACCAGTCTAGAGTCGGACGTAAAATCACTTTAAATGATGTGGACGTCAACGCAAAGAGATTTGGAGATCTGGCGTATAAGGAACCTCTTCAACCTATTAGAATAGATAATGAAGAACTTGGAAGAGTTGATCATTACAAATATCCCGGGGTCTTCAGATTCAAATCTTTCGTTTTCAAAAGATATGGATTACATTTACAAATAAAGGTCAACATCATTTTCAATTAATAAATCCTTAATGACAGTTTTTTACCAAACTTTTATACAAAGTGTATTGGCTTATTACGTTTTAAGTTGGTATTGAGGTTTGTCTGTTCGCAACAAAAATACACTTTTCAAAATTGTTAATACCATCAGCAAAATCAGTGAAGTACCATTCGTAAAAACATCCATTTATCTATGAGCGCCAGATTGTAAAGCAAGCTACTAGAATAAGAACCGATAGTTCCATTGTCTTGTCCCATCATTCCGAACTACTTCCTTCTGGACGCCGCTTTCGATTGCTTACCTCGTTAAAACAAACAGAGCCAAACAGTCCTTCATACATGTACAAACAAGTATTTCTGAAATTAATGAATATTGAAGTTGTAGACACAGGGGCTTGTATTGTTGACACACTTGCGATTAGAATGCATATTAAGTCGACGATCCAGCCCCTTTTAATATAAACAATACAGGGATGTAACGAGGTCAACACCCCATGTCCGTTTGAAATTATACTATACACTTAATTACTCATGGTAAGGTCATTATGTGAAATACAAGGACTCGAGACCTGACTCCCGAGGAGGTCTGACGTGACCGAGACCGCAGGTCGAGTTCAGGTCAGACCGCCGAGGGAGTCAGGTCCGAGAGTCCTTGTATTTCACATAATGGTCTCACCATGACTAATTAAGTGTTTTATTATACCGAATTTTTTTTTTCTTCTTCAGACTATAGTATGTACTTTCCTTATTTGTCAAATCGAACCCATCAGCTGACGCCATCTTGAAAGCGAACGTCAAAACAGTCACGTGAAAAATCACGTGACGAGTCAATATCTGTCACAAAACTGACCTCATAACTGGAATCGGAGGTCAATGTACAAACATATTTTTCAATCACGTAGTGTGAACTGGCCAATGATATTCTTACACATTTAATAGAGGTATAATAATTCAGAATGTTGTTATCATATTATCATTCAGTATTATATACCACGTCATAGCCAATACATTTGTCTTTGAAATAAGCCATCAAACTTAAAATCGATCAGGTAATAACAAAGGTATGATTTTTCAAAACTTAAAATATTAGCGTATTGCCGACCTAAGCCACTTACAAAGCCAACCAAATTCATTTTAAAAGATCGTCTGAACAAAATATTATAAAATTGCTTAAAAATATCCTCTCAGCTAATAGTGAACCAGTTACAAAGCCCAGTAATTGGGGCATCAGGTCAGATCAGGGCTCTATTCCATAACATAACAGCGAGCGCTTAATAATCGCTCAAGGAGCGCTACATTAAACCTCTCTTGAACGCGATTGCTCAATGTAGCGCAACGTAGCAAGGCGAGCAAACTTCGAGGAATTTGCACTGTATCGTTCAAGAGAGTGAGCGCTACTTGAGCGCTACATTTAAGCGCTCGCTGTTATTGAACGGAACCCTGATTGGCAATTTTCAGGTGCAAGGGAGATAACTCTTCCTCTGTCATATACCTTGCTAATTCTAAGAATTGAAAACACATTAACACAATTAACAAAGTTTATTTAAGAACAAAACATACTAATAAGCACGACCGTTTCCCCTTAGATTAGATTATAAAGCACCATAACACAAAATATATCTTCATCATACAACACAATACTATATTTCACAATTATAATACCATGATTTTATTATCAAACTTCTAGACAGTTATTTAAGTTTCTAAAATATAATGTGCATGACGAACACTGTTACTGGAAGTCTTCAATAAGACTACAAGGTTATGTGGCTACTAGGCCTATCTGAATCTGACAACTGAGGATGCCCAGAAACAATGGTAAAGAGCCCCCTTAAATTATATCAATTTCCATAACCTTAATTTGGCCTCTTCACTATCGTGTAAGGAATGAAGTATGTAGTACTACGGATATCTGCCTGACCACGAAACACTTGATTGTCAAAGGTTCAAATGTTCAAAGGTCGTGCTATTTCGTGCATTTTATCAACTAAATTAAATGGGTTTCCTGACGTCATGATCTTTGTCAGGCAAACGTTAAGCGTTATGTTGATGTAATTTCCTTTGATAAATTATTATTTAAAAGAGGTTTTGAAAAGTGTCCATGTATCAGATATCAGGACTATTTTGATATCCAGTCCTGGAATCGATAATAAACAGGACTCTTCACTTGTTTATTCAAGTATTTTTGGTCCCATGTTAACGGTAGATGAAATATTAACAATTTAGTTTAAACTAGCTGTAATGGTATACGTTCGTTTTCCGTTTTAACTAGATTGAAATATTAAAGGCGCTCTAGCACACGTACCATTTTCACTGAAATACGGTCCTCTCACAATAAAGTAAACAATTGTCACTAATAGCTAAATAATATTCATAAATCAATACAACGAATCATTGTAGAGGGGCTGTATCACGTTTTTCCTAATTTTTTTTCTTTTTCAAAATAGCCATTTATAAAAGTGCAAGTCATTTATGGTTACTTTAGAAGGTAAAACATCGCACCAAACAAACCAAGTATCTGTAGTGGTAAAAACGATGTCACGTTATAGGCCAAATACTGCATGGCGGCCATATCGATGTGAACACCTTAACCAAACCATGAACACTCTATTTAAACCTGCTTTTCCAAAGAGCGAAAGGTGTTTTATTAGGTCTTCAAGACAAAGTCTGGTAGACCTATTGTTTTTATCCGAATCGGTATTATTAGGTCTTCAAGACATAGTCTGGAAGACGTATTGTTATTATGCGAATCCTTATTATTATTATTATTTCCACGATTTTTGTTGGTCGTGCCCAGGACTAACGGCTGAACCGATTTTCATGAAACTTTCAGGGATTGTAGAATTCAATGAGATCTGGATCTGCATCGAACGGATTTTTGATTGCTGTCCTCATTAAAGGTCCAGTTCGATTCTAATTTTCGATTTTTAACATGGGAAAAAAAATTCAAAATGCAGCTAGAGACTTGAAACTTTTTTAAAAAGATGCACAATGACAATGTAAACAAAAAAGTAAATCATGGCGAATTCGTCAGTCACGTGGTTCAGCCGCCATTTTGATTTTTGTCACTTTTTTAAAGTGTCCGACCCCATGTACCTTTGACAATCTTCTCCTCTGAAGATACTTGCACCAAAAATCTGAAATTAATTTTTGTATATAGCTAAGGCATTGGTGATTACATGGTGTTGTTTTTCAGGATCGAACTCTTAATACTTTTCGCACAGTGACCTTTCAAAGTTGGGCGACTTGTTACATTGGACCTACTTCAAGGGGACATTACTCCAACTTCCCGATCTTACAATTGCATGAAATTTTCAGGGCTATTAGATCAATATATTGTCTTTAGGAATCAATAATAAAATCGCTCGCGAACAGTGCCCAGACCTAACGGCTTAACCGATTTTGATGAAACTTTCAGGGATTGTAGAATTCAATGAGATCTGGATCTGTATCGAACGGATTTTTGATTGCTGTCCTCATTAAAGGTCGAGCTCGATTCTAAATTTCGATTTTTAACATTGGAAAAATTCAAAATGAAGCTAGAGACTTGAAACTTTTTTTAAAAGATGCACAATGACAATGTAAACAAAAAAGTAAATCATGGCGAATTCGTCAGTCACGTGGTTCAGCCGCCATTTTGATTTTTGTCACTTTTTTAAAGTGTCCGACCCCATGTACCTTTGACAATCTTCTCCTCTGAAGATACTTGCACCAAAAATCTGAAATTAATTTTTGTATATAGCTAAGGCATTGGTGATTACATGGTGTTGTTTTTCAGGATCGAACTCTTAATACTTTTCGCACAGTGACCTTTCAAAGTTGGGCGACTTGTTACATTGGACCTACTTCAAGGGGACATTACTCCAACTTCCCGATCTTACAATTGCATGAAATTTTCAGGGCTATTAGATCAATATATTGTCTTTAGGAATCAATAATAAAATCGCTCGCGAACAGTCATTTCCGGTCACAAATAAGGCTGAAAAATTACAGGAAATCACGATTTTGAATTTTAACATGGGGAAAATTTAAAAAATTGAGATAGAGACTTGAAACTTTTTTTAAAAGATGGGCAATGACAATGCAAGCAAAAAAGTCAATCATGGCGAATTCGAAGGTCACGTGGTTTTGGCGCCATCTTAATTTTAAAATTAAATTTATGATTTTTTTAGGTTTTCTCAGTACATTATAAGATGTTACGAATGGAAGTTTTGACAGAACAGTGTTTGTGACATTCCTCGATCAAACATGGAGCTGAGGGTCAAGCAGAAGTCTTGAAGACCTAAGTATTGACGCGTCAATCCTAGTTATTATTATTTACGGAACTTTTTGTCCGGACATTCCTGAATTAACGGCTTAAACATTTTTTCATGAAACTTTCAGGGATTGTAGAATTCAATTAGATCTGGAAAAGTGTCGAAGCGAATTTTTATTTTTTGCCTCATTAAAGGTCCAGTTCGATTCTAAATTTCGATTTTTTAACATGGGAAACAAATTTAAAATGCAGCTAGAGACTTGAAACGTTTTTTCAAAGATGCATAATGACAATGTGAGCAAAAAAGTAAATCATGACGAATTTGTAGGTCACGTGTTTTAGCCGCCATTTTGATTTTTGTCACTTTTTAAAAGTGTCTGACCCCATGTACCTTTGACAATCTTCTTCTCTGAAGACACTTGCACCACGAATGTGACATTTATTTATGTATGTAGCTGAAGCATTGGTGAATACATGGTGTTGTTTTTCAGGATCGAACTCTTAATACTTTTCGCACAGTGACCTGTCAAAGTTGGGCGATTTGTTACAATGGACCTACTTCAAGGGGACATTACTCCAACTTCCTGATCTCACAATTGCATGAAACTTTCAGGGTTACTAGATCAATGTAGTGTCTTTAGGAATCAATAATAAAATCGCTCGCGAACAGTCATTTCCGGTCCGATTAAGGCTGAAAAATGACAGAAAATCACAATTTCGAATTTTAACATGGGGAAAATTTTCAAAATTGACATACAGACTTGCAACATTTTTTAGAAGATGGGCAATAACAATGCAAGCAAAAAAGTCAATCATGACAATTCGTAGGTCACGTGGTTTTCCCACCATTATGATTTAAAATGAAATTGATGATCTTTTGAGGTTTTCTTAGTACATTATGAGATGTTACACATTTAAATTTTGTTAGCAACATTATTGGTGACATTCTTCGATCAAACAAGGAGCTGAAGGTCAAGCAGAAGTCTTTAAGACCTAAGTATTGACGCGTCAATCCTAGTTGTTGATTATAATTAATTTTCAATCCATTTCACCAACTTATTGGCGCGAAAAACGTGCCTTTAAGGTGTTCACATTAGAATGGATATGCTAACGTGCTACGGCGCCTTTAACAAATGTTGTCCTGACTCATTATATTATTCAAATCAACATTTAGCTCATTGTTGATGTATTTGACGTTGACATTTGTATAGCCTTGTTTGAAATTGTTTTAAAAAAGTGTCCGTGTATCGGATATCAGGACGATAAAGAACAGGACATTTTATGAACGCTTGCTGGGGGCAACGAGGTCTAAGTGGGATGTAAGAAATAATCGATGACTACTTACATGTACATGTCACGGCGAGCAGAAACCCAATACATAGAGTAGCCTTCATCATGCTAACAGAGATGCTGATTGTGTATGTGGGTCTGACGTAGATAAACCTTCTTTTATAAGAAAAAAAAACCCATCCGTGTCGTTCTCACGATTGTAAAGAGGGCCACGTTTGGCATGACGTCCTTTACGCCACGTGTTCGATAACTATAAATTAATAAATGAATAAATGGAAAACGTGTGGCTTCACATCTTTCTTAAGGCAATATACCCCCATCCTTATATATAATAAGTCGTTGTTATCTTTGAAAAACAAAATTATCTTTTCAACACATGTAAATATTAACAATCTAGTATGTGATAAATAATTTTCACATAACGGCAATCCGATGTAATAAATTTAGTTTAAACAACACTTTACCTCTCAATTAACTGCATGGCGCAACTGAATGTGATGTAATTTTTTTATTTTCCTCTATTGCATTCTACATAATTTATGATGTACAACACAATAACATGGGTTTTGGAGACTGCGAGCTCGTCAATTGCAAAGTTGCTGTGACAGCAAATGTTTTTACCCGACTATCATCGTGCTACAAGTTTCTTTGGTCACTCATTGCTGATTTTGACGATAGTTATATATACTGGGAGAAAAAGTGATTGTACAATGTAGTTATTATGTGAGTATACAAAGCAAATTGTTTCATGTACTAATCGATAGTGTCTCGACTGCGGTCAGTGTCAGATTGTTCTTGCAACAACAACAAATTATCAGCAAAAGTGAACAGTAAGGCATAACATTGCTTCTCTAGAAAAGGTTCACACATTTATGTTTCACAAATCAATATCGAGTGTGACCACCCCGAGCATCAACATCTACTCCTCATGGACGATATCAGGTAAGTGAAAAAGACTTGTGGAATTTCATTTCAATGTCAATGTCAAGGTTTGATTTAGGTCTTCTTACGCGTCTCTCCATCTCATCCTATATATGCTCAATAGGGTCATGGGAGAGTTCAGATCTTCTGCTGCACAAATAAGTCGTTTACAACACGCGCAACACGCGCAACACGCGCAACATGCGACCTTGCATTGTCATTCTGGTGTTCCATCTGAACCCTATGTCTTTGAAGAAAGGGTAACGCATGAGACGGTTAAACGTCATGTCTGTACCGTTAGATCACCGTCAATGACGGGCAGATCTGTCCTGCGATTAGTGGCGATGCCTCCCTAAACCATAACGATTCCACCACCAAAACAACTGCGTTGCCAAGGTGTGGAGAAGACTCGTCTGAGAATAGAACATTATCCCAATTTCTGTACCTAGTTGCTGTCTACACCACAACAAACGTACACCTCGGTGATGTTGCAAAAGAACTGGACGGATTGCTGGACGTCGTGCCCTGATGTTCCAATCTCGCAGACGATTCCTGACAGTTTTTGCACTAAAAGCCTTAAGCCTGGAATGGTACGGGCAGTAAGTGCTGCGTTTTGAACTGACTTCTGAGATGTGTGAGCCTGATAGTTATGATTGCCTTCCTGCACGTGGGTGATCTCTGGTGCTGCCAATTTATTGGTACCGGTTCCACAGAGAAAACACCTCATTTCTTTGAACGCCAAAACGTCGCGCTACGGTACTCTGTAACATCCCAGTCTCTAGCATGTCAACGGTGCGTAAATCTTGAGATAGGCCTAAATATTGAAAGTCCGATATATATTATTTTAAAGAATCAACTTTCGAAATTACACTTGTGCAGTGCAACACAGAAGAGGCGTCCTTTCCTCTCCGGTTTATAGAAATTGTGAAAGAGTGTTGCTCAATTACCCTGATGGCAATGTATTGCACGAAACACACATTTCCGAACATTAAGATCGTGCGCTTAATTTGACTTGCATTATCGTTATGGACAGAATAACAATAATGGACAGACAATAATAAGAATGGACATGGGAAAAATAAGTTGCATGGTCAGATGACGTCATGGTTACAATAGCATGACGTCATACAACAATCGTTTGACGTCATGCAACAATCGTTTGACGTCACTCAAGTCAATATTGCTTTTGGTCGGACTCGGGCTGGAGTCAATATGCTTTTCTGTCGACGGTCACGTGATGGCCTCTCGACCAATCAGGTCGCTGGGAAAATATGCTCACATAATAATTCCAGATAGTGTGTTGACTTAATCGTTTTAAAAGAATTCAACATCACGTCACATGGTTATGACGTCAACAGATTACAACACTTATTGTTGTTATGGGCGAGTTTTCGATTATTTGAATGAAACGAAAGATTTCTGTTAAGGACAATTCTTTAACGAACTCGGTCAGAGATCTAACATTGGACAACAAGGCCCAAGTAATGCTACACTCTCAGCGCTTAGAGTATGTCATTAAATCGGGTGGTTTAAGGCGCTGTAGCACATTTTCGCATTTTCTATTTTCTTAAATTAGCTATTTATCATTACAGTTTATACAATATGTTGTTACGTTAGAGGTTAAAACATCTCATTAAACGAACCGATAAGCCGTTTCCATAGAAAACGGTTTTGCTTATTGAAAGAAAATGTTGCGACGTTTTAAGCGAAGGTACTCAGGAACTCTTCAGTGGGAGAGATAGATTTGTAGGTCTCAAGCGAATTTGTTCAGACAGCAAGATAATTTACCAGGATTATTGATTCAGGAGTATTATTTAGCCATTGGTAACACTTATTTACCTTTTCGTGAGACCACTTTATTTCAGTAAGATAAACGTGCGCCTTTTATACAGCATTGCACCACTGTAATGATATCATCAAGGGAATTGTTACCTTGTGTCAAAACAATCCTAGGCCTTAATTCAGTCTGGCAAGTTGGAAACGATTTTTTATAGGTCAAAGGTTAATTTGTGCTAGATTGAGATGCCCAAAAAGCCTTGGCAAACAGTAGTGTGACACATTAAGTTTCTCTCATAAATTCAGTATCCCATAAAGCACTGAAATTGACGTGGTAACCAATAGACTCACACAGCAAACATCTCCAATCAGGATGGGGTGGGGGGATACCTAATATAAATAACATTTAATCGCTAAATGCCTTCAAGTCAATGGCTTTCATAAAACTACATGATGGTCTTTTGGTTCGGAGATCCGTAATAATACGGATCTTTGAAATATATTGAGAAAAAGGTTTGCTGTTCTTGTCTTGATATTTGTTATTTATCCGTTTGATTTCCTTGCGAATACCGATGCAAATAACAGAGGTCAAGTGACGAAACTTATTTATTTATTAAAATGACGTCACAAGCATTGACATTCTGAACGCTGTAACAATTGATATGTGAACAATTAAAATATTACCACTGAGCTTTGGATAAGACAATAGTGTAACATGCATGTAAATGATGTGGTTCACAGTTTACACTTCATTTACCAAATCTCCACTGCTCAATACAAATGTCTTGTATAGAGGGGATTGGAGAACTAACAAACTAACTTTTAGTTTAGTTTTCCGTGCCCAATGGGAGCAGTCATTTTACATGCATACGGAAGGGAAGCAACTCTTCCCTAAGTGGGATAGACTCACCCACTTGATAACATGAAGGCGACAGGAAGCGAGTTCGAACTCGCCGTCCTAACGTAAAATATGTTTCACTTTAAAACCACTGTATTTTCAAACATATTATACAACTGAAAGTTTAGAACCTGAATTTAGAATAAATATTTTGTTAATTGAAAGCAATATTTAGGGGGTATTGCTTTGTGTCAATTAACCGTGAGAGTAACGCGCAGTTCATTTGCATTTATCAATGCGCGTCTTTGACGAACGTTCACCTTTGAAATTAATGTTATCAACCCGTTTTGTACAAAACGAATGAAGAATGACATTGTATGATAAATAAGTTATCATGTTCGTGTGTTTTGTGTTTTGGGATGGTAAATATCCTGCATATTAGTATATTTTAGTAGGTTAGATACTTAGGAATATTAAATGTGCCTTATCTTATACACTCGACCTACGATTCTCTGTTAAATATAACTGGATTGGATAAGGAGGTATTTACTGTTCGTGTATATAGACTTACTGCAGTAAATGTATTGGGAAAATGAATGACAAATGGATCAAATTTGTTTTCACGTTTTATTTTAATAAACAGCTGGTGACATTTGTCCAACTTTAACATTCTACAATCCTTCAGTTATGAGTACAAATTTAACGCTTATTTTGTTATCAGCTTGTCAGTTTCCTGAGTCATTCATTCAATGATATCAAAGTTGTCAAATGTATATTTATACATTTTAGCATGGATACATATATTACACATTCGTAACATGTTCTGGGAATTCGGTGTAAAAATATCTCCAGGCAACACTAAAATGATCTTCTTTTTATGAAAACCTAAACGATACATCGATCCTTCGATATAGCAATATACATACGATATTGTGATGAATCACCAGAACTATGGCACCGTGATTCATCAAATCGAAGTATGGCGCTACGATGCATCAATAGAACTATGATCTGTCAGTGTATCAACGTCAAGGCATCGTGAAGATGATGGTTGATATTTTGGGAACTTTATGGAATCTTACCATCCTTGTGACAATAGAAAGCTTTATTACATAATTTGGAGTGAGACACTCGGTTCTATCAGTGAAATAAACCCTCTATCAAGCTACAGTGGTGATAACCTTTATCACCACTCTACTGAGTGACGATAAACTTTATCACCACTCCCGTGACGTCATCGGGACAATGTTATGACGTCATATTGTCAGCTTGCGAAGGCTGTACGTTTGCCGTTGAAATCACTCCAACTCAACGTAAACCCAGAAATAATAATATAATAAATAGAATATCTGTTTTTCCTTTCTCGTCTCGTGAGGTAGAAAAGTTAATATATTTAACTCGTGGCTGCGCCACTCTTGAAATACCTACTTTCTTCCCCTCTCAATGAGATAAACATGGTATTTGTCAAGGAAAAACAGATATCCTCTCTCCATTTCTTTCATTGTTGTATAGTGGCGAGTCAGAAGTAGAACGGTTGTAACAATTCAACTCATTAAAAGTTTACCTAACTATCGTAACACTATCTACATGTACTGAACAGTGATAGACAGAAGCCATTGCTCATGAACTCTTCCGTGACCTTCGCCTTCATTATTTTAAACCAATCACAAACACGCATTAAAGGGGCAGTAGCACTTTTTTGCAAATTTTATTTTTTCAAATTGCCCGTTAATAATGATACTTTATGCCATTAATCTTTACTTTAGAGGGTAAAACATCGTATTACGCAAACCCATTATCCGTAGTGGTAATAACGGTGTTGCATATAAAGCAAACATTGCAAGGCGGACATTTTATTTCGAACACATTTTATTATTTCGAATGGCAAAAACGATTCCCATGGCTTTGCAGAACCATTTTCACTCATTCCTAACTTGTTTTTTTTCGAAGAGAGAAGGGTGTTTTACTATTTGTGACATTATTTTTCAAATACATTTCATTGACTTATTTCAGCGAAAAAACGTGCTGCTGCCCCTTTAATATCTAAACGGGCGATAGAATTCCCAGCTTCGTCGTTGTTAGGTCGAAGGGTTAAGGGCTGGATACATGATAATGAGAATTGTTCAGATCAGTACGAAGGTATTTACGAGCATTTGTTAAAATGACATATTATTAAACTTAGAATTTAACATATACTTTCCGGAAGCCCAAAAAATAAAGCCATTGGTTCTCTACTTACAAGTAAATTTAGAAACAAAAGTATGTAGGGTGTGAACCTTGGGACCCTTGTTAGGGTCTGAATGTCACCAAAGTCATAATGTGACTAATGTCTATACATTTTGGCCGAGGAACATGACTGTACACAAGTTTTAGGCAAAGAAAAACATCTGCATATTGTAGCCAGTGTGGTCATCATTAGAAATCAGAGTGTCACCTAAACTACGGTGTATATTTAATTTGTTTTAGTATTTTCTGTTTGTGGATTTGTTGTAAAGTTTAATTTTTCCTGTGAAAATGACTCTGAAGAAGAAGTCGAACGAAATGGGTAAGGGACTCACAGCTCATTACCATCATAAAGAGGCCATTGTGTGGCTTTGAATTCATACACTCTCACAATTCATGATTTTGATTCCAGTTGTGTCTTCCTCCCTTCGTTAATTTACCCGTTTATTACCATCGCTAACATGTTATAATAACAAAAAAGTATTCATCGTTTGATCATATCTTTCACAAGGTGAAGAAAAACTGCGATTGTCATTTTATTATTTTTCTGGTTGCTTGTCGAGTGTGTCCTTACCACGAATGCATATTTTACACACTCGGTGTAAAAAAAACCTCTACAGGCAACACTAAAATTCTCTTCTTTTTGTGAAAACCTACGCGATGTATCGATACTTCGATATAAACTCACGTGCAAGAGAAACGTCCCCACATTTTGAAAACAGTATAAAGTGAAATATTGATGTCGGAGAAAGTAGATTTTTAATGTATTTGGTAGCCACATGTTTTGCAAAGAAGTAATCACAATTTCATACATCAGAGTATTCAATTTTTATTTTTACATCTGCTCAAATAGACATGGGGTGCTAAAATCGTTTTTTAAAGATGTTTTTGGCCCACAATATTTAGTATTTAGGTTTAAAACATTGAAAAAATAGAAATTTAATTAATCAAAGATATCCTCGACATAAATAACCTTCTTTGATTTAAATTTGTTGACGCGTCATTACTGTAGGACGTCAATGTAAAACAAGCCAAAACTGGCTTTTTGAGGCTTCTATCTCGTCTAGTTAAGGATATTCCAAAACGACCATTTCTTAAAACTTGTGTTTCTCAGAGTTATGAATAGATAATGTTTTGAGTATTCATATTTAGTATTATTATATGAATGGATTATTTCCGTCTTTCTGATTGGTCTACTTGGTCACATGACAGCACTGACGCCAAGCGATGTCAACCTGTGTGACGCGCGAGAGGTTGATATAACAATCCGGACACCTCCGGTGGCTAAAAATAGCTTTGGGAGATCCCGGTCTTGAACTCCGTACTTCGCGTAATACTTTGCAGAATAGCAAGTTAAGACATTGTTCATATAATAAAACAATTATAGACTTCAGACTCGGTTGATCCAATGATTTATCGACCTTGGACACGTGATATTCACCTCGGCTTCGCCTCAGTGAATATCACGTGTCCAAGGTCGATAAATCATTGGATCAACCTCACTTGAAGTCAATAATTGTTTATTGTTGGGTTCTGAAGACATGATGTAACGCTGTTTCAGTCGCATTTATCGCCCGTCGATTGAACTATCTTGTCTTTTGTATGGGGACGTTTCTTTTGCACGTGAGTTAAGCAATACACATACGATATTGTGATATATCATAAGTAGTATTATACTGTGATGAATCGTTAGAACTATGGTAACGTGATGCATCGAATCGAAGTATGGCGCTGCAATCAATATAACTTATCTGCAAGGTATCAACAGAACTACAACCTGAATGTATCTGCAGTAAAGTTATTGTTCCTTTTATATGGGGAGTCACTTGCGGGATTCGAACCCGTACCTCAGGGTCAGGTACCAATCGCCAGCCCTGACTATCTTAACAGATTACCCATTCAGCCACCGAAACCTCAACAGGCTCCAACAATTCCATGACGTTTATCATCAATACATGTGTGGTAGATATAAAGTGGCACAGGTCCATAAGACTGAATTCATTAGCAATACATTGCCATTTAAAAATTGAACAGTTAGGTAGATAGATAGATAGATAGATAGATGCATCTACCACAGTACGAACAAAACAATAGGATGCAGGCTAGATCAGCATCTCCTTCATTGCTGATAAGAAAATGTTTTACTGTGACAGGTGTATCTTGGTAAGAAGGACATTGGCTAAAGCACCCGAGAAATTAAAGCATAAAATAACAAATGAAGAAAGATTCAAATGCAGCATTTTCAAGGAATTTCTTTTATTGTTAATGGACTCATTTACAATAGAACCCTATCAATTACACGGTGCTAGGTAGCTGCATTTTACTGTGTTTGAATCCAGGGATAGTAATACGATATTCTGGAGAAGACGCTTGGAATGCCAGCAGTGCAGTTTGTGTCGCCGAAGGAGGCCAGTCCCTTCAGAAGTCCTGAACACACGAGGGCTCCGCCGCTGTCACCCTGTGGACACGAGAGATACATACTACTAGATCTACAACTACTGTTGTTATTAGGTTTTCAAAACGTATCCCCGAAGACGTATTGTTATTTTCGTGATTCTTTCTATTGTTATCCTCTGTAATAAATTATATTCATGTGATTCTCAGAAAACGCCAGAACCGATTGGTAAGAACTGTTCAGGGATGATACATTGTGACCTAAACTCGTTTTATGTCGAGCCACATGTTTCATTATCTCCTCTAGAAGGACAAACATCAAACTTCAATATCGAACTATATAAACGAATCAAGCTATTTTCACAAAAACTTCACCGAAATGTGGGCAATAACATTCTACACCGATAAGTAAGGTTAATTCAAACTTGGAAATAATGGTCAAAACAATATCCTGAAGACCCAAGTACTGACGCGTCAATCACAATTTTTCATCATTATTACTTCTGCTGTCACAATTACTACTACTACTACTACTACAATTACTACTACCTAACTTTCACCTAAATTACGAATTAAATTTTAAGCGGAAAATCTGTCATGATTGCCTAAAGCCTATTAATAGAGAATTATGTCACCTAAATGTTGCTATTTACAGTGTTTTCGATTATTGGTTTTTCACCTTTTGAATGAGTAACCCACCCTTTTCTATGTTTAGTGCATAACAATAATTCAAAATCGACTATGACTAACAAATAACCTTTATGTAAAATTTGAATCGGTAACGTGCAGTTGAATCATTCTGTGCCGTCAAATCCAATGTAACATGGGTACGGATGTATATACATGACCAGACTCTTGGGTGCGTTTTGAATGAATGTACGTATACTATATATGGTACAGGTTACGATTGCCAGTAACTAATTAATTGAGGTTCAACTCACACCACAGACGGACTTGCCGCTTTCCTGAGCGCAGACATTGCCGATATTGATAGCTCCTCCAACTGCAGAGATCTGGGTATCGCAGCTATCTCTGGGAATAACTGTCATGTCAGCTTTCTGCAAGACAGTCGAATGAACTGCACCCGCTGAAATGAAGAACTCATCACTTTGGACAAGCTACCCTAAAGTTTGTCAATGTTATTTTCCAGACATTGTTTTTCAGTCAAATGACGCCCCTATACGTGTAGTACGTGTTATTACTGACATTATCTAAATAAGTCGTACGTAAGAGAAACAACTCCAAACAGTTGATTCCGAGCTAAGAATAAACTCGACCCTTCGGGTCTCTTTCATTCTAGGCCCGGGATCAAGTGTTTCGAGTTGTTTCTCCATTACATAATACTTATCACTTATACTACACCGCCACCCGTTTGTGACATACACGAATACGACCGAAAACCATATCTTATAACCACTACTTCAACCTCAGCCACCACAAGTATAGTATCTTTTTGACCTTCATCACAACTTTTGCCATCACAGCCCCCGATCACAACGCCAGCAAGATAAATAACCCAAATCATTCCTCCCAAACAAAGATCCACCCACACAGCTACATCAACATCTACATCAACATCAACATCAACATCAACAACCACAACACTTACAACCCAATGGCGGACCCAGAGAGGATTCGAACCTCCCCCGCATTTGCATGCACATTGATAGACCCCAAAGGTGGACACCCCTGAACTCTTCTTTATTCTTTCTCTATAACACAACCACATCAACGATATTACATGTGCCTACCCCCGCTCCCTGCGTCCTCTATTATCTTACTAATTAGTACACATGACCAATTTTCCTACCAAGAACAATAGGAAGGTGGCAGGTGGTGGCAAACTAGGAAGTCGCCCCATTACACAAACACACATTCACGCTGCTATCACACCTCCATGTATATGTACATTTTTTATTTCTATCGAGAACTATTAAACTACTACATGACAGTTACTTACCGGAAAGAGCTCCCCAACCAAGAACAGTACACAGTTGTCCAACAAAGTCTTCTTCTCCATCAGCCAGCTCAATGGTGCCCACCTGAGAGCCACTAATATCTATAGGACTCACCAGTCTAATCACCGCAATATCATTAGGGTAACCATTGCTGATACTGTTGTCGAAACTTGGATGCTGGAAAAGCAATTAAAGTAATCAGCGTAGAAACTTTAAAGAAGAAAAAAGGAAAAACTATTTTTCGGCTCTTTTAATCTCTCGACGGACTCGTGCCGAATAGTGCCAACATTATATAATATAACATAATTTAACATAACGTAACATAATATAACGTATTATCATATACCTATCAATAATATGGACCATTTTGCACATACGGTACTGGTTACGGACTTCCGCCCGTATTGCCCACCAGGGCCGCAAATCCATATCAGCCATATCATATACATGCACAGTAGTTATAAGATCTAATAAATATTATCAAGTTAAAGTTTTCTTTGAGTCTGTTGTAAATAAGTTTCCAAAATTACGTTTGAGTAATTGAGGCGCGCCATACGCAGTGAATTGTCCGGTTTTCGATCAGAAATCGATACCTATACCTTTATATCGTCCGTATACTTAGTCGACCAAGATCAAAATAAAAATTTTCGGCAATAGTCAGTACTTCTCGGTAACACAATGTATAACGTTTAGCATATGTGACCCCAAACAACACAATGGATGTACCTTTAAAATTAAAACCTGCTACCAGGTACAATGTACCTGCTACAAAATAAACAAGAGTGCTCTGAGAGCGCAAGAACCCCAGGGTTCCTTTTTCTCCAAATAAGCGGTTTAAATGTAAGGGTGATTTAAGAAAGATTAGATCTTATATCGATCTGCATTTTACGTGAAACGATCTTGATCAGCTTGAAAATTATGACATTGTCCGAATGACATATTAAAAATAAATAAGCTTGTCAAATAACCATGCAAGGCCTTTCACCAATCAATACAAAAGTATGGCCATGGTTAAGTTTCTCAATAAATGGATCCTACATCAAGGTCACAAGGTCAACAGTTGTAACCTCAGTTAGTGACATCGGAAACATAACATTTCCAAATCCTGATGAATTAATAGTAACTATAAGTCTGAAATTGGAATGCCGAGCGCTCTAAGTTAGGGCAATAACTCTGAATATATTAATCCGATCGGTCCCAAAAACGGATATGTGTACCACCGATGTATATCCAAAGCATGTGCAAAGTTTCAGAAAGGTTGATTTTAGAACACAAGTACAGTGTTCGGGACGGACGGACGGACGGTCGGACAGACGGACTGCACCACAATAACCCCCTTGGGTTTCAACCGGGGATTAAAAACCATTAACGAGGTTATTCCAAGTAATGTAACCAATAAACCAATAGACGAAATCCGTCACAGAGTTAGAAAACATAATTACCATTACTCCTACTCAAATTACACTCACTTGCTTGATGTTTACAAGCCAATCTGTTTCTCTCTCGTTGTGTTGGAGAAATAACATTACTTGCAATCCAACTCCTACAAATGTACTTAATACCTTTGATTCTCAGTCAGTAAGATGACTTTGTTGCCTTTTAACCTTCAAAGTCTAGACCTTGTCGCATGTGAAGCAGGAGTGAACATACACACGTTAACATCCAGATGATGAACCCGGGACCTACTTTAAGAGTCAGATACTCTACCTATTGGCTTAAGTGACATCCCCACTGCACCAAGCTAGTTAACATGCTTTTGACCTCTCCGTAACACACCGCCACAGAGTTTCGTCCTCAAATCAATAATTCAGGAGATATGATGAAGGACTTACATGCCTATAAATAAGATTAAACATGAAAAGGACTGAAATTTCAGTGACATTATCCCTGTTCTACGTTTGATACAAATGAAGCAGAAGTGGAAAATTTAAAATTTCAACATCCAAAGGGATTAAAACACGGGACCGGGTAAGAGTCCGACGCTCTACCAGTTGAGCGAAAGGGATATCCCAACAACCGAAGCAATTCGATACACTTCCATCCCACCCGTACATGCATTGAATCAACTTCTCAACGCAAGGCATAACTCCTGTTAGTCTTCATTACTGGTTGCTTAAAGCAGCCAGTAATTGAGACTGGCAAGAGTTATCCTTGCATTTGGAAGTTGGCATTGAATTGGATGACTTAAAACTTTATTCATCTCATAAGTTTCTTTAGTTAAAATGTTTTCATAACAAAACTCGAGAAATTTGACAATTTTGTCTGATCAATTATCCCAAAGAGTCTGTGTATAGATTATTGGTACTATTGTACACTGCTAGTGACTGGTGACGACCTGATGACTGAACATACAAGTACGTACAATAGTGAACGATGTAACATCACGAGACTGCAGGGTGCTGTTGTTTGGGTCGGCGAAGTCGGTAAGGCCAAATGCAACGACATAGTTGTTGGCGCTGGAGAAAAGACACAATCAACATTTATTTAATATCTATCTCATTTTGACTTTTTAAAACATCTTTCGTGCTGATAAAATAATATATATGTGCTATATGTGTCATTTTCATCTTGTACATTTTATCCATTGTATTCCTTCGCCTGTTTATATAAATATATGCCATCCTCGTGAAAATTAAATTTTTCATGGATTGTTGTAATAGGTATAGGTAATAGGTATTTGTATAAGCAATCATGATTGTGTACCGATCCGATCCTTTTGATTGAATAAAATACGTTTAAAACAAAACATATATCTATCATGATATTTTGTATTAACATAACATGCTTTATTTATAAACAACAATTTGGAAGATTTTTTTTTATCGCATTTGACGGAACTTAAACATTTAAGAATTCAGTCATATTATTCTATTTCAAATGCTCGAAGATATTGATATATTGTTACTCACGCGGCGGTAAGAGCGTGGGCAGCAGTTAGGACCTTGTCAGCGGTATAGAGCACTCCAGTAGCAACGTGGTAGATGTCGCCGCCACTGCGAAGGAAGATGCTCCCGATGAAGGGGTAGTCGGCAGTAGTCGCATCTACACCTCCAACGATATGGTGGGCAACACGCGCAGACGCGCTGGCTGAAAAATATTATATTATATGGATAAACCATGATACCGAGGACATGTTAAAATTGTGGACCCTGATAGGAAGGAAAAAGCCGAGTATGCGAAGCATCCGAAAGTTTTCCTTGTCTACAACCTTACCATATCTATATTGTCAACCGATTTTAAGTCTAAAAGACGCTTTGTTATCGCGTAATATAGACGACCCCTGATTAATAAAGAGTCGTTCGTAAAATCCTCCTGCAACTCCTGTGACAGCGACGCTATGTACATGTAAGTTGCCTGCATACTTACATGTGCCTCGTTGGCGCAGTAGGCTAAAGTGTTAGCTCACGAACCACATGTTTTAGTGGATATACAGGTTCGACACCAACTTAATACGAATGAATTTTAAATGTCAGAGCTGTAGAGATAATGTCACAAATAATACACTATGGCAATATTCTCACCATAGTTGACGAGGATGAACAGAAGGATTAATCAGGTTTGCGGATCGATAACGTCATTAGTAGTATATAGGGTGGATTTTCATGGTAGATTTGGGTAAGGGTTAAGGGATAAGGATTATTAAATAAATATTAAATATTAAATACATCATAATTCATTAAAATATAATTATAATAAATATATATAAATATATATAATTATATTTATAAATATTATTTCATTATTAATATATTATTGATAATATTTAAAACTAATGGAAATGAAGTAAACATTATAAAAGGAACTTAATCAGTATTTATATGTGATCACAATGTAATAACGTGAATGAAATGTGTGAGCTAAACTAGTGATAAAAATAATTCATGCATACGGAATATAACATGTAATCGAGAAGAAGTGCATTTAAACATATACAAGTAAATCATAGGAAAGTCAAATGCAGTTAACCTCAACCTGAAACATTCCACAAGGTAGCAGTAACAAACTAACATTGTCATGACATGGCTTTGCACTTGACCCCTCCCTGACCCGAAAGTGACCATTGACAAAGAAGGTTTGCTTCAGGCAACACTCCATTGGGAAAAGTCACGCACTGCAGCCCTCTGACTTGTAGGTGTGTCTTATAAACATTACAAAAAGAGATACCTCACTATGCGAATTGTAATACTGTATACCTAATGATACCTATTATTTTCGTATATGAATATGAATTAGTAAATACGCACCTATAAAAAGGCGCGAACAGCATTGTCCACTTGACTATTCATCTTTCTGGTGTAACAGAATGATATTTGTGTGTGTTGAAAAACAAGATTTAATGTGTTTACAATATAAAACTGAACCAAACTCCTCCTTGAATTAGTGACGTATAAGATATACATATAATTATGAAGTGTACTGTCTTAAACTGTTGTTTACATAACTTGTAGCCAGTGAGTGAATACAAAATTACTCCCGCTGTATTTATTTAAAGGTTATAAATAAGTTGTATATTGAAGTGATGCTGACTTTGATAAGAAGTATAACTGTAAATGTGTAAGTGTACAGAGTTATAATGGACTTGTCAAGAAGTCTATGTTTTTTAATGCCTGTTTACTTTTAAATATGAACAGGTAATCGTGTGCTGTCAAGATGTCTTTCACTGTAAGGTAGTCCTTAATCAAGGATCCAGACGATTTGGTCTCCACTAGCTAGGGCCTCGTGATGCAGATACAAGCATTATCCCGAAGCGATTGTTGCCGGTAGATGTTTGATAAATCTTCATGGCTATGCATTATGATATATATCTTGTTATAATATTTTTATATTTAATTGTCTTTTCTTGGATTCTAACACATGAAAGTGTCAAACAAAAGAAAACAAAACAAGGCAGCAGTTTCAGAAATTTATTCATTCTCAATATCTGCTTGTCAAATGGGATACAAAACCAAGTCAACAGAGTCATATGTCAAGTCACCATTTAGAGTTTTAGGTATTTGTCTTTTTCAATTTTCTTCGCCCAGGAGGTCCAAGTTTTATTACACCTTTGACAAACAGGGAAATAATCTTTTTCTTGTCATTCTTTCTCTTGAGTGGACGTGGTGTTTTCACGATGTGAAGCAAGTTAGGTAGACTCATCCTGTCTCAGTGAGGACTGGGAGTCAACTGATGCTGGGTTGGCTCACAACAGATGTTTTTAAATCAGTCCTGATCACTCTGTTCGTCATCGGCAGTACTCTTATCAGGAGCCATGTCTGATTCCATGTCACTTTCCAATTCAGGTCGATCTAGACGAGTTGAAATGTCCTTCATTTTAGGATTAATGAAGCGCCTTATCTTTCCCTTTATCACAGTTCGATCTGAGGCTGGGTCAATGTCATCCAGACTCATTAGGATTGGTGTAAAGAAAGGCGCATCTTTAAAATAGTGAGTAAACTCGAGTACGCTGTTGAGACTTTCCAACAATTTAGCATCCCACAGCTGTTTCATTTTTCTCTCAATCCATTCGTCTGTTCTGCCACGCTGCTTGTACTTTTTCCTGGTGAGTTTCATATCATTTTGATAAAGGTCATAAACCCGCCTCCAGATACGTTGTAAACCAACATTTTGCCATTCCTCGGCTGTCATGTCATTGATGGGTTTCCAGTGACGAGAGAGTGCTCCTGAATCTTTGCTACCAGCGCCTTTCTGAACAGCCTGCTGTATCTCTTCATCCTCACTGTCGGTCTCATAGATGACCCGTTTACGCTTCTTGGTTTTCAAGCCATTGTCATTGGCTGGACACCACGATTTGATGTGTTTTTGGAGATCATGCATATTGTCTATCAACACACCACAATCAGCACAAGCTGTAGCCATGGTGAAAGGACCAGACTCCTCACTGGAACAGGATGCTGTTTCAATGTTTTCGTCAGGAGACGTGTTTCCAGCTACAATGTCCTGAGTCGACTGATGGCCTGAGGCGACAGAGACGTCTTTTATCTCTGCCTTTGGTAGATGTAGAGGTCCACCCTGCTGACTATAGGTTGTAGTAGTAGAGGACAAGATGTTGGGATGGAGTCTGTTCTTCTCGCTTGTACCAGGTTTAAGGTCCACGGTTAAGTTTCCATAAGGTGTTTCAATGGCTTTTTCGTATAGGGTCATGAACTTAGTGACATCATCAGGGAATATTCTCCTAGCAAATATCTTAACTTGCTGTCTGTCCACGGGTGAATTGAAAAGGGTCACGTAATGTGAATTAAGAGCAATGTCACGAGATTCCTTGCCTCTGGGGAACAGGTTTTGCAGGAGTAAAAAGATCAGTACATTTTTGTGGTGCGAAGTTTGAGTAAACAGACGAGAGATTCGCTTGTCATTCTTGGCTTCAGCCAGGAAGTCGTCCAGGATCAACACGTTTTGTTGGTGGGCATCAAAGTAATGTTCATCCTCGAGATTGTAAGGGAGTCCTTTCACAAACTGCACATAGGGTAAGACTTGAAGAATACGATCGTACAGAGGTTGCCATACATTATAACACCAGGTGATATGGTCGGGCTGGGGCTTGATCAGTCCCTGTCGTAGTACGTTGAACATGAATGTTGTCTTGCCCGAGCCACTCGGACCGACCAACACGCCGTTGGAGGCGATCCCAAATCGGAAGTGTCGTTCTAGAGAAGGTGTGTGCAGATGCGGTAGTGATGAAGTCACCAGAGATGTCGTGAACTCCTCTGAGGGTGGCGGCGGCGTAGTGAACTGCACTGAGGGTGGCAGCGGCGGCGGCGGCGGCGTAGTGAACTGCACTGAGGGTGGCGGCGGCGGCAGCGTAGTGAACTGCACTGAGGGTGGCAGCGGCGGCGGCGGCGGCGGCGGCGGCGGCGGCGGCGTAGTGAACTGCACTGAGGGTATCAACGGCGGCGGCGGCGGCGGCGTAGCTGTGTTCGAGTGTATATTCCTCCTATGTCGATACATAACATCTTTTCTTGAAAAGGACTTCCCACAATCCGCACAGATGACCTGCTCCATTCTGATCTAATGCAAAGATGTGATGAGAGGGAGTGTAGATTTCCTTTTATACTTTTCCAGTCTCTGTCTCTTCAAGGCAGCTAGAGCCCTGTTGACAACGCCCTGGGTGGTTGTGATTTGCCGAATTTTCACTGCAGGTGGTGAGGTCTTTTGCTTGCAAAGTGTCCTTTTAGATGTTATTCGCTGCGTCTTGACTTGTTTCTTTGCTGAAGTTTTTGATTTCCTGGACTTTATTACTTTATCTTGGGTACTGAAAATGTCTTTAGGTTTATTCACCGAAGGTCTCTTCATGGTTATGTGTCTTCTCTCTCCAACGTCCAGAGGGAAAATGAATGCTGAGCCCTTTCACTTAACGGTTTTATAGCAAAATGTATTACCATGCATATTGGACAGTGAAAAGATAATTTCTACTGACGGTTTTCTTAGTAATATACTACTATGCAAAGAAATCTCTGGAAGGAGGAGTATGATTGCTATTACATCCTCCTCCAATATCTTCTGTTTCGCCTTGGATAGTCTTGGTACGCTTCGGAGAGGTCTTGGACCTATGCACTCCCGTGGCTTCCTCAGTCTTGTTGGGTACAGCGATTATGCATGAATAAGGTCGACTTTGGTTTCCTCTGGATTCCTCACGTCGACGTTCAAAAAAGTCTATAAACTTTTGTGTATCAGGAATGTATAATCTTCTTTGCATGATGTTCACCGGAGTATTCCTCTGACTGATCTGTCCTTGTTTTCTCTCGCAAATGAAGACAGAATGCCTTATGTCTTATTTATATACATCTACCGGCAACAATCGCTTCGGGATAATGCTTGTATCTGCATCACGAGGCCCTAACTAGTGGAGACCAAATCGTCTGGATCCTTGATTAAGGACTACCTTACAGTGAAAGACATCTTGACAGCACACGATTACCTGTTCATATTTAAAAGTAAACAGGCATTAAAAACATAGACTTCTTGACAAGTCCATTATAACTCTGTACACTTACAGATTTACAGTTATACTTCTTATCAAAGTCAGCATCACTTCAATATACAACTTATTTATAACCTTTAAATAAATACAGCGGGAGTAATTTTGTATTCACTCACTGGCTACAAGTTATGTAAACAACAGTTAAAGACAGTACACTTCATAATTATATGTATATCTTATACGTCACTAATTCAAGGAGGAGTTTGGTTCAGTTTTATATTGTAAACACATTAAATCTTGTTTTTCAACACACACAAATATCATTCTGTTACACCAGAAAGATGAATAGTCAAGTGGACAATGCTGTTCGCGCCTTTTTATAGGTGCGTATTTACTAATTCATATTCATATACGAAAATAATAGGTATCATTAGGTATACAGTATTATAATTCGCATAGTGAGGTATCTCTTTTTGTAATGTTTATAAGACACACCTACAAGTCAGAGGGCTGCAGTGCGTGACTTTTCCCAATGGAGTGTTGCCTGAAGCAAACCTTCTTTGTCAATGGTCACTTTCGGGTCAGGGAGGGGTCAAGTGCAAAGCCATGTCATGACAATGTTAGTTTGTTACTGCTACCTTGTGGAATGTTTCAGGTTGAGGTTAACTGCATTTGACTTTCCTATGATTTACTTGTATATATTTAAATGTACTTCTTCTCGATTACATGTTATATTCTGTATGCATGAATTATTTTTATCACTAGTTTAGCTCACACATTTCATTCACGTTATTACATTGTGATCACATATAAATACTGATTAAGTTCCTTTTATAATGTTTACTTCATTTCCATTAGTTTTAAATATTATCAATAATATATTAATAATGAAATAATATTTATAAATATAATTATATATATTTATATATATTTATTATAATTATATTTTAATGAATTATGATGTATTTAATATTTAATATTTATTTAATAATCCTTATCCCTTTACCCTTACCCAAATCTACCATGAAAATCCACCCTATATACTACTGTCATTATCATTATCAAATCGCGAGTAGCGAAGCTGTTGTGACATTTGGTGTTGGTGATAGGTGCCCGATCTGAGGGTGTGGGTTTGAACTCCAGATGGTCTTGCCCAGAAAAGGAATATTTTTTTCTATTGCAGATTGTATTAGTTCATATATAAACTGTTCATATATCAACACTCAACGTAATCGCAAAAAAATAAAAAAAATTACCAAATCGTGTTAAATTTCGCACTGCACCTCTCCCAGTGGTGAAGAAGAGATGTGCCAAGTTTGAAAAAGGATGAGATAAATAATTTTTCTGTAATCGATCGAACATTCTAGCTCCGACTATGATTAAGTTAAAAATATAAAAGAATTCGCCAAAAAATTAATTTTTTTTAAATTCGGTTTAAATTAGCACTGTACCTTTCCTAGTGGTAAATAAGAAATGTGCCAACTTTGAAAAGGATGAGATGAATAGTATGTCTGTAATCGATCGGACAAACAATGTCTTCGGACGGAATCGTTGGTATTACTAACTACCGGGCAAAAGAAAGGACTCACCTCAGTTGATTTTATCATATGTATGATTTTCAATTGCAAATATCTCAAGTTTTCGATGTCATAATCCAAAACTGATAAGTACAGGTGTTGAGTTAGCAGTCAAATAATACTTCTACATGTTTTTTTAATTTTTAAAAAAAAATTAAATTTTAAGCTAATTTTGTTTTTAAATTATTTTTGATGATACACAATTGTTCACCGACATATAAGATGTATCCTATGTGAAAATAAATAAATGTGCCTGATTCTGCACACATTTACAACATTTTAAACAGGGTAGGGGTCATGTTGGTGTAAATTTAATTCTTAACCCTGTCTTCATTACAAAAAGATATTTGAACTAAAAATTAACCACAGTCACCAACAAAGTCATCCAAACTACTGCAGATAAGTATTATTGTATCGTGCCATAGTCAAATACATCTGATTTCTTTTAAATATTGAATTAATAGAAACAAACTTAGGTAAGTCCTTTCTTTTGCCCGGTAGTTTTATATACCCCCGACCCCGGGTATAATAAACAGTAAGATAAACCTTTGGGATTTGAAACCAGACGGAATCGTTGGTATTACTCGATACGATGGAGTGCGTTGTAAATGGCTTAGGAACATGGATATATGCGCAATATAAATATTTTATCATAAATGCAGTTAGATTCCCCACCTATATATTAGGTTTGGAGACAAGACCTTCTAAAGGCCCATAACATGTTCATTATATATAAAATGCTTTGCAGTGTAAACAATATGACAAGATTTGCTTTCTTAAATGACAAACATTACATTGTATGTGAAACGCATTCAAAAGTTCTTCAGTTGCAGTTTTTACAGGTATTATTGTTCTCAAAAATCTTTTATCTATTATGTCTCAATACCAAATGGCCAAATTCCTTTCATGTTAGTCCTTCAATATTGGCTTTGAAACAAGTGTGTAAATTGACATTATATTTTGATGATGACTTTTACTTTATCGATGTCAAGTGTTCAGATGGATTGGTTTAATATACTTTGAAAATAGAAAGTGAAATAAAACGTCGGGAGAAACAAGAGTCATCAGAATCCGGAAGCAGACCTATCTCTGAACAAAGTTCAAATCCAACAAGTTTCGATGGAAATGAAAAAAAAGAACTTTCAGAAATCTAACAATATCAAAAGGCACCACCTCAGTTAGTGGGTAATACACATGCAAAGTTTAAGGAAGATATGATGAAGAGTTTTAGAGTTGTGCTCCGGAAACGAACCTGTCTCTGAACAAAGTCCAAATTCAAAACGTTTCTATGGAAACGCAAACAAATAAATTGTTTAGAAATCTGAAAATATCAAAAGGCACCACTTCAGTTAGTGGTTAATACACATGCAAAGTTTAAGGAACATATGCTGAAGAGTTTTGGAGCTGTGCTCCGGAAACGAAGAGATTATGGACGGACGGACTAGACAGACGGACAGTGCGACGACTATATCCCACGTTATAACATGTACATTCCGGTGGGATAAAAATTACATAGTATGTCAAACGTATTCCAAAGTTCTTCAGTTACAGATTCTTTAGAGGTATTATTGTTCTCAAGAATATGTTTATCTATCATGTCTGTAGAAAGTTCAAAACCAAATGGCCAAATTCATTTCATGTTAGTTCTTCAATATTGGCTTTGAAACAAGTGTGCAGGGTAACATTGTATTTTGATGATGACTCCAAATTTTACTACATCAATGTCATGTGTTCAGGTGGATTCATTGGTTAAAGATACTTTCACAATCAATAGTAAAATAAAACGTTGGGATTTGAAACCATTGGAATACACAGAAAAAAGTTTTCTAAGCTAAATACAAATGATATGACACACTTTTCCGTGATATAGAATAAGATTAGAGCAATAATAATGTTGAACTACTTACCTAAAGCCCCGAGGAAGAGCAAAGTTGTAAAAACGTTCATCGTGACTTCAGGTTGATGATTTGTCGGTTTGGCGAATAGGGTGGCCTTTTAAAACATTTTGAGAAACATAAGGTTTACTCACATGGTAATAAACTTGCCACGTTGTGGCTAGACTGTATTATATCACATATATTTGATGCACATCGTGTAAATGAAGTTGCCGATTCGAACTCGTGATGGTTTTGTGTATCAGAAGTAGGACATGCTAGCCACTGCGCTATCACGGAAATAAACTAAGTTTGAGGAGACTTAGCTAATCTATGAATAAGAGATCTAAAAACATAACAGACGGCGCTCCTGCCATTCACAAAAAAAATTTGCAAAAATTGTTTAATGCAAAATTCGAACAACGCCGTAGCACAAAACCTTTTTCTGTACATTATATGACGTCATTGATTGGCATTAACACCCTGTCTAAGGACTCAAGAAACTCCAGTGTTCACATATACAGTTTAATATGTCCAGATAAAATTGTTCACCTGATTATAGAAATCTGCTACTTCACATCTCAACCTTACTATTTCACCTCGCACCGTTGCTATTTTCGATCACAGCTTCGTCACAGAGAACGGAGACATGAATAGCAGCGATCAGCCATCATAATTTTGCCATTGAATGTACGTATCACAGGACACTTCCCATATAATGTCTCCATACGTATTCATTATTGTCGGTGTCTTACTTTTAATTTTACGAAAACAGCAGATTAGTGTTAATTAAGTGAAGTGCGGATTTTATTCACAAGTGCTTTAAAACTAACACAAGTGACAAATTCACATGCTAAACATAAGTGAAGCATCTGTTTTATCACAGCCACGTTGTTTGACGGATACCATATACAACACTGTCAGTTCACTACTTCACCCTTCGTATAAACACTTGAGAGTACCTGAGGGAAGTTGTCAATTACTTTAGTAACTTATACAGTATCAGCTGGTACAATGTGGCAAATTGCTGAACCTAGAGACGAGATGTGTTTGACATATTTTATTACAGTTTGAATTTCCCCAGGGATCACTGGCAAATATTAAGGTGACTCCTCACCGATATGCAGTACTGAAATATGGGTTTTCAGGGCTGAGAATCGTTAGTGGAAGATTCCCTTGCCTGCATATTTTATACCACATGAATATGTTGTCATCATGTCAAGTATATTAAATTGCTTAAGCAAAACACAAGTTCGATATCGTTTTAACCGTAAATACAATCTTCCAAGTTAAACACCTTTAGAGAACCCCAAACTTTTATCTACCATTTCGATAGATAATTAAATAGTATATATGTACTATTATGCATAATATACGTGTTTATAGTTGTAGAAACTGACCAAATCCGAGTGTGTACGTGCCGTTTAAAATAGCAAACATTCTAAAGCACAACACGATCCAGAAAAACACACTGTCCCAGACTATACGATTATTCAAATGTCGTCGTGGAGAACGAGTGCTCTATCTCTATTTTTTTTAAAAATGGGATAACGTACCTAAATTGTTTTATTTTCCATATTTGGCACATTGTTACCCTAAAAATCCTGTAAAATATCAATAATTGTTAAATATTTAAAAGCCTAGACAGTAAGTTGCAAACTGTTCTATCTCCAAATCGACAACACGATTGGACCACGTGACATGGAGAACAATTTGACACTGACTGTTACTTGATAATAACATAAAATGACAAGGGTAAATAGTGAATAACTAAAATATTACGTATCATTTACTGTGCCACTTATTAAGAATTAAAATAGATTTAAATTACATTATAGATCACAATCAAGTGAAATGTATTAAGCGTATTTGTTTTAATAGAACAATATGGCACTGAATATTTCCTGATGTATAAAGCATACACAAGTGTTTGTCACTATAATAGCAATATCCCCCGCAGACAGCATTGAATCAAATAAGATACATAATTATAAGATAAATAGTGCGTTCGTTAAATTTTCGGGATTCATTAAATGTTTTATTCAACATCCGCAAATCTAACTTGGCCCTATGAAGACAGGCGGCAAACTTGGACAGATTTTAGTTACATGACACTTTTTCAGAGTCTACGGGTACACACAAGCTGGAAAATTACAACAACACTTCAAATTTGAGTAGGGCACGAGTATTAATTTAGAGAAACAGAAACAAACATCCCTCGCCAGATCCAATTAATCGGAACAAGGGCAATACTTTTGCTTGTCATTTTCGAACTCCATTAAGGTATTTATGTACTCAAGCCACACACCAAATTTGGTTGTCCTATCTTAAATAGTTTCATAGAAAAGCTGTCCCCTCTACTGCGGACGGAAGGAGCTCAAACCTATATCCCCATTCCGCTTCGTGGCGGAGGATAATAAATCTTGAGTCGGGCCGAATCTATTCAAGATGATATATTAGTTCGCAGTGAGTCGCAATTGGTAATTCGCGCGTATTCAGTCAATCAACATGGGGGAAATCAATCAATCAAAATCGAAGATACATTGAAGGCATGCTACAATTACTAGTTTTTACCATTTGGTCACAACGTTCCCCATTGTTGAATTTAAATAAGGTCAAGTTCACCAAACTGGAAAAGTGTCTCCGTACTGCTTCACTACAGGCTGTTCCCAAATTGGAATATAGTAATGATACAAAGCATTACCAAGACTTTTGTAAATTAGTTATTGGCACGTGGTCACCGAATCAAGGCCACTAAAGGCGACTGCTGTCCGCATAATTCCTCAATGACAGATGTCACCAAATTGTTGGTTCGAAGGGTCACTTTATATTGCGTTAAAAATATGGTGACCTTGAACATAAGGTCATGTTTGTGACTGGTCTCTTGTATGCCAACAGCCTGGGGATATTTAACATTGCAAAACACTTTATTATCAGCCTGTCGAATTTTGAAGGCTTGGACTCGAAGATTTGCTATTCTGCAGTCATTAGAAACTCTTGAATGTACAGTCAATTCACCCACAAATGAACTCAAGTACCTTTTAAGGACTTTATCGCTTACATGATTTGGTGAGTATATTCAAGAGAACTTTAATGAGTGTGATCTTCGTATTGTGTGTTGACTCCTCAAACGCCCAACACTACATCTGCACTGGGGGAATGCCATAGCAAAATGCCGTGGCATTCAGGAATGCCATAGCAGAATGCCATGGCATTCTGTTATTGCATTTTTTTCCAAATAGGGTTGCATGAAAAATAATTACTAATTATTTATCTTTAAGCTGATTTTGATATTAAAATGCAATTTGAGGAAACAAAATTTTGTTCGAAAGTGATGATATTTGGGCGGTCAACTTAAGACTCCCCGTTCAAATCCTAACTTGTACCGACCGGCATTAATTCTAAAACCTTTTTGGGACCCCCTGTGACTCAGAAAAACAACACTTATAAGTGCTTTTGGGAGACTAAACAAAGATCGCTGACAGAAGCGCAGAGTATCCTATCCATTGTTTGCAAAATAAGAAAAGGTTATATTATATTAATATGTTTCATGGAATCATGTGCCTAGTGGCAACCCAGGATAAGGTGATGACTGACCTAACTGTTACAGAATTATCATTGTGGTCAGACAGATGTGTGTAACACAAAACAGGAACCCTTCAATGACTTTGGGCCATATGAATCTACAAAGACAGTCTGATTAATCGACCATGATCCCAGGAATTAAATTTGCAAAATAGTTCATATCGGGAATCGGGATACAAACTGGTTCTATAGATTCCTCACCAAACTGTTCCGTACCAGTTTAGCGTAGACAAAACCCAGTCAAATAGCTGTTCAATCACATCATAGTTATTAAACGGTCGCCTTTTGATAGCATTCGGAACAGACGAGTTCTCTGCCCCTAGCTTCTCGCACCGAAAGCTTTCGGTGGAGGTCTTGTGATTGGTTAACTGAATTGCGTCAGAACATGCAAGCATACGGGCTGTTGTCAGACGGTTTTGCGAGGGAAAACCCGAACGATATGAATTCGTATCCTGATAAATGTACTCTTGCAACTTTTATTCCTCGGAAATCTGTATTTTAACCAGACTGCTAAACAGAAATCAGAATTTAACCAATATAACACATACGTTATGGGACCCAGGACACAGTAGTATCCAAGATAACATCCATCCTGAAACGTGCTCCGTCAAAGAAAGAAGTTCAGTCCGTGAAAGCTTTGGCGAAGGTGTGAATTAAATGAAGTTGTCTAAGATATTCTGCGGACTAGGTTAACAAAACTGGTTCCTATCATGAAAATCACAGCTTAATATTAAGGTCATCCACAGCTAATAAACCCTACCTTTCAAACTCTATCACCGTCTGAAGTAGTGAAATAATAGGTTTGTATTTTCTGTAACAAAACAAAGAAATAATGGAGATTTTACAACTGCTTCAATCATTCAAAAATGTACGTTCCAATTTAACGCATGTCATGAGTATTTCACATATACTCAAAAAGGATTTTATCAAAAATGTACAGATTACATTTTAATATATCCAAAGCTACAGTATAACTTCTTTCTTTCACACGATTTCATAAAATATATTTATGGATACCGAACATAATCGCAATTATACATGACGTGTAACATTTTGAGTTAAATTTTCACCATTTGCATGGGCCACATGACTGTAAACATTCATTAAAAACTCTAACAATCACTCTCACCCATGGTTTATAAAAGCCGCAACCGGGACTCTAAAAGCCGTCACCTGTGATTTTAACTTCTGACATTGAATGTCCTCTCAAACTAGAACACGTGAATTTAAAAATATGAATTCTTTTGAAAGAAAAGACCTATTTTTTATATTCTCATATTTCATCTGAAATGTTTCTTTTAGAAATGTGTTTTATTGTCGTTGTATATATCGACTTACTATGTCATTGTTATCTTTCCAAAGAGCTCACAACTCATGATAAGTTTTTAAAAATCTCCATTCATTCACCAAGACATTAACACATATTTCACAATATTTGAACTCGTATTTCTCGTGTGATCACAATATCTGTACACACCCCCTGTAAATATCTGTAATGAGTTTTTCACAATCAAACTAGTCTGAGGGTACCAAGGAATATTTGCACCACCATCTAAGGGTACCCAAATGAAAGATAATTCAATTTCCTATCCAATGAGGTATCTTACATGCTGTTTGAGGTGGCAGTGTTTGCTTTTTTTATTAGCAGTGCCCGATATAAAGTATGTTGCATTTGGCGTTTACACTGAGATATTTTGCGTATTTTGTTGGTTATGAATATGAGGGTTTAAAAAACCCTAATAACCCGTAGCAAATATTCCTTGGTACCCTCAGACTAGTTTGATTGTGAAAAACTCATTACAGAGCTAATATGTATACTACCTAGTGACGTTATTTGGCATTTTACGGTATCAGGTCCCCTATCAAACATCATGTAAGATACCTCATTGGATAGGAAATTGAATTATCTTTCATTTGGGTACCCTTAGATGGTGGTGCAAATATTCCTTGGTACCCATTTAAATATTTACTCCCCCTTTTGGCTTGATTTCACTAACCCCATCGCCATTATTTCGTAATTTATTATTTATAATTTATTATTATCAAACAGCATAACTCATTGGATAGGAAATTGAATTTTCTTTAAAATGAGTATACTTATGTTGTCATGGATTGTTCCATAGTGCTTTGTCAGACCATTGTTTTGAATAAGTAACTGGACAAATCGAATGTCCAATGTCCAATAACGAATAAGTAACCAACTTCACACTGCCTCAAATGTTACGAAACTTGATATGTACAATCACTTTGATGTGTATATTTGCCTTTTGTATGTTTCATACCCTCATTTACATAATTTATGCAAATTTTCTCTGTTTTTCGACTCCACCATTCACATTTTTTCCACTCATAACTCAGTCACTAATTGTTCAAATGTTTTGTAACTTGATACATATAATCACTATAATATGAACATCTGCTTTTTGTATGTTTAATACTCTCATTTGCATATTTTATGCACATTTTCTCCGTTTTTCGACTCCACCATTCACACTTTTTGTTTCACTCATAACTCAGACAATAATTATTCAAATAATTGATAAATATAATCACTGTAGTATACATCTCTCATTTGTATGTCTTATACCCACATTTCCATAATTTATGCAATTTCTCGACTTTTACTTCTAAAGCACTCTTACTCTTACTATGAAGACATAAATTGATATACCCTGCTTTCATAATACCTATGTGGTCTGTTCATACAAAAGATTGATGTCCTTTTGCTATTGTGAATTTTATCCGACTTTTAGACGAAAACATATACCGGTTTATTTATTACATTTGAAATTTTATGAACATTATTTTGTTAATATTTTCGAATAGAAAAATGATGTTTCTATAGTATTAAAAAAAGATTTTCGTTTTAAAAGTAAAAAAAAGAGTAGAAATGAATGGTTAAAGTTGATTGTTCCCACATTGGAACATTGGGAGGAAGATCACTAAAGTTGTCAAAATGGATAAATTTGACTAAAACAGATAAAAACATGACAAAATATCGGTCTAATGATTTATTTTAAGGTTATTTGGGTTAGTAGGGGTTGCTTCTTGGTTCCTTGCTGGCTTCCGCATTTTTCCACCTTGTGGTTACACTGGCTACATGACTTTAGTTTCTGGAACTTCGATGCAACAATTTCTGCCAATATTATATGCCGACCCTAAAGGAAATATAATTTTGTTGGAGATTTCATTGTATTGAAGCTAATTGATTAAATGTCACATTCCGTTATTGTTCTTTTTTATGTAAAGTGCAAAATACTTACAGTTGACATGACATGTACATGTACTGGTTGTCATAGCGTCCAGTGTCTTTGCTAAGGAATAGTTCTCACACACTATTCTTATCTCCTCTGGGTAGATCACACATGATTAATACAAGTGTAATTTGTTATTATGAAATATATACCAAGAAACCTGTACAGGTTGTTGTAGACATCTTTTCGTTCTGGTTCTGTGTGAATCAGGGAATGATAAGCAAGACACAACATATATAAACTGAGGTGCAAAAGAAACCTAACATCCCATTGTTTCACTCATACAGTAAACATAACAAAACAAATTGATATGATAGAAGCGGGATATTATTTAATGTCCAATGTTGACTGACTCGACAAACAATCATACTCGTTTTTTTCAAACATGCAGAGTTAGCGTCACTGAAAGGACCAAGGGGTATAAAATCATTTTTACACCAACATGACCCCTACCATGTTTATTATGTTGTAAATGTGTGCAGAATGATGTACACTTAACAGATGTCTTATATGTCGATGAACAGTTGTGTTTTATCCAAATTAATTTTGGAAGAATTTATTGCTTTTAGAAATAGTTTGCCAGATGTTTGCATGTATATGTCCAAATATAATAAATATTACGAGTAAAATATTTGATTAGAATATTCAAAACATTTACTTACCCATTTCTGTGAAAGTCTGAGCGCAAAGTGTCCAATTCGATAAAGTGTCTGTCGATAACTTTGAACGAATAATAAAGATGCAAATAAGGTGTTTTCTTTTGATTTAGACATTGTACAATTTATCCTTTTGACCATTTAGAAATGTAAGGCAGAGTTTACATTATGCACATTAACCCTCAGATATAAACATATTAATCAACTCAAATGTTGGTCACAACATCATCGGAAGGTACCAATCAAGGCATCTTACTACCATGTGCCTGGGACTCACTCATCTAGAACACCTATCCCCTGCTGGAAGTAAATCTGAGGAGCACCCCAAGACAATTCGAGGAATAACCACCCAACCATCCATTCACATTTTATCCGAGAGGCCTCTACAAATGAACATGTTTCAGCATAATCACCTTCCAACCATATTCAAATCCGCCGACCTCAACAATTGACTTCTCCTTCTACACTCATCTACCATGGCTTCTGCATTACACATCCCATCAACGCTAATTCTTGTTTCTACAATTTCAATAAATTCAATTGGTATTACTCATTTTACCAATTTGTGTATCTTATATCCAGTCACTTCTTCAATAAAGCCTACATGCCATTTTATATTTAGCAATCATGATTGGTAAACATTGAAGAATGGATGTGCAATATTATCGTATGCAGTTTTAATCTCTCTAATTTAGTTTCCACATCATTATTTTCATTGGTATAAAAAAGTATAACATTGTACTCTTTCTTACATCACATCTGATGAAGGAGTAAGCATTAACGCCAACATGTTGTGTATTTTCACACTGAATAAGTTGTTATCCAGAAAAGTTACTGTTCGTTCGTACATAATTGTACATTTCCTGTACGTTTCAGTCATTTTACACAATATAAAGATAACATTTCGACAACATATACATCATCAGTGAGACTCGTATATACATTTCTAGTTGTGAATAGTTATGTTTGCATACATTTTGACCAAATAAAAGTTAATTTTTCAAATATTATTCGATTTAATATATTTTTACGATAACTGTCCCAATGTTCCCACATGGGAACATACCAATATCTCCAAAACTATGAGTCCTATCAGTATAACATTTTGGATTTGCTTTGTCTACATCATCATGAGGCTCTATTGTGAAAATGAAACGATTCTAACAATGGTATCCAGTAGTGGGATAATTAACGTTAACCTCTTGACTCAATACAGACACGTGAAAGTTAGTAAATTAATGCAAACCATGGATTAACATCTCTACTCAAATTATTGCCCAAAAGAGAGAACAATGCAGGAATATCCAAACAATATAGAGTATTGAATTTGATTTAAATTCACGATCACTTTTTCTTTTGAGTTTGAACTTTTTAAATGAAAAATCTTTTGCCAAACGCTGATTTCATCACGTCCTTAAAAATATCTTAAAACGTACCCATCGGACTTCAAATAACACAACTCAACCAAATAATTCAGATTAGTTACACATAATTGTGAAATCCAATTAAATATTCCCTGAATAAAGTGTTCCCTCAAACGAGTTTCTTTGGCGGAAATTATTTTGTGTTATTGATTGTAGTATCTTTATCATGCAGAGATAATTTTATTACATCCTCAGAGGAGGGGCAATCATCCTCTGTACAGTGATGTGTCGTAACTGAAGAGAATACTTAACAACGTTACACGCTAAATTTGTAAGAGCATCCCTCTTTAATTAAATATCAATGAAATTCCATTTGAATGAAGATGTGTCAGCAATTCAATATCTCAAATTGCACATTTGATAAAAATAATCAATAGTTCTCATTTTGGATTGTTACCTCTCTGATTGATAAGAAATGAGTACAATTTATCGATATAAAACATTAATTCAACATGCGCGTATTTGTTTGACAAAAATAGTGAAAAATAAAGACACAGTAGGAACATACTTTTATTTGCAAAATTACTATAAATATGCAATTTTCGACATGTTATTGGCATAAGTGCAACCTCTTGTTCGTTTGCTATATGACAGTCAATACTGTTAATTGAAGAGTGGCTTGGTCATTTCAAAGATTTCTAAACTCCTGTAGACAACCCCCAGAACTAAATAATGACCAAGAACTAAAGAGTTGAACTATTAATGTGATAACATTAAACTTTTAACATGAGGAACTCTGTCATCATGTCAGTGAAACACATAATAGTATTTTTGAATCAACAATCAATCAAATAGTCTCTTAAACCTTTCATAACTTGGATTTTGCCCCTGAATTATCATATCTCATGAGATGAAGCAACTCATAAAAAGTCTGTCTGTTGGTGTCATAAACTTTAACATGGATTTGATGTCTGCAGCTTTCTCCTTTGACAGTTGATGTTTGGTTGAACAAGGTTTCACCTTTGGCCAATTTGGAGACGACATTGATGAGATCACTATCCTCCTCAAAAGATTACGATATCTGACATTGAACAGATATTTAGTCTCATAAACCATGTTTTTTTGCTTTAGAGAAGAAATTGCTTTGCAGTTTAGAAATCTTCCTGCCTCCAGATACTGCTGCCTAAAGATAAATATGTTGCGTTTAAAGCTCTTAATTACCCAAGATGACTGAAGGCATCAGCGATGTTGAGTTGCTTTTCCAGGTGGCTGTGAATACTATCCACTTCTTGAATTTGATGCTGGTATAACCAGGTTTGCAAACTGTTGCTGGATTGAGAGACGACTTTCGATTCTGTGGTACACGTGAATCATACCATGTTGTCACGTCTTCTGGGGAACGGCTGAAATAACTTCTCAAACATAACATGAAGGGCAACTTGATATTTCATTTTATTACTCGCCCCGGTAAGATACTCCAGTGTAATATTTATACTCGTGTAATACCGCCGCAAGTATGACGTCACAATAGTTTGCGGTTATGACGTCACAATGGGAGTAACGTCGTCGCAATGGCATCGGGATTGCGGGAATCATACTTTCAGAGCCATGTCGGCTATTTTGCTAGATCATTGGTGGGTGAGTAATAAACAGAATACTAAACCTCCTTCTATTTAATACCATTTTTATTAAACTCATTTTATACAAAATCATTAACTCGTTTGATAAAAATGGTATTAAATAGAAGGTCGTTTAGTATCCTCTATGGCTTCTTTTCCTGCAACTGTACCATGCCACATTGCACAGTAAGCCGTCGGATCTATTGTACACTGTGCTGTAAGGTTGTACACAGAGAGCTTTCTGCGATAAAAGAAGCTTGTCATGTTTGGTCAGGGATAAGTCTCTATCTGTATCACTTTCAGATTTTGTTGCTATTTTAGAACTAATGTGGGGTTCATGATCTACTTTCCCTTTGCTCCGTCGTATTTATCTGACTATGAACTGGTTGTTATAATAATAATAATGAGGATACTTATATGGCGCTAAATCCACAACACTAATTAAGGGCCATGTTCAAAGAGCTACACACATTATTACCCTGGTATAAGGACCAACGTTCCTTTTTCATTCTCAACTCCTCTTGGAGTATGCAACCTGAGCTACCAATTAAGGCGCTCGAAGGTTATCTGTCACATTGCATTCACTTCCAAACCAGGTACTTAATTGTACTGCTGAGTGAACAGAGGCACATTTCGAATAAAGTCCCTTGCCTAAGGTGACACCACGAGCCTCTCAACTCATGTCTCAGTGTGGGGCAGGGAATCACCCTTCAAACTCTAGCATTGAGGCGGGTAACCCACCCATCCAACGAGTCACGCCCGTTGTTGCTGAACTTCACTGAGCTATGCACAGGACCACGTGCCACCACGTGCAACAATCGATGTTATCTCTACTACAGGCGCCTGTGTGTGTCTAGTATGACATATAAGCGAGAGGCATTCCAGATAGGGAATGTGATTTACAAATCGATTATAGCTTAACTTATTTTGGATATCTAGAAGAACTAGTAATAATTTTCCAAAAGTCAGTCATTTCGCACACTTTTAATACTGTTGATTAATCAAAAAGAGCAATTCCATTTATTCATTTATTCAGTCGCTTATTTTGTGAATTTAGCCTGAGACTACTTGCGAATCAGAATATGATTAAGAATTTGAATTGATGTTTCAAGTATCAGATACTATAAAGTTAACTTGCTTTTATTTCACATCTTAATAATATAAAATTAGTTTAACAGTTTCATGTCAGTAATATGTTAACTGTTGAAAATATGTTTCCAAAAGTAATTCTGGTCCTTGGAAGTCATTTATAACATTCCACCTGATGAATAATTGAGTATATACTACGAAACGTCGTGTATTTTCACATTAAAGAAGTCGGCATCCAGAAACCTTCCTGTTCTTAAAAGTTATGTCGCTAGAATATTTATTGTGATAGATTAATGAACTCTACTACAGATACATTTCAAGGATAAGGGGTATATTCTACAATAACTACAAGATCATATATGGTAGAATTGGAGTTTACGTAGTTTGTTTACTTCGTTCAATACGCAAAAGTTCACGTACAACGATAATGAATACAGGAATCCATGAAATGCATTTTCGATTGTAATAATTTCTTTACTAACATTCTATTCCATTTGATTCGCGTAAAATGAGTCAAGAAACGACCCACTTCGGCAAGCCACAGTGACGTCACGAACGATCATTTTATGATGTCACAGATGATGAAATACACGATGAAACAATGGCTGTTAGGCAAACGTGATATCTGCACATATGCTGATATCAATAATATTAACTCGGTTATTTTCAACCATTTGGGTAATAAACAGTTTCATGCAAAACGTCTTGCTTTGCAGCTTCATACCGGTGACAGGTGTCTATATACGTGACCAACTGCCTGGTATACCGTTAATGGTTTGTCAGTCAGTGGGAAGTTCCAGGTGGCTGAACTGTTAAGAAGTTGTGAGACACGGCTTGTGTATTTATACTACTTGGGATGCCAAATTACCATTTGGTAGGCTGCTACACCCTTAGTTTATGGTCCCAAGACTCGTAACCAATGTCATTATGAATAAAATGTCCCCATTTATGTCCATCATACTATTATATGTGTTTATCATTGATTGTTAGCTTAATTAATCGTTGTTATGGTTCTGTCTTTATCTAGTGTATCATTACTGTAGGCGCTTGGATAAACCTCTGATCTTCACAGGACAAAAAGGGGTGTAATCCATCTTCCTCATCCGAATTGGCCGGAGCCGGGATAATCCGGCAGGATCCGGGGAGATCCGGCAGGTGGAATCCATCCCTTTTTGTCCTGTGCTTCTTTTTCTTCTTGTAAAAGCGAAAACCTTAGAACAAGCAATTGGGAGAAAGCACCCGGGGTTTAATTCATCACTCAAATCCACCATGATGATTCTGTACTTGCGTTTATAATGTAACAAGGGATGCCACCCCGTGATATATTGACGAGCTAAGTGGAATGCATGTACCGACCGCCATCAAGGCTAGTATTGTGTTGCGTTTTAAAAGCAAGTGTCTAAATATAATGTGGCCGATTCGCAGAAGGGTTTCACATCCGTAAGAACCGCTATACCGACCAACATTGAATTAACCACTAACTGAACATTTAACCTGCAAGCTGGACCTCCCGCTGTAGAGAAAGACAAAGGAGATATTGAACAGTCGAGAAGAGTTTGTCACTGACTTCATCAACGCTATAAATCTCAGCAAGACCATACATAATGTATGTAATAAAACTGCAATCATTCAATGAGAGCTCCCTGAGTAATGTGTTTAGCTCCTCGTGTTGCTACACAGAGAAAATCAATACTGAATGATCTCCACTCTGTGTGAAGTCGTCACTTTCTCTTGGAGGATGGTATGCCTGTTGTCTGAAAATGCTTTTCTACACAGATCGGTATGTTCTGTCAGACGAATATAACTTCGGGACAAGAGTCACCGGTTCTACATAATTTGTAAAACACATCTTTGAAAGTATATTTTTGAAGTACAACTTCAGTGGGTGCATAGTTTCAGGGAGATTTGATGAAGGGTTTTAAAGTTTTACTCAACAAATGAATCTATTTCTGAACAAAGTCCAAATGCAATTTGCAATAATTTGAGGTTGTATTGTACATGTATTTATAATGTAAATGTGCGCCATATATGACAAACTATGTTATGGGTTATACAAACAGACTAATAATATATTAGTTTCTCGTCGTTTTATTGAAGAACTAGTTTGTATAGTGTTTGACCACTGGAGATGTTCGGTGTAACACGCGCATGAATACAAATCAGCTGATCAATGTCACTTACTTCAGTCTCAAAAAAAGAATCGTTTGTCGTTCGTAAATGTGTATATATTTGAATGTAATGGGTAATATATAGAATAACCAACTCGGTACGAGTGATTATGGAAAATATGCACTCGTTGAAATGATGTTCAGTCGCTCGTCAAGGCTCGCGACTGTGAACATCATTTCAACTCGTGCATATTTCCCGCAATCACTCGTACCGAGTTGGTTATTCTCTAATTACACAAACCAATTATCAGTAGTGGCAAAAACGGTGTTGCGTATAAAGCAAAACTTACATGGCGGCCATTTTAATGTGAACACATTTTATTATTTCCAATTACAAAAACTATTCCCATGGCTTTACCGAACCATGTACATTCATTTATAACTTATTTTCCGAAGAGAGAAGGGTGTTTTACTATTAGTGACATTATTTTTCAAATACATTTCATCGTGCTTCTGCCCCTTTAAGGGCGTGTTTTCAGAAGAAAAAATAACAGATAATGTTTCTTGGATGTAAAATGTGTTTAATTGGTTTCTGACTTTTAACTGTTAACACTCGTGGATTGAAATATTTTGTATGTTGTTTGCATCGGTTATTTTGTCCGGTAGATTATTTATAAAATCAGGAAGCGAGAAGTGACAAAGTGATTAAGACGAAGTTAATCATTGATTACCAGCGTTGACTACAACTGAGAAAATGATTGATAAAACATGTCCCGCTCTAACAACAGCACCAATCATTCATGAACCACATCACCATATTTAGAACTACACAATAATTTAATCAAATCTGACAATTTGTTAGTGTCAATTTCGAACATTTAAACCAATTTTCTGAGGGAACTGGTAGTTTTCGTCTTTCCTGTCAGTCATGCAATTGCGTACTTATTCATTTGCAATTTTTCAAAGCCTCGTGTTTTTATCAAACCTGATTGATTTGTTCCCAATTGCTCATGACATTTCACTCACAGTTCCTTCCCGAGAGACATGTTTTTACTTCGAAGCATCAAACTAGACATTGATCAGTTCTTGACAGGTTAAACCTGGACAAATGAAACTCGAGGTCACCCTTCCATGTAACCTTTAACTCAATAAAGTAGTTTCGAAAAAAACAAAATGGATTGTAAACAAATCTATGATTTTGATCAATTCTCATTTTAGGAAACAAGAGGTATTTTACCAAAGTTCCTACCAAAGACTATCACGTGATGTAAATAATTCTTTATCATCTTACTTTTCCCTGAACGTTATTAGTTTAGATTCTCTACCGACAAGAGCACTAGAATAACAACGATAAAGCACAACAACGAGTCTTCTAGTTCTTATGAGAGGCCCCTGAAACGCTTTTATATAAAAACCGTGTGAGACATTATGTTGTGCGTATAAATTATTTTTTGAAAAAATTAATGCCTCCCGTCGTTGAACATTCAAAGTGACGTAAAATATGACGTCATTTGCTAAGCGACGCTCTAACTGACGTCTACAATCACGAGCATGTGTTATTGTCTCATAAAGCACGCTGTCGGTCCCATTGACCGCCTGTGTTTTATTGCCGTTGGTATCTTATGTATATGAATAATGTGAATGTCAATATCACATACATGTATCAAATGGGAAGATGAGGTAACTTCCGGTATTTAAAAGAAATTGTTATTCGAAAAGCCTACATACAGATCATATCATATAAACCCAGATTTTTAAACCCATAATTTGAGTGAGGACAAACCTTCTATAGCTTGTACCAGATGCATTTTGGATTTTGTAAATGATAATTACTTGCTTCAGAACTCATGTGCCGTGGGAGCTACCGTTAAGGATGGACATGTTCTTCATACTGTCGATTACCTTCTGCCTGGCATATTCACGTTTTAAAGAACTACATACCACGTTATATTCATAATATATACTTGAAATATTATTTCATTTAGGTAAGGGCACAACATGTATTTGAGAAAAAAAAACAATATAAATATATTCACACTTTTTCTTTATCCGATATTTCATAATAAAACCAGCATTTAGACGTTAGTTTACACGCATATCACCGTTATGTCCCCATGCACGACCAATTAACCCCTTGTTTACTTTGAAGGTGAAATGTTTTGGCATAATTGTAAAAGAAGTGATTATAAGTCAACAAGAGAATTACCACTAAACCCCCATAAAACACATCAATAACATTTATAATGAGTTTGCAAACAGAAGAGACCGTGGCGTGCAACAGAAGCATGTTTGGACAGAATTATTCATGCTGTCAAAAGGCAATTATTCCATACAACGCCTGACAAGCAAAGATTAAGCTGAAGAGCTCTACTAACGCTGTGTAAAGCTAGGAAAATCAATCGCGTGTTATAAGTGTAGCGATAGCGTGGGTGAAATTATCACTTTCTCTCTCACGTCGACATTAAGATATCATTAATAGATTAGTTTTTACCATTTGCTGTGTGTACTTTACCCATAATGCATGTTTAGAGAAACCACATGTCGACAGGGCGAGGTGATGTGAACTTAACTGTCGCTTTCAGATGTGGTTTGTAAATTGGTATAAGGTTTCTCCTACAAGGGGAAAGTGAACAATCGTAGGTATGCATTGCGGTGAAACCTGATATCATCGACTGGAATTATATCGCATATATAGAGATTATTACCCGAGGAAGTGTGTCATTTGACTTTTACGAAACGAGTGTGAATTTTTGTATATCCCGAGCGAGAGCGAGGGTTATACACAAATTCGCACGAGTTTCGTTAAAGTCATATGACACACTTTCAAGTGTAATAATTTCTTTATTACCCGTTCTATTCCATGTGATTCGCGTAAAAATATACAGAAAGCGGCCCACTTCTCTTGCGACGGCAAGCCACAATGACGTCACGAACAATCGTTTTATGACGTCATAGACGACAAAATACGGGAAGCCGCGGTAAAACAATCGTTGCTAGGCAAACGTGATATGTGCACATGTGCTCATAATAAAAATATTAACTCGGTTATTTTCCAACGTATGGGTAATAAAAAGTGGTATTGTATGAATTGTATACATTAGCTTACATACGGCAATAATACAGAGTTCCTTGTGGCTTTCAGGGGTTTTTTTGTGAACAAGGATAACATTACTACACGGGCTAAAAGCGAACTTAAACGAACTTCTTGCAAATGTGGAGAGTGATCACATGTTTGACTTTAATAAAAACGATTGCAAATGGTGTGTGTGCTTGGAGAGACAATACATACAGGTGTGTTGGAACTCCAACCTAGCACTGGCTCACCTGGGACAGTAAAACAATAATACATAATGAGAGATATAGATCAATAATGCACTTGAAAAGACCATACATACTGTTGAATTTTACTTTTATCCAACGAAGGCTCATATGCCTTTACAACGAAACAACTATACATATGCCTTTATCCTTGGAGTTACAGAAATCGATTCATACATGTAAGTCAACGTATATAGGCTTTGAGCATTTGGCAAAGGAGAAAGCGATTCTAAAAACTGATCGTTGCCAAGCAACAAAAGAAACGTAGTCACGGTATTGTTTGTGATTGATCAGTTCTCCATTCAGAATATACAGAAAATGTCTCATTCGGAAATCAGACCGATTATATCGGGGAAAAAAAGAATTATACGACAGCCTAGAAAGGGATGCTTCAGCGTGCACTTTTAAAAAATAGTAATAATAATAATAATGAATTAAATAAAATAAAATTGAAAATATCCATCATACCTGATAATGTTTGGGGATGATACGTTATTCCCAGAGTATTTTTTATCATCAATCATTTATTCTTAAATATGTTTTATAGAAATCAGCTTTGGACACTTTTCATACAATTTATCAATACAATCTTAGATATTTATAAAAAAAAAATTAATGATACTGAAAGTTAGCAATGTATTACCGGGTTAAAAACAAGATATTCTTGGGCATTGGATAAACTACGATTGTAAATAAAACATCTCTTATTGCAGCATAAACATAATTTGATCAATTAATTTCGAAATAACACAATGCATCAGTGTACCGCTTCAAGAGATGTCCGTTTCATCAATACATTCACACTAAGCCTTTTAAACAAGAACTTATCTTCTTAATTTCGAATTCTATTTAAACAAGCATGACCATAAAATTCCTAAAAAGTTTAATAAATGTTAAGCTTTAAATGTACCCATGCTACAATTATTTTACATGTACCAAATTTCCTTTTAATATATTCATCCATTGGCATATTGACTTGAACTTTGACCGATTGGACGGTATGGACTACTTAGTGATGGGGTATAAGCTAACAGACTGACGCAATAACATTGTAAACATACATGAATGACATAACAAACTATTTTACCAACATTTGTTATTTAAAGTCGCTGTAGCACATTTTTAGCATATTATATGTATGTTTTCTCAAATTTGTCATTTATGATTGAAGTTTAAACAGTATATTGCTACGTTAGAGGGTGACACACCTCATTACACGACCCAATAAGCCGTATACATAGAAAACGGTTTTCTGTAGTGGAAGAAAATGGTTCGACTTTTCCAGCGACAATTTTGTTGAACTCCTCAGCGTAATATATAGATTTGTAGGTCTGGTGCAATTTGAAGAGATCAGACAGTAAGATTGTTAAAATTGCATAATTAAAACACTACTCTCGGTGTTTAGGCATCACTACAATACTATAATACTTGAACTGCCTTCGAGCGACCATTTTAATGTGAACACATTAAAATGGTCGCTCGAAGGAAATTCGACTCGCATATAACTTAACCGAACCACGTACATTCGTTTTAGAACTCTTGTTATTGACCTGGGAGTGTTATTTAGCTTTTGGTAATACTTATTTGAATTTCCGTGGGAGTACCTTATTTCAGGAAGAAAAACGTGCTACAGCGCCCTTATGCGTGTTTTGACTGGTTACATAATCTCTATATTTACATTTGTTCAATGGATATTTATAATCATTTGAAAGTATTGCTACAAATGATCAGTCATTGTTTCATATCGTGTTGAGGATCCTTTCACACATTAAAGTCACCTGTACTACTGTTAGCAATACATATCATTCTTTAGCAATAAGGGACTTACGATAAATGTAGGGATGTGTTACAGAAGTCCTGTCCTGGTGATACAGATAGCTGTCAAGTTGCTTTCCACTTTAATTTTCAAGTTTCCGTTTATGTAGTTTCAAAAGTAAATGCATATTTTACATTCCATTATACAAAAGTGGCAATCGTGACAAAACATTTCTGCAATCTGGAATCGTATATGAGGTGCCCGCGTTATCCTCTTTTTCCTCCTCTGCCATTCGTCCTATGGGCGCAGAGCAAGTCAAACTGTTTCGAAAAAGTGTTCGCTAGTCTGAGTACGATATATTCCCGAACCGCAGATGAATCTAGGTTCTTAGTAGTGATTCATCATCATCATCATCATCATCATCATCATCATCATCATCATCATCATCATTTATTCTAAAAAAAACCACCATCGTTGGTACATGAAATACATAAATACAACGTGTATATATATATATATATAAATATATATTCAAAAGTCAAATAAAACACATCGTAACTTCACAACTGTCATACTCCCTGATGATACCAATGAAACATGTTGGAGGAAAAATGGCTCTTTTATTTGAATTTTGAATATTTGTGACTGTATACTTGTCAAACTTTTTTTAAATGTTGAAAAAAATTTAGCTAAATATAATGTTGAAAATAAAGTCAGATTTTTCTACTAAGTCATTATTTGTCACTACAACATTGTTTCATGCCGGAGGGCAATTTTCAAGTGATGCCTCGTGTTGCTTTGTTACCACCTATGTTGCATGTGCGCTTGGGCTTGCTGGTTGATTGGGAGTTGGTTGCCGTCAACGAAGACAAAGAAGAGAATTTCAAAACATTATCTGTTCATTTCCAAGAAGATTAATTTTGTCGACAGAATCTTTTGTCAATTAAATATCTACATTTTATTTTGAACTTAAATGCCACACACGCAAAACATTTTTTAAAACCCATTTCATCACCCGAAGTGTATTTGAACATAATATACATGTACTATCAACCTCTGATGTTTGTAATTGTGAGTACTTCTGTACTTAACATGCGTCTATCGAAGACATTCAAAATCTACCCTTTTCAGAATGTCGTTATATACTCTCATTAACTTGTGGGGATGTTTCTTTTGCACTTGATTATGCTATACCGTGTACTTCAAATCTCATTCGTTAAGTCATATTCCGTGTATCTCGTCAGTGCAGTTTATTATTTTTCAACGGGAGAAATGCAACATTCATCGGTTAAATTTTCAGTGATCCATTTCATGAAAGAATTCAATCATATGACGTAATGAAACAATAGGATGAGACGAAAATAACCATGTGGGGCTATGTGTATAATCCTGTTATAATGAGAAAATCTTTCTGGATATTTTGGAGAATATAATCCATAGAACAGTTCTAGCTGTACTATTTGATATTACAGCTGTGTTACAGTTGTGACGTCACAATGTTAGGGTTAGTAGTTCTGTAGTGACAATGAGTAACAAACTGTCGTGTACTAGGCCTACTCTGACGTTAATAAATATCACTTCATGCCATTGTATTTTGCGTGATGTATGTCAGCGAGAATCTTTCATGCAAGGCCTAACTCGTACCAGCCCGTATCACTGGCTAACTGAAGCCATGCTGCATTCCGTCACCTGTTCTATGCTAGCTTAGCAGCGACCTGCACCTGTATATGATAGTGTGATCGGCAATCTCTGGCACAGAGAAGGCGACGAAATGCACAAGACGTAAATTAGCGATTTGAGATCGGCTCGAGCTGGCGGGAGAAATTGGTTAGCGAAAAATAAACAGAAGACACAAGACCAAAACAGTATAAGCCTCCGAGAAATAACACGTTTATTAATCTCTAGTATCCTCTTTCTCTTACCTTACTGTCATTAATAACTGTCAACTGTGATAGATATCAGAACATGATATGATGCATATAACATACCTTATCGATTAAAATGCATGTCAAACTAAGTTGGTCGACAGAGCAAAAGTAATAACCGAGGCATAAATGCTCCCCCTCCCTCCCCCCAATCCCCCCTGGAAAAAAATTTAATGTAGAAGAAAAGGACCCCCTCCCCTTTAACTACAGTCTGTGGTCAAAAGTTTTTCCTCACACAGTAATTTCCCATAGACTTACATGTCAATTAACCTTTGCCAGACTATTTTTCCTAGTTGAGATCGTTATAAAATTTAACAAACATCATTGAAATTATGTTCGCTGTGCACCTGTAATTCCGTTCATCTTTATGTTGATCACTCATCAAATGGCACACGACTGAACAACGCATATACAAGTTCATGTACCAATGTCCCATTGTTAAATTGTATGATGTAATAAGTGTTCTTATGTTGCGCCAACAATCCAATCAACGTGTGGTTGCTCTGGGCGCTACACTGTCGCTGCCGAAGCGCTACACGAAACCATGTACACCGGTTTTTTCAGGTACCCATTTATACAGCTGGTTGGACTGAGTGCAATGTGGATGAAGTGTCTTGCCCAGGGACACAACACAGTATGAGACCCAAGCCACAAATGTTTGGTGTCTCCACAGGGATTCGAACCCGAGCCTTTGGCGTGAAAGACCAGCACGCTTACCACTACACCACTGTGCTCCATGAAGCTTATGAAGAACATTTTCTTGACACTCGACGGAAACTAACATGGAAATTATGTGTATGTAGCTGATATTATTTCCAATCTTTTGGTATATAGTTGATAACCATTTGGTCCCTTTGTGAATTATATAAGATATTATTAAAGGGCTTTCTCACCAACCGGCATGTTAATAAGTTTCCGTATCGTGATACCAATATCTGGTTCTCTAGTATTATATTTTATTTGAACAATAAACACAATTTATGCCTCTATTAATATTCCTCTTATAGCGTTACAGCACGAGAACTCTTATGGTTACAGCTAAATACAAAATCAAATTTGCAGTAAGAACAAAATGACAATGAATAATCATGTGTATTGTTGTAGTGAATATGAGTGATCACGAACTGCTTCAATTCCCAGCTAACAGTCATACAAACAAGCAAATTTGAAGTCCTTCATTGAAAGTAAGAACAGGGATAAGATATTGACAGATTGACAGAGGACGCGGTAGCATGATCAAAACAGAACAATACCTACATAACATAAATGTATTGGATTATAATTGTCTCACCGGTATCATAAGGGTCAGATTATTATTTTGGATTTAAGTTCAAGTTACACTCCGTGGACATGCATGAGCGGTCTCATGGTTTTAATCACAGAAACGAGTCGGATATGTCAAGTGATGTGATTGGCTAAGTCTGTGCACGAATGTTGTTTCATAGCCAATCAGATGTCATGATAAGTTGATGAACAAGTTCACCTATTTGTTGTGTCCAATAATCTAATGAGAAAGAAACACTATGTCAATCAAGGCAAACAGTGATAGAAATTAATTATTTCAACACCTGTAAACTCAACCATTGTCATAAATCACAAGCGAGTGATCTCTTTATATCTGTACCAGTCACACTTTATATTTTACTTTATGAGTTTACATAATGTCAATGTATGCTTTACATCGAACTAGGAAATGGAAGAATTATATAATGAATAAACTTGTGAACACAAAATATTATGTGGACATCTTGAGTGATTACCTCTTTTGTGAATTTGTAAATTTCCATGTCCAAATGAACCAAATGCACAGGAGGATAGTTATGGACTCTAGGGTTGTCCTTATTTGAAATTTGAAGTATTAACCTTGCGGAGAAAGTCAATTACAATGAAAAATTATAATTGTTGCGTTTTACTGAAGATGTTTCAAACGTGAATACCTGCTGGTTCGATCACTGATGACACAAACACAAGTAAGTGAAGTGAAGATTCAAAAAGTTAATTCTAATAATTCGCTAATTCCATAAAGAAAACAAGTCTACAAATCTCAACAGTGTCACATTTTAACACCCACATGGTCCGTTCCTTAAACACGAAATAAATACCAGCACACATTTCACCAATTGAATATAAGTAACAAACAGAAACAGATGTGTTGATAGGTGGCAAAAGAAGATACAAACCCTAGGTGAAATGGATTCAAACACTCGTGCATTTGGACAACTTGCTTAGGCTACTTGTACTGTTATCCTCTTCTGAGCTTTGTGCCTCAATTGGTGGACTCCTTGGGAGACTGCCAGCCTTAGAAACAATCCGAGGTCGTTCAGACAGAGATGATACTCGTTCCATTCGCTCTAATGTTTCATGCTTAAAACCTCTTCTAACTAACGGCTTCCGGTCCACAATATCTAAGGAGTCTTTAGGGTATGAGCTCCGCTTTAAAAGTTCTTTTGGGAGTGAAGTTTGTTTGGTTAATTCCTGATGGTACGAGCTATGTCTGGGTAACTCCCTTGGGTATGAGCTTTGCTTCAGGAGCTCCTTTGGATGTGAAACATGTTTTGTTAGTTCCTTAGGATAGGAACTTTGTTTAATGAGTTCTTTAGGATTTGAAGTTTGTTTGGTTAGTTCTTTTGGGTAAGAACTTTGTTTGATTAGTTCTTTAGGGTACGAACTCTGTTTGATTAGCTCTTTCGGCTGCGAACTTTGTTTCTTTAATTCTTTTGGGTTTGAAGTTTGTCTTTGTAGTTCCTTTGGGTTAGAACTCTGTTTTGTCAGTTGTTTCGGAGAAGGACTCCGTTTAATTTGTTCTCGTTGATTTGAGCTTTGTTTTTGTTCTTTTGGATTTGACAGTTGCTTCGTTAGCTCTTTCGGGTTTGAACTCTGCCTTGACAATTCCTTAACATTTTGTATTTTGGTTGGATCCCCTTTCACTTTATGTGGTTCTTTCACTTTATCGCTTTCTGACTTAGACCTATGACTCTGTGACTTGCGTTTTAAGGAATCGCTTTTTGAGAGGCTTTCAGACCTTTGAACTATTTGGAAACTTGGTGAATGAGGTCGCGATGGCGTAGAGGGTGACTTTAATTCAACAGGAGATTTCGGATCGTCCTGGGAGCCCCTGGAGAGGGACCTAGTCTCTCGGAGCTGTGCCTTCCTTTCTTCCCTACTACCTTCCTTAACGATCGTCTTTCCTGGACTTGGTTTCGGTGATGAAATATTGGACGAGCTCACGGAAGGGCTTTTGTGAAATACGTCCTCATGTTTGTCATCAGGTATGGATTGTGATTCCAGACTTGTGCTTGTTCCTGCATCAGATGGTGGCGATGTTTCCTGAGAGCTAGGGGCAGTGGTGATGATAGTCGGGATCTGTGGAGCCTTCAGAATTCTTGTCTCGCTTTGTCCATCATTGATAGTCCTCAGATTGAGGGACATGGCATCATTCGAATCATCCTTCGTGTCATCACTATCAGATGGAAAGTTGGGCCTGAACAGACCTGAGTGATGTGCAGCCCCGACACCAGAGACCATGGCCGCAGCACTTTGAGCAACTGCTGGAAAGTCAACGCCAGATGGTTCTCTCTTATCAATTTTTCTCGAGTCAAGATAAATCTTTTGTCCAGAGAGCCGCATCCCTTCCACGATACCCGTTGTTGTGAAACGAATTGCATACCTTTTGACTTTTGCATCCTTTGCAGATTCGTCAATGGCTTCAGCAGAAGCTTTGTAGTCAGCAAACACGTCATTCAAGTCATTGATGAACACTGTAGCATATAGTTCATGATCACGTTTCCTTCGTATATAAACTGGCGCAGTTCCAGTCGGCATTCTCATTGTCGTATGTACCATGAACTCTGCGGATATTTCACGTTCAGTAAAGGCAACATTTGCAGTGTAGTTGCAATTCTCCTCCACATTGATATCACTATTTGCTTCGAAGGTTAGGGTTTCATCAAATGTTTCTCCAGTTGTTTTTGAAATCTGCAACCTCATGTCAACTTCCCCTGCTTGGCTTAAGGCTTTAGGGAGGCCGAGCTTAAATTGTGCTTTCCCTCCGATAGAAAATCCTCTTTGAAATGTAACACTCAGAGTTGCCTTTCGGGTCCTTTCTATACGAAATTTGTAAGTTTGACTGTTATTCGTATTGTTCCGGAACTGCGTAGATAAAACTGAGGTTTCCGGAAGCGTATGTCCAGCCGCTGATGTCTTACATTTTGTTTTGTCTTTTGCTTTCAATGTTGTATCAGAATCCTCAAAATGGAAATAGTTCATTGGAACCTCCACGTCATAGTCGCGTCTTCGGAGGAAAATCTTTTCAACTGGACCACTCTTTTCCTTAAAATCCTTCCAAGCATAATCCTGGAGAATCTTCTCAATGTCCAGAATCGGAGGCGCATCCAGAGACCTTTTTCCACACGAGCAGATCATAGCTATGCGCATCTAGGCTTCTTCAGTGTCCTGGCCCAGTCCGAACCGGGCGTCCCTGCGTCTCGATGGTACAGACTGTCAAATAGCTGCTCTTTTGTTTGTCGGTAATTCTGAAAAATGTATAAAATCCAATGCTATTATCATTCAGTCCGATTAAGAAAGCCGTTCAACATTATATCACAGAACACAGTAACCAAGCCGAGTTTTTATTCGTTTATCTTAACGACACTTATCCAGGACCTAACAAGTGCGAAACCATCTCCGGATTCTGGAAGCACTTGTAAAATGTCTAAATCAAGTAAGCTTCCATGATATCAAGGCAGTGATGTTTTCATTGGTTGAGTTTAAAGTACATCCTCGGCCCACCAGTGTTCCATGTTCCAATACACATATCACCCCTGGTTTATTTCATCAGGAAAACTCGTTCCTAAAATACCCGCCCATGACTCTGTGAAGCCAGACAAACTGATGTGCCAGTTAGTCCTGCGAGATTCCCAAAAGACACCCTATGGTCTATTATCATGAAAACGTTCAGATGAATTTCAATACGATGAAATGAAATTGCGAATCCTCATAATTTTACCCCGCTCATTGGACATTTAATTTTCAATTTGGAAAAAGTTTGGAAAAAACGATCATAGAGTGAAGTAACTGTTATTGAGTTATTTGACAATGGGGTATGCACAGAGTCTGAAACAGCAGGAAAATATAGGGACGGTTTAAAAATTTGAACCTTGAAATGAAAATGTCTAGAGGTATATTGACGATCGCAAATCAAATGTGAGAGCACATCTTTGTCCAGACACGCAACCCTCTCTTTCAAACTAGAGACCTACTTCAGGCGGTGAATATGATGTTTTACCAGTTGACGATACCAAACCACATATACATGTATGTTACGTCACAACAAATCTCAAGGATAGATAATTTTAGCAGTTATTTTCTTATTGAATATAGCAGGGATGATGTGTATTGGATCGAATGTTGACCGAACGGCTGATCATTATCATTAATTTCATCAAAACTTAATTTCAATAAGCTGTAATTTACAAATATACAGGCAGTGTTTATTTCCGCATTAGGCCATCGCCCCACAACACATAACTTAACATGAATATTTATACATAGAATGCTTGAGTTTTCATTTCGTTGAAATGAGGAGCGTAAGAATTTGCTTAAAAACATGAAGTGAACGTCTTACTTATTGATATAATAAATAAAAAAAATTGTTTTTATCTTTTTCCATAACCATTTAACTTTCACTGATTAAGTATTATCAATTAGGTTCTATTCCTAATCGTTATTATTATTATTATTATTTATGATTCTACATAATATTATCGTTAAATAAACTAGTATGGTTTGAACGACGTTGTACACTATTTCCCTACCTATCCACAATCCACCACGACGTCCATGTACATCACATTAAGTCTTGTATAGTTGTTATGTGCATTCATTCAGCTCTTGTAGATCCAATCACATGGGCTTCCATCCCTGCAAAATAAACATATAAATATATTGCAGTAAAGAAGGTGAATATGCATATAATCAAGATCAATTGAAATTTGTCTTTAAATATATTAAATATATAATGTAATATTAATATGACATCCACTTTCGAAGTTTGAATGAATGTAGAATATCCATTTAGATATAGAAAAATGATGCATCACAAGCTGCTTAATTCTAAACTTACTACACGTCACAGAAAAAGTGTGTGGTTTTTAAGGTTCATTGACGGAATATAGAATCTGACCATGATATCTTTATGTCTTCATTTACGTGATCTTATCTTTTTGAATTTGGTAGCTTACAACAGGCTTCTAGATCCACATAAATGCACGTTAATACTCAGAGGCCAAAGCTGTTATTGGTTAAAGAAAGGGTCCTTTGGGAGTACCCGCCATTTTGTATGTGTGCATTACGTAAATAAGAAGGAACGCTGTATTATTTTAATAATAACAAAGCTTTCCTATGATAAATTATATATTGATAGAATATAAATTAAGTAACAAGTATTCTATAATTATACTGATGAACATCGTATATTGTTATGCCGGGGTAAAGCTTTCCACACTGATTGCAGCGCAAATGAATGGCTTCACTTGTCATTGTCTTTATTACCTAATGAATGTGCATTATCCTGAAATATTCATATTTAATGTCAGCAATATGTTATATATTTCGACAAGACATGATATGTGTATAAAAAGGAACGTCCCCGGGAATTTCGTATCCACAAAAATACCCCGACAGAACCTTTCCTGGTGACGTATCCATGAGGCGTGGTTGATATATATCCCCCTGGACGTTTTATCAGACAGTAAACCAAATTGATAGATAGTCTAATACAGTGTTTATGTAAACCTTACATGTAATTACAGCGTTCTAGTACAGTGTGTTTGCATTGACATGATCTACGCTATTTAATGTTGGGTGCTTTATAAACAATGACAATTTAATGATGATCCTAAATTATTTAAAATGCTTCAAAGTCTATAATTTAGTTCCATCAATTTCTCAAGTATAGGAATTCCACCTACACCAATTAATCTTATACAAAATCAGTTTGATGCAATATCTTCATTTGACAAAGGCTCATCCAAATCAAAAAGCCACAAAAATGATTTAACCATGCATTTGTGGGATGATATTCATGTTCACTTTGCTAAGAATATGAACCCAAGAAGCGTCCACATAATTAAACAATTCTACTTGATATATGCTGCGGCTTTCTGGTAAAGGTCAGCATAGCATTATACCGAGACCAGGAAAATAATATTGAAGTATTTCCCTGAGGTGACGTTTACAATTAATTTTCTCTTAAAGGTCGCAGTGACCTCTTGGTGCCTTGGAGTGGATTTCGTTGCTCGCAAGCGAGCTAAGCTAAAATCGATAAGACCTTTAAACGTTGTTTGCAGCCCTTCCGGATGGTATCGCTGGTTTAGAGTCTATGTGGGCGTCATGGCTAAAACATTTCACTGGATAATTTGCGGAAATTCTTACAGATATTAACTCTCCTTTGTTGTTCTTAGCATTATCATAATCATTGATTTACTTGTAGTAAAGGTCATCTAAATTAGCTGACTTTCTCAAATTAATGTCGTACTGTGGGTTTGTGTGCTTGGAAAATATGCATTTCAGTTATTTTTAAATGTCATAGAATACCGTTTGTTGTGCTCCAAATTGTAATAATTGCTCCAAATTGTAATACCTGCTCCAAATTGTAACAAAAATTGCTCCAAATTGTAATACCTGCTCCAAATTGTAATAAAAACTGCTCCAAATTGTAATAACCCAATTTCGAAAAACGTACTGTCAAGCTGCTCCAAATTGTAATAAAACGTGCTCCAAATTGTAATAACTGCTCCAAATTGTAATAACTGTTCTAAGTAGTAAATAATGACCCGGTGCCAAGTGGTTATGGCATATAAACTCGCGAGGGCGTCAGCCCGAGCAGAGTTTATTGCCATAACGCTAGGCAATCGGGTCATTATTTGCCTTACACTCCCGCGGAACACTCTATTTATAAAGTAATTGTATATATGCATTTTAAAGGAGTATTTTGTTGATTTGTACGACATGATCAAAATATATCAGTGAATTATTCCCAATACACCCATGACTGACTCGAAAGGAAGGTTTCAAACTCAATCAGTCATTCCATACATAAAGTAGACATAAATTTGTACCAATATATACATATGTATATATAATACTAGAACATATGTAAATACATCCTAGACACAAAAGAATGAACACTCATCCATATGGATCCTCGGCAGCTCCATTGGTAAAGGCGCTGCTCGACGATATAGAGGTCCAGGGTTCGAATCCCACTTTCGTTACTTACAAAATTTTCATTTCTAATTTGACAAAATTTCCAAATTTTACAAGTCCATCTGTTTCCGTAGGTTGGATATCTCATAACCGACCATGGTGGTTATGAGATAACCAACCTGCGCAGATGGTGGTTATGGTATATAACTTGCAACTCAAACAAAAGAAATAACTTCCCAAGGGGTGTAAAGCTACATCTCGTGTTGATGAAAATGAAAATATATAGAGTTGATGAAAAGAAGAGCTGATATAGATGTAGACATAAGAGTTGGTGTAGATGTAGAAAAAAACGATGTAAATGTAGACGTAGATGTAGATACAGATATAGTTGTGTGTGTAAATGTAAATGTAGACGTACTGGGAGACGGAATTAAATACATAGAATGAGATGGAAAATGAACATGTAGATGTAAATGTAGATCTGGGTGGCGATTTCAATAAATTTTTATTACGGTATTTAGAAGGCCACAGGCTCGTAGTACAATCATGAGTAGATCACAATACAGATTTTGTTCTGTTACAATATTCTTTCGATTTCGATGTAGAAATAGATATTTATGTAGTGTATGTAAATATGTAGATATATATGTAGATATAAGAGTAGATATAGGTGTATATATCTGCAAATATGTTGACGTAGATGTAGGTATAAGGGATAATGTAGGTATCGATCTTGATGGAGATTTAACTGTAGATGTAGATGTTGAAGATGTTGACATAGCTGTACATGTAGATGTAGATGTTGTGGTAGATGTTGATATAAAAGGTATAGATAAGTATATGTAGGTTATGTGTAAATGTAGATGTAGAAGCAACGACATATGTAAATGTATATGTAGATCTGGTGGTGATTTAAATGTAGATGTAGATGTAGATGTAAGTATACAGCAATGCGAAGATGTAGATGTAGATATAATGGTTGATGTATATATAACTGTTGATGTACATTTATATAAAATAGCTGATGTTTATACAGAGAGCATTGATGATGATATAGGAGATGATGTACATGTAGATTAAACAGTTTATGTGGATTTAAATATAATAGTTGAGAGTTCATTTACATGTAGATCGAAGAGTTGGTGTAGATATAGCAAGAGTTGGTTGTAGACGTAGATGTTGGTGTAGTTACATATGTATATATATATATATATATACATATATACAGACATAGAGAGATTTGATGTAGATATAAGAGTTGATGTAGATGTAGATGTAGATGTAGATGTAAGGGTTGATTTAGATGAAGATGTAGGTGTTGATGTGAGGTAGATATAAGAGCTGTCAAAGAGTTAATGTAGATATAGGAGTTGACGTAGAAATAGATATAAAATATAATGTAGATGGATATACATGTATGAGTTGACATGAGTTGTCATAAAAATAGATGTTGAAGTAGATGCAGTTGCACATGAATGTATTGATGCAGCTGTAGGAAAAGATTATGCGAAGATGTAGATGGTTATGCAGATGCAAATGCAGTTGTATGTGTATGTGTAAATCTAGGTGAAGACGTACCGGTAGATATATCTTAATATGTAGATGTAGATGTAGATTAAACTTAGATTTAGGTATAGACGTTTACAGAGATGTAGATGTAGATATAAGAGTTTACGTAGATATAAGAGATGATGCAGAAGTATATGGAGACACATATACTAACGCAGGCGCAGATGCAGATGTACGTAAAGCTGTAGATTTAGACGTAAATGAACATGTAGATCGAGACGATGATGTAGATGAAGATGTAGATGTAGAGGTAGATAAATATGTAGCAGTGTCGGTCGACAAAGTTTGAGATGCATACATCTATCTAAATCTAAATACAGATTTAGATCTTCATTTAAATGTATATATAGGTGTAAGTGTAGATGTAGATGAAGATGTAGATGTCAAGGTAAACGTAGAGCTACGCGTAGATCAAGGTGTTGATGGAGATGTAGATGTATCTGTAAACGTAAATGTATACGTAGATACAGATGCAGATAGATGTGTACATGCCATTTGGAGATTTCACTGGATGTAATTTAATCTTGATGGATGAGGTGTTTCTAGTTGTACCTAAACTTTATTTTTAAAAAAATGTCGATACACATTTGATGAAAGAAGAAAGTCTCATTGCAAGAGAAAGTTATGTCAATAGTTTTATAAGTTTTATCATTATAAGTATTGTACCATGGCAGATTGATAGTGTAATAGTCCTGATTGTCGTACATGTACTCTGTCATCAAAAACACACTACAATAAATATTCAGTTAGTTACATTGTTTATTACAATTTCGAGCAAGTATTACAATTTCGAGCAAGCCTTTGCCTCAAATTGTAATAAATGCTCCAAATTGTCATAACAGTCCCAAATAGCAATTAAAAGTGTTAATACCTGAAAACTAGTTGTAATGTTTTGATGGTGACAGTCACAATGGTACATCGAATATCAATAGAGATTTCTCTAAGCCTACAGCCTTTGGGTTTTGCACAAAGAAATAAATACCTACTGCGACTGAAATGAGTTCTTGTTTTACACTTCAATGACATAAGAATTCATTCGGTCATCAACTTGGCAATATGATTATTTTTTAAATAATGACATGAAAGTCCAATATATCTCATTCCGCGTTGTGCCCTTTGAATATATTTGGTCATATGATATTGGATTCATGAGCATTATTACAATTTGGAGCAGTTATTACAATTTGGACCAAAAGCTTGCTCCAATTAATAATAATTGCTCCAAATTGTAATAACAGCTCCAACTTGTAGAAGTGTCGATACCCGAAACTTGTTTGTAGTGTTTTGATGATGTCATTCACAAAGGTACATCTGATATCAATAGAGTTTTTTTTATGCCTACATCCTTTAGTTCTGCACAAATAAATAAAGACCTACTGCTACTGAAATGAGTTCTTGCTTCACACTTGAATAACATAAAAAATCATTTGTCATCAACTTGGCAATATCATTAACTTTTAAAAAATAACATGAAAGTCAAATATATCTTATTCCGCATTGTGTCCGTTTGAAAATGTTTGGTCACATGATATTTGATTTATGAGCATTATTACAATTTGGAGCAGTTATTACAATTTGGAGCAAGCCTTTGCTCCAAATTGTAATAACTGCTCCAAATTGTAATAACAGCTCCAAATTGCACTAAGCAGTGTAAATACCCAAAATTTGGTTGTAGGATTATGATGATGATAGTCACAATGGTACATCTGATATCAATAAAGGTTGTTTTTGTTGTGCCTACAGCATTTCTATTTTAGGTCTCATGATATTGAATTTATTAGCATTATTACAATTTGGAGCAGTTATTACAATTTGGAGCAAGCCTTTGCTCCAAATTGTAATAACTGCTCAAAATTGTAATAGCAGCTCCAAATTGCACTAAGCAGTGTAAATACCCAAAATTTGGTTGTAGTATTATGATGATGATAGTCACAATGGTACATCTGATATCAATAAAGGTTGTTTTTTTATGCCTACAGCATTTCTATTTTTGGTAACATGATATTGAATTTATGAGCATTATTACAATTTGGAGCAGTTATTACAATTTGGAGCAAGCCTTTGCTCCAAATTGTAATAACTGCTCCAAATTGTAATAACAGCTCCAAATTGCACTAAACAGTGTAAATGTTCATTGCAATCTAGGAATCATCACAATCTGCAGATTGTGAGCTCACAATCTACTGATTGTTCGAACAATCTAGGAATGTTTAACCATTCCTATATTAGAAAAAGTAGCCATTTTGATAGTGAAGAATAATAACATGGTTATCCTAGATTGTTTAAACAATCTGCAGATTGTGAGACCTGAACAATCTAAGAATGATCACAATCTAGGAATGTGTTACCTTGCAGTTGTATGTTGTAGATTGTGAGCATATTTTCTGTATTGGTTGATTCATAGATTGTGAAGGGGTATGATATTTCATAAACCGACTATAAGGGTTTATTCCAAGATTGTGAGGGGTTTTCAAATAGAAAAAAATTCTTATCTACAGACTATAGGGGTCGGTTCCTAGAGTGTGAGGAGCTTTCAACTCGTTTCTCTATCTTATCTACCGACTGTATTGGTCGATCCCTTGATTGTTAAGGGTTATGATAGTTAATCTATCGGCTGTATGCATCGATTCCCAGATGGTGAAGGGTTCTCAACATAGTTGTTCTAGGTTATCTACATACTATAGGGGTCGATTCCTAGATTGTGAAGGGTTCACAAATAGTTTTTATATCTTATCTACAGACTATAGGGTCGATTTCTAGATTGTGAAGGCTTCTCAAATAGTTTTTTCTACCCTATCTACCGACTATAGTGTCGATTCCTAGATTGTGAAGGGTTCTCAAATAGTTTGTCCATCTTATCTACATGCTATAAGGGTCAATTCCTAGATTGTGAAGGCTTCTCAAATAGTTTGTTTATCTTATCTATATGCTATAAGGGTCGATTCCTAGATTGTGAGGGTTCTCAAATAGTTTTTCTATCTTATCCAGAGGCTATTTTGGTCGATTCCTAGATTGTGTTGAGCTTTCAACTCGTCTCTCTATCTTATCTATCGACTACAGGGGTCGATTCCTAGATTTTAAAGGCTTAAACTAGTTTTTCTATCTTATCTACCGACTATAGGGTCGATTCCTAGTTTGTGAAGGCTTCTCAAATAGTTGTTCTATCTTTTCTACATACTATAGGGGTCAATTCCTAGATTGTGAAGGGTTCAGAAATAGTTTTTCTATCTTATCTACAGTCTATAGGGTCGATTTCTAGATTGTGAAGGCTTCACAAAAAGTTTTTCTATCTAATCACAGACTGTAGGGGTCGATTCCTAGATTGTGGTGAGCTTTCAACTCGATTCTCTATCTTATCTACCGACTACAGGGGTCGATTCCTAGATTGTGTTGGCTTCTCAAATAGTTTTTCTATCTAATCACAGACTGTAGGGGTCGATTCCTAGATTGTGGTGAGCTTTCAACTCGATTCTCTATCTAATCTACATACTATAGGGGTCGATTCCTAGATTGTGAGGAGTTTTCAACTCGCTTCTTTATCTTATATATCGACTACAGGGGTCGATTCCTAGATTGTGAAGGGTTATGATATTTCATCTACAGACTGTATTGATCGATTCCTAGATTGTGAAGGGTTCTGATATTTCATCTACAGACTGATTATTTTTAACGAATCCACGGCTCCTCATGCATTCTCCATTACGTAAGGGTCGAACAATCTGCAAATTGTTTAAACAATCCAAGAATGGTGAAATATTCCTAGATTGTGAGCTCACAATCTGCAGATTGTTCGAACAATTGCAGATTGTTCGGTTTTTTTAATACCTACAACATTTCGTTTCGCACAAAGAAATTTAAAGACCTACAGCGACTAAAATGAGTTCTTGTTTTACAATTGAATGATATAAAAACATCATTCGATAATCAACTTGGCAATGTCAATGTCAACATGAAAGTCAAAAAGATCTTATTCCGCGTTGTGTCCGTTTGATCCACATCTACACCAACGCATGCTTCTATGCGTCTAAAGCACTCTTTATTTATAATTCATATCCAAATCACATCAGCAGTTACATCTGCATCAAAACTAAAGTACCCATTATACATTAACAATTGCATCTTCATCCCCGCCATGTCCACATCTACATGAACATGTACATCGTGATATACAGACGTCTACATCTCCATATTCAGCTTGATAATCAGGACATTTTACATCTTCATGCATGTCCCTCAACGTTAACGTGGCTATGTCTACGTCTCGTTAACATATACATCTCCATCTACAACTTCATATATACGTATATGTCAACTTAAATATGTAAATCGTAATCAACATCAACATCTAAATGCATATAGATCAGCTTTCGTGTATATCTATCTTACTGTTTACACAAATGTTTTTGGAAATCAATCTTAAAATCAATACAAGCAGACAGAGTCTCAATTACTATAACCCCGGCAAATGGAAACCTGTTACAGAAATATGTATTGAACAATGATTATGAAACTTTATGCTATAATAAATCCTAAATCACTAATTAGTTATTAAGTCATGCTACAGAAGGAAATGTACTTCCAACAATAGAATACTGTCTATCTAAAAATAACCAAGTTCTGTTCCGGAAGCGATATTGTAGAACGCATTTCGTATTTTGGAATCAAAATGTAGATGTTTTTCCATGGCTAAAAATAAAATTTAAAAGAAGTTAACAACCCTAAAAGGTACATCTTGATATGATGTTTGCTCCACACATCAAGTTCACTGAGCTAGACCTTACAACTTTTTTTAGTTCTGGTTTGGAAACAAAATGTTAAGTCATGTTTCCTTGGTAACGACTGAACAAATAAAATCCCAAAGAAGTTGAAAACCCTTTAAGTTTTTTAGTTTTGTTCCGGGAACGAAATTTCCATCGAAACAGCTAAAAATATAATTCTAAAGTCAAACACTCAAAAAGGCACATATATACATGATGAATATTCCACATACCTAGTTTCATTGAGCTGGGCCTTACGGTTTTTTAATTCTGGTCCGAAACGAACCACGGACGGACGGTTCGGCGGACGGTTGGACGGACGGGCGGACCGACGGAGGTCATTTCCTTATCCCTTGACAACTTCGTTGAGGCGAGGGATTATAACAATCTTCATAAACATTGTAATTACCATTATCAAAACGAACACCGAATCAATGATCACCATAAAACCAAAATCGTCAAATAATCAGAACTAAAGATATTTAAGCTTACATCGCCTTGATCTGTGTTATTACAATTTGGAGCAGTTATTACAATTTGGAGCACTTTTAATTACAATTTGGAGCAGCTTGACAGTACGTTTTTCGAAAATTGGGTTATTACAATTTGGAGCAGTTTTTATTACAATTTGGAGCAGGTATTACAATTTGGAGCAGTTTTTATTACAATTTGGAGCAGGTATTACATTTTGGAGCAATTATTACAATTTGGAGCACTACACCGTTTACGTCAAATGGATTTGAAACAGTGATATGAAATGACGTCAAGAGATTGAAATAGCTTGGTTTCTCAATGGTGACGTACGTATACCATGTGATTCAACGGGGCTCCACATACTGTGGAGTTATAACATTTGAAAAATCATTCATTAAACAAAAGATGCAGATTTAATCTAAGGCGGAAGAGAACAAACATAGTTCTACTATTGATTCTGGGGTTCATAAAAATATGGTCGACGAGTCCTGAACATTTCCTGAGTACAATAGGAGTCCAGAACACTCCCTGAGGATAATACGAGTCCAGAACACTCCCTGATGATAATACGAGTCCAGAACACTCCCTGAGGATAATACGAGTCCAGAACACTCCCTGATGATAATACGAGTCCAGAACACTCCCTGAGGATAATACGAGTCCAGAACACTCCCTGATGATAATACGAGTTCAGAACACTCCCTGAGGATAATACGAGTCCAGAACACTCCCTGAGGATAATACGAGTCCAGAACACTTCCTGATGATAATACGAGTTCAGAACACTCCCTGGGGATAATACGAGTCCAGAACACTCTCTGGGGATAATACGAGTCCAGAACACACACTGGGGGTAATACGAGTCCAGAACACTCCCTGATGATAATACGAGTTCAGAACACTCCCTGGGGATAATACGAGTCCAGAACACTCTCTGAGGATAATACGAGTCCAGAACACTCCCTGGGGATAAGACGAGTCCAGAACACTCCCTGAGGATAATACGAGTCCAGAACACTCCCTGAGGATAATACGAGTCCAGAACACTCTCTGGGGATAATACGAGTCCAGAACACTCCCTGAGGAAAATACCAATTTTCAAATTCAGGCTACAATTTGATCGTACCGGGTATCCAAACTTTTCTTGAATAGATATTGTTATCCCCCGCCACAACGAAGTTGGCGGGGGATATAGAAATGAGCTCCGTCCGTCCGTCTGTCCGTCTGTCCGTCTGTCCGTCTGTGCGTCCAGGGTTTTCCATTCCGGCCTCAAACTTCAAAACTATAAGACATATCTCAACGAAACTTGGTGTGTGGAACAATCATCATGTGTAGATGTGCCTTTTGAGGTTTTCAACTTTTTCGAGTTATTTTTTTTCCCCGTTTCCATGGAAACATAACTTAGAATTTCGTTTCCGGAGCAGAACTCGAAAACTATAACACATATCTCAACGAAACTTGGTGTGTGGAATAATCATCATGTGTAGATGTGCCTTTTGGGGTTTTCAACTTCTTCGAGCTATTTTTTTTAACCGTTTCCATTGAAACGTAACTTAGAATTTCGTTTCCGGAGCAGAACTCGAAAACTATAAGACATATCTCAACGAAACTTGGTGTGTGGAACAATCATCATTTGTAGTTGTGCCTTTTGGGGTTTACAACTTCTTTGAGATATTTTTGTTGACTGTTTCCATGGAAACGTAACTTAGAATTTCGTTTCCGGAACAGAACTCGAAAACTGTAAGACATATCTCAAAGAAACTTGGTGTTTGGAACAATCATCATGTGTAGATGTGCCTTTTGGGATTTTCAACTTCTTCACAATTTTTAATTTGTTTAATTTTTACCATTTCCATTGATACATAACTTAATAATTCATTTCCGGAGCAGAACTCAAAAACTGCCATGGATGTATTTTTAGTTCATCTGGCCTGAAAGGCCCGATGGGCTTATGGCATGGCATGGTGTCCGGCGTCCGTCCGTCTGTAAACTTTTCGCATTTTGTCTTCATTTCCAGAACCACTTGGTCTAAGGAGCTGACATTTTGAGTGAGAACTCCTTGGCTTTGCTTACAACCAAAAAAACCTATTTTCATCTTGGTCATGAGCAAACGATAACCATCAGTTGCAATAAACCTTATATTGGGTAGGCTAAGGTTGTTTTTATATGTTACAAACCTTACAGGGAGTGGCATCCCTGCCCTACTTAGCAACCAAATGTAACATATCATCATCCATCCTGCTACATCAGGCTAAAAGGAGATTGTACGAGCCTAATACTGATACAAATAACCTGATATAGCAGGATGATCATAATTTAAATATTGTATCTCATTCAATTCTGTAAGATACTTTGGGCTCAAGTTGAAATGTTACAATCTGCAGGAGAGTAAGATTAAAGGTAAGACCAATATAGATTGCTTATAACTGGACACTGGTTAGTTGAAAAAAGGTTCATAGTCACTGTTATTCAACAACTATTCTTCAATAAATGTTCCCAAAGGCGGGGGATATGGCCGACTCTGTCTGCTTGTTTAATCAGAAATTAACAAGCATTTCAATAAAGGCTACAACTTCGCTATACCCCAATTTTTTTTTTTAAACACGACTATATGAGATTCATTTCAGCATCTTTAAAAGAGTTCATTGTCCTACATGCAAAGAATTGTTCCACATCGTCTACTTAACCATGTAATTGCTCATAAATAGGGAAAAGAGTTTAGATATTCGCAAAGTGTCTCAACTTTCAACTTTGGCCATCGAGCCAGGGTAAACACTACACTATGAGATTCATTTCAGCACATTTAAAAGAGTTCATTATCCTGCATGCAAAGAATAGCTTAACATTATCTGCTTAACCATGGAAATGCTCATAAAGACAGTTTTGATATTGGTTTTCCTTTATAAGCATCTTAAAAATACCTTTTAGTCCTACATGTAAGTGCAGAATGTTCCTTGACGCCCGCATAAAGGACACATATCTCATAGACACGATGCGAAAGTAACTGGAAAGTAGAACATTCCTTCGGGCCTCTGTCATTTAAACAAAGATATGTGTGTCGTTAATCTGGGATTCATTCCTGAATATTTTATAAGAGTTTACTTTGAAACTGCATACTATTTTAAGATGTCTACTTAATTATTGCCTTGCGCATATCGTTAAAGGAGAGTATGGACATTAACATGGTGTCCTAACTTTCTGTTCAGCATCTTTAAATGAGTTTAAAGTCCTTCATTGAATACACCTTAACGCTTAAAAGACAGATATCGTACGACTAATCTGACCTCTGTCGTTGAGACAATGTATATGCGTATGTCTGGTGTCAGTGTCAATCAGGTCAAATGTTTAGAAGAGTGTATAGCCCTTCAGGCAAATATATTTCAAATTGTATGTTTTACTAACCGACAAAATGACATTATCAAACAATGCATGTATCCCACCATATCGGGGCAATATGTTGCATTTACAAGTCACATATTCTAATCTTAGTTTCATTTTCTCTAAGGTAATCCTATTCCATCACCTGATATATCAATCTCGAGAATGTATATCAATCAAAGCAACTACAGCCTCGAATTATTGCCTGCTTCAAACCTCACATTCCAAAACAGCTCTACTTAACCAGAAATGAGCTAATAAACTTCTCTCTGACTTGGGTTATTGCGGCAGGGTATACACGTACATGTGAGATCAATTCCAGCCTCTTTAGAATTGTTTATGGTTCGACATGCTCAGAAGTCTTCGATGCTCTACTTAGCCGCTACATTATCACACAGATCATTCCAACAGAGTCTGGTGTAAAAAATATCTTCTTCAACTATCTTTAAATTTTCTTTCTACGTCATTGTTTTACCATTGTACGAATTTTAGATAACGTATAATACAAACAACACATTGTTGATGTTGTTTCGGGTGTTAGTTCAGCATCATAAAAGAGTGTTATACCGATACGATGCTAGTGTTCTTAATCTCATTTCAGGAAGTATTTTCATTTTTTATGACGTCAGCAAAAATTTGCATGTTAATTTGTGTTCAACAACATTACACTGTAATATCCAAAGTATAGTTTTCTATATTCTTTATTTAAAGCACGACATTCTTATAATCATCTACCGAGCTGTCCAAAAATAAGTTCAATAAGTAATAATGTTATCTTTGAAATCACTGATATGAAATATCAATCCCCACAACACGAAATTAAGACAAATACTAAGCAAACATAAATATCATCTAAACTGAAGTCCAAAAGAAAGTACACGTACACCTCAGTTGGTTTTCTCATATGTTTGATTTTCAATTACAGATGTCTTAAGTTTTCGACGTGGTATTCTAAAACTGAATAGAACAGGCGTTTAGTCCTCAGTCAAAGAATACTTCTACATGTTTAAAATTTATAAATTCTTCCAAAATTAATTTGTATAAAACACATCTGGTCATCGAAATGTACATCTTCTATGTGGAAATGAATAAATGTGTCTCATTCTTCATACATTTACAACATTTTAAACATGATAGGGGTCATGTTGGTGTAAATTTCATTAGTTATCTCTGTCTACATAATATTGTAACTCAAAAATAACCAGTCGCAAATTAATTCCTTCAAACTACAGCAGACATGTGTTATCGTATTCGTGCCATAATCAACTGCAATATTTTAAAATATTGAATTAATCGAAACCAACTGAGGTGTGTACTTTCTTTTCTACTTCAGTGTAAACGTGGTATTCACGTATTAGCCGCCATTCCAAACAATGTTACCCTAGTATCTATAGCCTATAATGGTTACATCTACAATTCAAATATTCTCCATCACAGTGTTTTCTCCGATTAGAAGAGTAAATCCTTAGATATGCTCCATCATTCGTGGAACTATTTACATCCAAAGTAAGTACAGCTCTTCTTTACAATCGTGGCAAACTTACATAACAAAATATTCTACTTAACCAGAAAGTAGCTCATAAACATCTCTCTGACTTTGTTTATTTAGCAAGGGTAAACAATTTACACAGGATCAATTTCAGCATCTTCAGACTAGTTTACAGTCCAATATGCACATACTACTCGCGGTGGTCCACTTGATTTCTCATAAAGCTCGACCAAGGAGGATCTGAATATTGAAATATCTGAATTGAACAATCGAAGTAACATCGAGTTTCGGACAGATGTGTAAATGAAATCAGCGAGTTTAACATTATATTTCTTAATATACTTTTACGTGTCAAATATGCTAGCACTTTCTTCTAACCATCGTTACCTAATGAAGAACATTCTAACATGTATTCTACTCTGCTTGTTGCATGTTTGTATATTATTTTGGTACGTACTTGCTAGTTTCCATAAATAACTAGAACACATTTGCCATTATATTCCCCTTGGGATGGTCTTATTAAACATTAAAAAGTATCAAGATGTTTTTGAGCGAGAAATATATTGCAAGAACAAATTTCAATATGAATTTCTCAATATGAATTCCTCAATATGAAATGGAAGATACTTAAGCATGTCATTTAACTATTATTTACGACCAAATCTCGTAAACATTGCTTATGTTATATCTTATTCCCATTTGTGACTGTGTAACATTATGTTATATGTCATGTTGTATCATGTCAATATACATGTCATGTCTACGTATTCTAAAGGGACAGTAGCACGTTTTTCGCTCAAATAGTTGATGAAATGTATTTGATATAAGATAATGTTACTATCAGTAAAACACCCTTTTCTTTTCGGAAAATCAAGTTTAAAAATGAGTTAACATGGTTCAGTAAAGCCATGTGAATTGTTTTTGTAATTCGAAATAATAAAATGTGTTCACATTAAAATATCCGCCATGCAATGTTTGCTTTATACGCAACACTGTTATTACCACCACGGATAATTGGTTTGTGTTATAAAATGTTTACCCTCTAAAATAACTATCATTATAATTGCCCCTTTAAAATACACTGACTGTAGGGTATATGGTTGAATGTATTTTTTTTATTCGAGTTCATCATCAGCATCATTTCAAGAGTATTTAGTTCTACATTGAAACTGGAGTTTCATATGGGATTCCACTCACTTTTGTTTTATCCGATCAAGGGATTATATAAAAATGGAAAATGTTTCATTGTTTTCTTTTTGTTCATAAACATTGTCTTGCAAGACTGTTCCATATGTGAAATATGTTTAAAGACTCTATTTAAACATATTGATTGTTGCGGCAGTTCGTTGTTCTTCTTCGTTCAGTATAACAACACGAGTGTATGGTTACACATATCAATAAGTTTAGATGTTCTGTTCAGTATAACAACACGGGTATATGGTTACGCATATCAATAAGTTTAGATGTTCTGTTCAGTATAACAATACGGGTATATGGTTACACATGGCAACTAAGTTACGATGTTCTGTTCTGCATAAACATACGAGTATATGGTTACACATATCAATAAGTTTGGATGTTCTGTTCAGTATAACAACACGAGTGTATGGTTACACATATCAATAAGTTTAGATGTTCTGTTCAGTATAACACCACGAGTGTATGGTTACACTATCAATAAGTTAAAATGTTCTGTTCAGTATAACAACATGAGTGTATGGTTACACATATCAATAAGTTTAGATGTTCTGTTCAGTATAACACCACGAGTGTATGGTTACACTATCAATAAGTTAAAATGATCTGTTCAGTATAACAACATGAGTGTATGGTTACACATATCAATAAGTTTAGATGTTCTGTTCAGTATAACACCACGAGTGTATGGTTACACTATCAATAAGTTAAAATGATCTGTTCAGTATAACACCACGAGTGTATGGTTACACATATCAATAAGTTTAGATGTTCTGTTCAGTATAACAACACGAGTGTATGGTTACACATATCAATAAGTTTAGATGTTCTGTTCAGTATAACAACACGAGTGTATGGTTACACATATCAATAAGTTTAGATGTTCTGTTCAGTATAACAACACGAGTGTATGGTTACACATATCAATAAGTTTAGATGTTCTGTTCAGTATAACAATACGGGTATATGGTTACACATGGCAACTAAGTTACGATGTTCTGTTCTGCATAAACATACGAGTATATGGTTACACATATCAATAAGTTTGGATGTTCTGTTCAGTATAACAACACGAGTGTATGGTTACACATATCAATAAGTTTAGATGTTCTGTTCAGTATAACACCACGAGTGTATGGTTACACTATCAATAAGTTAAAATGTTCTGTTCAGTATAACAACACGAGTGTATGGTTACACATATCAATAAGTTTAGATGTTCTGTTCAGTATAACACCACGAGTGTATGGTTACACTATCAATAAGTTTAGATGTTCTGTTCAGTATAACAACACGAGTGTATGGTTACACATATCAATAAGTTTAGATGTTCTGTTCAGTATAACACCACGAGTGTATGGTTACACTATCAATAAGTTAAAATGTTCTGTTCACTATAACAACACGAGTGTATGGTTACACATATCAATAAGTTAAGATGTTCTGTTCAGTATAACAACACGGGTGTATGGTTACACATATCAATAAGTTTAGATGTTCTGTTCAGTATAACAACACGAGTATATGGTTACACATATCAATAAGTTTAGATGTTCTGTTCAGTATAACAACACTAGTGTATGGTTACACATATCAATAAGTTTAGATGTTCTGTTCAGTATAACAACACGAGTATATGGTTACACATATCAATAAGTTTAGATGTTCTGTTCAGTATAACAACACGAGTATATGGTTACACATATCAATAAGTTTAGATGTTCTGTTCAGTATAACAACACGAGTGTATGGTTACACATATCAATAAGTTTAGATGTTCTGTTCAGTATAACAACACGAGTATATGGTTACACATATCAATAAGTTTAGATGTTATGTTCAGTATAACAACACGAGTGTATGGTTACACATATCACTAAGTTAAGATGTTCTGTTCAGTATAACAACACGTGTATATGGTTACACATATCAATAAGTTTAGATGTTCTGTTCAGTATAACAACACGGGTATATGGTTACACATATCAATAAGTTTAGATGTTCTGTTCAGTATAACAACACGGGTATATGGTTACACATATCAATAAGTTTAGATGTTCTGTTCAGTATAACAACACGGGTATATGGTTACACATATCAATAAGTTTAGATGTTCTGTTCACTATAACAACACGGGTGTATGGTTACACATATCAATAAGTTTAGATGTTCTGTTCAGTATAACAACACGAGTGTATGGTTACACATGGCAATAAGTTAAGATGTTCTGTTCAGTATAACAACACGGGTATATGGTTACACATATCAATAAGTTTAGATGTTCTGTTCAGTATAACAACACGGGTATATGGTTCCACATATCAATAAGTTTAGATGTTCTGTTCAGTATAACAACACGGGTGTATGGTTACACATATCAATAAGTTTAGATGTTCTGTTCAGTATATCAACACGAGTGTATGGTTACACATGGCAATAATTTAAGATGTTCTGTTCAGTATAACAACACGGGTATATGGTTACGCATATCAATAAGTTTAGATGTTCTGTTCAGTATAACAATACGGGTATATGGTTACACATGGCAACTAAGTTACGATGTTCTGTTCTGCATAAACATACGAGTATATGGTTACACATATTCCTAAATTCATCGTATTAAAGGAGTTTGATCCAGTCATGGCAATAAAATTAGATGTTATGTTACACGCCGACTTTCCCATAAAATCACTCCATCCGAGTTTGGATTTCGGTTTGGGATGTACGTCCGACCATACATACTACTGTATCTGATAAGGTCAGCCATTGTGCAAAAGAGAACAATTATTCATATTCCTTAGGTCCAAGTTTACCCACATTTAATGACTTTATAGTTCGATATTCTGAACATTCTTGCATTTTACATCTCTTGACTACTTCATGAAGACTGTATGTAATTTCAGACCTTGTGCAGATTTCAGGCACTGTAAAGAAAACATCACCATATATGTCGTGGATAGATTCAATTTATATCTAAATTCTTCAAAAGTAAAGAACGCATCTCATCTCTCTCTACTTGCGCAAATTTAAAAGTCAAATTACTTACTTACTCTTCTAGTTCTTATACTTGGATTGATTTTAATGTTACACGTTTAATTTTGTCTTTGCCTATTCCTGAATTTCATGTAAATTTTTACACTTTTGATTTATTTTGGTCACATCCTGAAATATCGCATCTATTCGCCCATGTTCTTGCAGCCCCGTAAGTGTCCCATTAAGATAGTTTAGTCTGTTTTATCGATAGGACGCCAAAAACGTTTAGGTTCAAAGCAATATAGTAAGACAAGATATTATCATCCACGATCTCCTTTCACACAACATAACATACAACAGGTAGCTTAACATCAAAATATGCATTACTGTTACCTTAGTTACCTGCAAACACTTTAGTGCTTTGTGAAAAGAGGCCACAATCTAGGTCATTACTAGGTTGTCTCTTCATAATGTAAAACTGGTAATATTTCATTTTGAATTTATTTCAGAGACAAGATGTGAGGTCAGGAAAGCATCTTACCACTTTACGCAAGGAAAACATGTTTTGTTAAAATAAAGTAGAATATTCAAAGTTTTATTTCATCTGCGCGACTCGTCAGATATCAACTTCAATCATAATACTTTGGGAAATTAACATGATATTCGAAAAACTGTAAATACTAACCAAATCTCCTGAAATTGAGTTCTTCCTTAGGGCGTAACAAACAAAAAGTTAACCTTATAAATAATAAGTTTGACAAGTTCTTGTGACTATTGAAAGGTAATGGAATAGCTTGGAGAGAATCTTTATGAGATCACTCTTAGCAGACTAGCTATAGTAAGAACGGGGTGTGTTGTGGAACACATCATGAGTGTCATGTTCGTCAAAAGAACAACTTACGCTTTATAGTTCAAAAGGACTATGAATAAAATGAAATAGTAGCATAACTATATACAAAATAAGATTGCCTTCTCTAATTTCGTTTCAACAAAAATTACCCGGATACACTGTCCCTCATATACCATTAACGCACACTAATCCCAAGACTTAGTTAATTTATCAAAATATATTGTACATCTCACCTCTCTTGTTAGAACGAACCATGTCACTATTAGATTTCGCCTATCTGTTGTTTTGAATCAACATTTTTATTTATATTATATCATATCTTGTGAATATGCTCTTGTACCACCATGATGGTTTTAATTGAATTGAATTGAACATCATAATCAAACCAAACTTGTTTTGTATATACAATTGATAAGGTTAAAGTGTGAATGATTGGTGAGCACCGGTTTTCGATCAACCTCACGACTTTTCACGCTTACATGTATTGTGTCACCAAATTGAACCGGTATTTTTCGCTCAAATAAGTCGATAAAATGTATTTGAAAAATAATGTCACCGATAGTAAAACACCATTCTCTCTTCGGAACATCAAGTTAAAAAATGAGTTGACATGTTTCCGTAAAACCATGGGAATCGTTTTTGTCATTAAATAATAAAATGAGTTCACAATAAAATATCCGCCATGCCATTTTTGCTTTATACACAACAACGTTATTACCACTACGAATAAGTGGTTTGTATAATAAGATATTGTACTCTCTAAAGAAAATATAAATGACATAAACTATCAGTATAGATGGGAAATTTGATAAAATACAATTTGAAAAAACGTGCTACTGCCCCTTTAAGGTGATACTGTGTCATATAAGAACACACTCAATAACGTTTGACATTACATGTTTGTAACTCCAACAACACAAATAATGTCCCTTTAAGAGGGATATCAAAACATGTCTATCCAGAACATTCAATAACTTAGGATCAATAATGGCAACGTCCCTATAAAGCTAAGGATACCTATTTAGGAAGCAAGTGTTTGGATACAGTGACTGTGAAAACGCGAGCAAGGTCAAATGGTTTATCAGAGGAAATGCTAGTTGTGCAGGGAAGCACTGGATTAACAGACTAGGGAGCTGTTCTTCAACCATGCAAGCTGAAATCGATAGCGTCTAGACTCCATCTCCACTCTACATCGCTCTCCATATCAAGGGCATGTGTAACTGATTATCTCGGGAATTAGGTTTTAAATTCAGTTACATACCAGATACGCATGCATCTTAGTAAGTCTCCGTAAATGTGTTTCAACGAAAATATAACAGTTTATATATATCATAGGTATATTTCTAAATATCTACACATGTTGTCCTATTCCAGGATATGTTAATAATAATGATGATAATTTTAATTTCCAGCGCAAACGTTGCTCACTGAACATAAGTAGTCTGAATTTTAAGATCCTCGCTTCCTGTGTGCAGGTACCCATTGACAGCTGGATGGACTGAGTCCAGTTTGGATGAAACGTCTTGCCCAAAGACACAACGCAGTAAGAGACCCGCGTCACAGATTAACTTACGTACAAGAAACAGTTCGTGATAAATTCAAAATGTATTTTTTACTAATACCAAGTATACTGTTTTGATTAAAATTTTAAATTGTACACATTGAATGATCGCCATACTTCATATCAAAATATATTTTAAAACGATTAACTATTTGAAAAGCTTGAAGTTTGAAAGTCACGTTTCTCAAAGGCCTTTTGAATTTTATTGGTCATTGACGTTAGTTACAAATGTACCTGCAGACTTGTTTGTATTTGTTACACGTTGGATGGTATACATGTAGCTGGATAACGGAAATAATAGAGTTCATTCACTTGGCCAGTAGCTTTCTGACGATTCACATGACGGTTAAATGTATGAAGAAACCGTGAAGTGCGATCAACACATACCTTGTGGATCAACATTCAATTCCAAGTAAACATAACAAACAGTAAATAAACAAATATATTTCCTCCTCAATTCTTCAAACACTACAAAAGGCCACTGGGTGATCGCTTCTCAAATAACTCACATTTTAGAATACATTGCCATAAACCAGCCTTCCAATAACAGTTTTCGGCAGGTCGTAAACTGGATAGCCAGTCTCCCAGCATACCAGGCTCTGAATATTCATGCTGTCATTATTCCATAAAACCCCTGGCTAGCATAGTTGTGGCTGGAGAGTGGTGCCAATACTGTGAAAACTGGGAAAATCAATTGTGTAATTGGAGAGTGGTCGAGAATTAGGTGAAATTATCACTTGCTCTCCGAAATCAAGACTCACTTGTTCGACTCATGGTTTTATTTACAGACCGGTCTCTGGTTTTGTAACCCTGGCTAAGAAAATTACGAAAATATCAACAGTGGCAAGGAGGATAATCACTTTTCACGAGGATGCATTAAAGGGAAGGCATTGCGCGTCAATTCTGAATAATATGATCAAATTGATTAACACAGCTACATGTATTGCGCCACAGAGAGAAGAAAACATGATATTTGTTCAATATCATGTTTTAGTGTTTTAGATAAATATTTCGCTATACGTCGCTATTGATCAAACCAACGGTTTGCTCTACACACATATCAGTACAGTTTCTTGGGACAATTATTAATAAAAAAAATTATTTTATAATAAGCCATATTTATATTCTTATCAATGACTTTGTTCGCGTGAGATAGAGTCATAAGTGTCTGCCACAACACATGTATGAGACCATTCCTTGGTTTTCATTGAAACATATATATATTTGATATATTCAGCATATTGGGGTGAATATGAAAGTCGAGTGAAAAGATATAACCTAAACCAGCACCTATTGTAATATAGTACATTTTAGAACCAAATAAAATATCACGCAGACTGGTCATACATCTTTGGTCGATCCTGTTATAACTTCCCATTATAGAACACGTAGGGTGAAATCCCAATAACATTTGAAAATTCTGAATCAAGCAAAGGCTTTTTTACAGTGAAATATTATGCATATGTAACTAAATCAATAGGAGGTAAAATATCCTTATCGATTTATTCTTGATATCCGTCACTACTTAACGATGCGTGAAATTAATAGTGATAGCAACATCTGTTTAATACAAATTAACAGGGTATCAATTACTTATTATTTTTAATACATAAATTAAATTATAGTTATAGCATATATCGTTACAACAGATATAGTTTTCAGTTTTAGCGATTAAGACCTATTCGGTGTGAACCTTAATGCAATACTTATGCATCGATATATATATTACGTCATTTATATCTGACTTCAGTACACGTTCATCCATATGCAATAGGCGCAAATGAGAAGTCTGACAATAAGTTTTAATATTAAACGTATATTAGGCATAAATGTTTTCCAAATGTCAGTTGTTAATCTTGTAACATCAAAACGACAGGTATTTTTGTAATGACTTTCTTTGTGAATTTGAGCACTTAAGTAAATGAATAAAAGTAACATATACAGGACATGCTGATATGTGTAAGTAGGTAAATTAGGGATGTATTAATGTGATTAACACTTATTAGTGACAAACCAATTAATTACTATCAAGAAAAGCTTAGCATAATTTTCACTTAAAAATAACGTCAAGTAAGGAACAACTTTGAGTAATTTACATTTAACAGTTACCAGGTCAACGAAAAGCTAGTACATGTATAACAGCTTGAAAACTAGAAAGCATCAATTAGCATGTTATCTGATGGTCATTATTATCGTTGGTCAGGTACGTATTGATCTTGACCAGTATTGAACAACATAACGTAATCAGTATTTTTCCAATCTTAAATGATGCTTTAAAGTGGCTAAGTGTTTGTCGAATAGATATTCCTCTTTTATGATATCATGAATCAGATAACATGTGAAATGAACATGTTGAAATGAACAGAGCCTTTGTTGGGCATAGCCTTGAAAATCCCATATTTGACCATTTGAGTTATTTATTTGAGTTTATTTTGGTTACGTTGACTAAGGTAGACAGGAAATAATTTGAAACCACCCACAATCTACAACTGTACGACCTGTAACTGCAAGGAAACAAATTCCTAGATAGTGATGATCAATTTTAGATGGTTCAGGTCTCTTAATCTGCAGATTGTTTAAACAATCTAGGAATGGTGAACGTTCATTTTCCGAAAAATATGCCGATTGTGAGCTCGCAATCTGCAGATTGTGACTATTCCTAGATTGCACGGAACAATCATACTTGGAATAGATATAAGTAACTGTATGTCAATTATGTCATTCTGTAAATTTGTATGTACATTGAGTACATCGGTTATTATGGTAAATTAGTTTACTTTAGTGTGTTTGAAAATAATGTACAAGTATAATAGTATGTGGTGAATAGATTCGTAGTGTTTTCGCCAAGTTGATGACCATCAGGTGGTTCGGGCGGATATGTGTATACCCTGATGGGGTGAGGTGAGGTGAGGTGAGGTGAGGTGAAGTGAGGTGAGGTGAGGTGAGGTGAGGTGAGGTGAGGAAATGGTCAATAAATTTTACGTATTGCACAGCTCTATACATTGTGGGAACGTCCTTCATATCAGAAGAGAAAAAAATTATATTACACTTTATCACACAAATAACTATTTCTTTGTACAGTTTAAAGGAATTGTGGTGTTTTAAGTTCACAATCGGTTACCATATCAAAATCCGATGACGTCATAGTATTTTCGCACGGTCGCATTTTCACATATAACAGAAAACTGATAGAGATAAGGTTTCTCAACTCGAAGAAAAGTCTTTCACTGCTTTGTAAATGAATCAACGAGGTTTTATCAACTCGATGTAGATATTTTGCTAGAAGCTGTTGCAACAATATATCTCGCCCTCATCTCCTCACCTGAATAGACAACTTGATTAACATCTCTGATAACACGAACGACGTTCCCTTGTCAAACGTTCGTATTCAGGAAACTGAAACTGGGAAAATCACGTTAAAATGTCATCGCCCACACAGATGAGAACAATAAGCAAACTGATTCTAATGTGCACTTGTCAAACTGTCAATGGTGTCCTACATAAACTACTTCTGCTCCTGAACAGATAACATTAAAGACATCCGATATCTATATATAATTAAATGATCTTATTGTACTGTATTTCTTGTAGGAATTGTTTTGAGGACGAACTTATTGTGAATAAAAAAAATTAGCTTGTATAGGGACACTTAAATAGGTTTAAAATGACAAATCATTAAATCTTATGTAAAAAAACTCAGTTCATATAACACAGTAGTCATGTCAACGTGTTCGTGTCTTATATAAATAATTGACAGTGTCCGATTTTGAGTGGGGCCTTATTTGAAATAATACATTTTCTGATATTATAATAAAGTAAACTTTCAAATAATCCATGTCTTTGTTATGGTAAATTACAAAAATGAAATCAAAATTATCAAATTTGGAAAATCGAATGTCAATATGCATTGAATAAAACGGTAACTATCAAAGTTATATTTCTAGACAGAAGACGTCACGACCTTTCATTTGACAGATTTGACTTTCAATATGTCAATAAGCTGTCTCTTTGATCCGTTTTGTCATTTCGAAAGAGTAATTTATAACTGAACGTTTTGGAGACGCGAATTAGTAATATTCAATTGAGTAGAGAAACACAGTTAAAGATAGGGTTATCTATCACACATTAGCACCATCAGTGAATCATTATGGCTGATGACAACAATACTAATTTGGCCATGTCCTAAATGGTTAAAGCAAAGAAAAAACAGTAACTGCGTTGTCCATAAACCTGGTGCAGGACGTTTACGTTTGGCATGACGCGGTCAGTACAGTGTAGTGTTATATTTACTATGCCTTTACAAAAAGATCTATGTATTTAGAAACACTTAAAACTGCGTTTGTAAATTGCGCAAAATAAGTATTTGTATATAGTATTTCTTGTATGGGCCCTTGGCCTCGTTATCATAAACAACTTTCACAGGGCAAAAAGTGGTGGAATCCGCTTGCCGGATCCTTCCGTATTCTTCCGGATTCCTCAGGATCCGCCAATAATTGGCAGAATCCGACAGGATCCGGCAAATGGATTCGACTACTTTGTGTCCTGTGTTTGACTTAACTTTGACTTGAGTTGGTAAATTACCACCTGTATACAAGTTTGATATGTATAGGTGGTAATAGATTGACAAATACAGCTTCTGCTTTTATAACTAAATTATTTATTGATTATAATAATCATTCTATAATCTTTTCATGCAGACAAATATGGAATCGATTTTTGTAGAATATTTTTGTATTGAACAATATGGAAAGCGTCCAAATAACATCTGGTGCATTTGAATCAATTAAACAAAAATAGGGGAAATCAAGCCACGCAGTGTATTAGGGAGAACATAAAACAGGATTTCAATGCAAAAAGGAGCTGGACTGCTGAGAGTTACTCTACGTTTTAAAAATTATTTCACTTAAACCATGGCGGCTTGCTAGAATGATGGGACCATGTTGCAGCACTTTGTCACATTAAGTAAGGTGAAACCCACGGACGGCGACTGGAATTATCGATGTTTACAATGGGAATGCTGCCAATACAAACCCTTGACCACTTGATTTAAGACCACACGCGCTAAACGCTGTATCTCTATACAATACAGCCCTTACCGTTGTGATCTAACCACCGCAGATATAACCATAACGACGGCAGTTCTAATGGTATCCATTTCAGCTCTTATCACTGCAGCCTTAGCTACAGTAGCTTTAACCTGTGTATATATAACCATTACTTCTACATAGCTTACTTCTGCAGCTCTAACTATTGCAGTTCTAACTATTGCCGTTCTATAACCGCTGCATTTCTAACCACTGCAGATCTAACCATAACCTATGTAGCTCTAACCATTGCATACTTAACTAACTTAACAGCACTAACCACTACGGCTATAACCATCTTCAATACAGATATTTTTCACTGTAGCCCTAATTTCTCCAATTCTCGTCACTGTATCGTCGCCTCCCTGACCGTTTGAGATTATACGATATGCATATACAAGCTGCGTGCATAAAGGCTTCTGAATTTCACAAAAGATACATGATGTCAGAAAAGGTTACGTCAACGATGCACTGTATTCTTGAATAGCTAACATCAAAGCAACATTTTGAAAGGAATTCACTTCGACTTTATTTAATTCTTCTTTCGTTTTCATAAAAGTTCAATGTAAATGCCCAAATTAAACTTCGCTGTTTTCAGAGCTCCGAAAGAGAGGGAAAATGACTGACAACGTTCTCTAAAAGGTCAAGATATTAAGAAGACATTTCTTGATGAGCTCAAAATTGTCGCCTGAGGCGAAGGAAGAGTTTTTTCTTTAGATTATCTAAAATTGATACGCGAAATTACGGACTGAAACATCAAAGCCCACAACATAAATCCACACAGATTAAGCCTAATATTCTTCAACACAGGTGAAAGCTTACAAATAACTCGTGTCATATCGTCCCAATTTACCCATGTTACAATACAGCAGTTTTATTGTAAGAGTAATAAGTATATCTGATATCTGCAATCGAAGGTTATCGCTCAAGTACATGTAGTTTCGTTGTTGAGCATCCGATGTATTCCAGCACCCGTCAGGTTAGTTCCTTTAACTGTGCGACATGCACCTATCTCCCATTATCGATGTTTACAATGGGAATGCTGCCAATTTAACTCATCTGATTGGATAGAAATACGGACCGCACATGTTCGCTGACATACCTGATTGGAGCAGTGCATTGTATTCTGTGTAGTCTCTGTAGATTGAGAACCATGACATAATGACCACCAATGCTTCATGTAAGACAAAATTACGTCAAAATCCTAATATATGCTAAAAAGGTCAAGTGAAGCATTAACAGTTTAAAGGGGCAGTAGTTTTTTCGTTTAAATAAGTTGATGAAATGTATTTGAAAAATAATTTCACCAATAGTAAAACATTCTTCTCGGAAAATGAAGTTTAAATTGAGTGTACATGTTTCGGTAAAGCCATGGGATTCGTTTTTGTAATACAAAATAATAAATTGTGTTCACAATAAAATGGCCGCAATGCAATTTTTGCTTTATACGCCACATCGTTTTTACCACTACAGATATTTGGTTTGTGTAATAAGATGTTTTACCCTCTAAAGTAAATATAAATGACATAAACTATCATTATAAATGGGAAATTTGAAAAAATAAATTTTGCAAAAAACGTGCTACTGCCCCTTTAAAATACAAACTGATGCCAGTGTATTGCATGATACTCAGTCACATAGCATGATGGTAGCGTCACACGAGTACACTTAACCTTTAAGATACAGTTGTACGAGTTTGATATTGTAGAGACATTAGAGTTGATAATAATCAGCTGTGCGAGTTATATGATTATAAGTGGACCAAGTGAAATTATAGATAGATAGGATGTTAACTTGCTGTACTCATCTACAGATTAACTACAAAAGGCATACAACCTGATATGAAAAGGTTTACTTGAATTCAGTTTGGCAAACGTTGTGTTGAATAAGAACAAGTTCTATGGATAGTCAACTTCTTTATTGATATGAGTGCGACGTTTCGATGCAGATACTAGCACCGTTATCAAGCAAGTGGTGATAACGGTGCTAGTAACGGTGCTAGTATCTGCATCGAAACGTCGCACTCATATCAATAAAGAAGTTGACTATCCATAGAACTTGTTCTTATTCATCATACCAGCTTCTAAAATGCCTCTCAAAGAAGTTAAAACGTTGTGTTGATCATATACTTTGTACGACGCCTCACTTTCTTATTTCTCACAGAATGTGCATATCTCATGGTAATCAGAGGATGTTATTTCCCTAATGACAACGCCTCAGCAATGATGACCCACTTATAATATTACTCTAGGTTTCTTATTTTGATGACGAGACAGGAACACACGCGCACTATCAGATTACAAACAAGCTAAGTCAAATTTAACTACCACTGACACCCTAGATATATTAGTTCGCCGAACATAAACTTACAAATGCATACTACCCAACGTTTTACTCGGTAAACAGAAGAAAATATACAAACCATGCATTACTCATTATATAGGAACTCGCACAAATATATACTCATTATAAACTCCGTATCATACAAGCTTCTGCCTATAACAAGTATTTCGTACTGAGTATACTCGTCTTATATAGCCTCAAGCCATACAAACAGACTAAGTTGAATATTTATCGTCATAAAGACCCTCACCCCAAAGAAACAGACTAAGCTGAGTATTTCCCATCATATAGAGCTTCGAAAATAATACAGAGTTACTTGAGTATTTCTCGTCTTTTAGAGCCATACGTCTAAGTTGGGTAATTCCCATCATATAAAGTGTTCTCATAATGCAGACTTAGTTGAGTATTCTCGTCCTTTAGAGCCCCACGCCATACAGACTAAGCTGAGTATTTCTCATCATATAGAGTTTTCACCTTATACGGACTTAGTTGAATATTTCTCGTCATTTAGAGCCCCACGCCATGCAAGAAGACTAAGCTGAGTATTTCTCATCATGTAGAGCTTCGCTTAATACAGTCTTAGTTGAGTATATCTCATCATATATAGCTTCTAAAGCATAACACAGACTTAGCGGAGTATTTCTCGTCATATAGAGCCTCACATCATACATTGATTCCCCTTAAGCGAAATAAGGCGCCTGGTATCGATGGAATCCCGTCTGAATTTTATAATAATTCACCACAACTTATAACCTACATTCAGTTACTTTTTTATTTAATATTAGAAAGTGGAGTCTTTCCTGATTCTTGGAATGTAGGGATGATTATTCCGTTATTTAAGAAAGGAAATCTATCTGATCCAAATAATTACAGGAGTATTTCACTATTGAATGTCCTTGGTAAAGTGTTCACATATATCGTAGAACGTAGACTGAGAGCTTGGATTGATTAAAATGATATTCTTTCAAACGGGCAAGCCAGTTTTCGGCAAGACTATTCTACCACGGATCATAATTCTGTACTGCAGTAAATTGTACAAAAGTATCTTAGAAAACCTAAGCAACGTTTTTTTCGCTGCATTTACTGATTTTCGCAAGGCATTCGATTCTGTTGATAGAAGTGAACTGCTTTATCAGTTACTACAACATGGAATTCATGGTAAACTTTATCATATTTTAGAAAGTATGTACCAACATGTTTGTGCTTGTGTTAAAATCGGTAACTCTGTCACCAATATATTCCATACGTCAAGCGGTGTTAGACAAGGCTGTATGTTAAGTTCTCTTTTATTCATATTTTGTATAAACCAGTTGGCTGTTGATTTACGAAAGGATGAGTCAAGAGGCATTTTTGTAAATGATGTAGTCGAAGTCATAAAACTGCTGCTTTTTGCAGATGATATTGTGCTAGTTGCAGATTCTGTTGCTGATCTACAGAGGAAGTTGAACGTTTTAGAAGAATTTTACAATAAATGGGGATTGGTAGTGAATATGGAAAAATCAAACATAATTGTTTTTTCGTAATGGTGAAAAACTCAAGAATGTAGAAAGTGGTATTATAAAGGCCAAGAACTGAAAACAGTTTCTCATTATAAATATTTAGGAATACTTTTTTCATCACGACTATGTTGGTCAACAGCCTGTGTTGGCCTCCAAGGCATGTTTCCTATTTACCAGTTAATGAAATCTTACCCAGACCTTTCAATGAATGTAATTGTTTCTATATTTGATACAAATATTTCTCCAATTGCTTGTTATGGCAGTAAAATATGGGGATTTAAGTTTCGCGAAAGGGTAGAAAAAGTTCAGAGTAATTTCTTCAAAACCTATCTTGGTATAAGTATAAGATCTTCATCAAAAGCGGTCCTCGGCGAAATTGGGCGTTACCACCTTTCTATACGTTATTTTGTCGTTGTATAAGATACTGGAATAGGTTGATTCAAATGGACTCGTCGCGAAATCCCCATGCTTAAAGCACAGGATGAAGCGGGCAGTGTAAACTGGGCTTCACATGTTAGATTGCTACTATTTCAGGCTGCTTATTCATATGCCTGGATGTTTCAGGAATGTGGAAATGTATCCTAATTCATGACTTTGTTCAAACAAACTTGCATAGATTGAGACATCCAATCTTGGTATGGGAAAATAGAATCATCAACATT